>CAUYUJ010005559.1:79822-124822 GCA_963575745.1 Prorocentrum cordatum
TCGAACCCGAGTTACCCCGGGCCCGAGTTACCCCGAATAACTCGGGCGCCCAAGATGACTGTAGCGCCAGCAGCAGCCGCAGAGGCGGAGGCAGAATCACTGCTGCGAGCAGCAGCAGCAGCAGCGGCACCTCCCCTCCTCTGCGGGCTCCTCCGACCCCCGATCGCAGGGCCGGCCTGGTCGGAGCCCTCCCCCTTCCAGTGCACCGCAGAGGCGCCCGCGCCAGCCCCAGCTCGGAGGCGGCCCAGGTGGCCGCGTCCAGCCATCGAGCGGACACCTCTCCAGACATCTGGCGTCTTGGGTATCGGGGGCGGAAAAGAGGGGGGTGATGACTAGGGAGGGGTGAATATCATGGCGTGGGCCATGATGTTTCCCCAGATTTCATGGCGCCTCTTCTTGTTTCATTGCGTCCCTGGCCCCCCCGCTGGGCCGCGCACATGCCGCCGGCCATGATTTGCACCTCTTTGGACACCCCCCTCTTGGCCGCTCCCGAGGGTGGGGCAGGACGGCCAGCCCTCTGTTGAATATCGGCCTCTTCTGGTCAGGATGGGCCGGGAGAAGTGCCGAACGGCTGCTTCTCTGTATGAGTAGCAGCCTCCGATGGCCCGTCGGGGGCCCGGGGCCGACAGAGAAGTCCACACACAAAGGGAAGTTCTCGCAAAGACTGGGGTCGGGGGCGCCGCAGCCGCACGCAGTGAGCACACATCAGGACGTCGGGGTGTGTGGGCCGCTCTGTGCGTCAACAGGCTCTGGTTCCGCAGCCGGGCTTCGAGGATCGCGAGATAAGGCTCGGTGAAGCGACCGGAACATTTTGGTCGGCTCTGCATCTACCTCTTGAGGAGTTGCCCAGACCTTGGGCGACTCGGATAGGTCGCATTGGAGGTTTGTCGTAGTTCTCTGCGTGCGAAAAGCACGTCTGAGCGTTGGGGTGAAAGGCCCGCCCCGGCGAAGGGGTCAATCGCCCCAGTGGCAAGCCATTAAACAAAAAGCAAGTCGTCAGAATCTGGGTCCGTGTGGACATCGCAGAGCCGGATATACTGAGATAGATCTCAGGGGTGTACTCCTCGCACAGAGGCGAGCTTGCGTGAGCCGCACACGTCTACAGCGTCTCGCAGCACGAATGCACGTGCTTGAAGTCGCTCGTCAAGAGCAGGCTTCGGGATAGGCTGTGAGATGGGCCAGCGCTGACGACTGGCACCCATGACATGCTATGTCAGGCACTGGCGACTGGCTCGGTTTAGTTGAAGCGCGCGTTCGCGCCATGGGAGGACGGCCACAGCGCGGGCACTGGACAAGGCTTTCTGCTTGAGGTCCAGACCTTGGCGCCTTCTGGACTCTTTCCGAGGCGAGGTGGGTCAGCCGCCAGACTTGGGACCCCCGATCAAATCCGTCGACAAGGCTCAAGAGGCTTACGTAAGCAATTCCCCCGCCCCCCGAGAGAGGGAGGTCGTGACCACTTCATGGGTTGTTCAGACGCCCCAAGAGGAGGAGAAAGAACGGTACGACGAGGGGAAGAAGGTGAAGGTGGGGGTGATAAGGGAGGAGGAGGAGGAGGAGGAGGAGGAGGAGGAGGAGGAGGAGGAGGAGGAGGAGGACTGTGGTAATCGTTTTTCCTCTGGTGGGTATCTTCGCCTACCCCGGAGCCCTACTCGTGGGGTGGCCAGACGTCTCCTCCCTCTCCTCATCCGTCTCCTGCTCTGCGTAACTATTTCGGCTCAAGGCGGGCTCAGGGTAGAACGGTCGGTCACATCAGTTTGGCTGGATGTGTCTGAGAAGATAGGCGGCGAGATCCCGATTAGATATTTTGGGTCGTTCCGGTGGGCGCTCTGCCATGAGATGCCACAGTTGGCATGATGTGCCATGCAGTGCGTGCGAATCGCAATTCCATATTTAGATGTTGTAGCACGACCCGATATGACATTCCAACCGGCGCAGCGCTTGCAAGGCCGCTCGTGAGTTCTCATGGTCGCATCTGCACTGTAAAGGGACATGTGTCTGAAGGCTCTAACAGCCAGGGCTACAGGTCAACAACCATTTTGGGGAAACACTTTTTCATTCATCGCTTAGTGGCTTGGGCGTTTCTGGAACCACCTCCGCTTGGCCCAGCTTGGCAACTTAATCATATTGATGGAGAGCGTTCGAATAATCGCGCTTGCAATCTGGAGTATGTCACTCCAGCAGAAAATATATCCGACTCGTGGCGACGGACCCCCGTCAGAAAGGGAGTTGTCACAGCTATCGCAACGCCAGTGCTAGCTAAACCTCTTGGCGCAGATTCATGGGCACGGTACGCTTCAATTGCTGAAGCTTCACGCAGCCTTGGATTGTCATCGCATTCGATTTCTAGCTGCTGCAGAGGCAGGCGGGCGCATGTCGGAAACTACGAGTTCAATTACGCAGAACGCAAAGATCAATTGATTCTGCCTGGGGAGGAATGGAGGCCCGCGCTGCATCCGGCTCGCGGTGCACCGTTGGCTTCTTTGGTTGTCAGCTCTCATGGCCGAGTCAGATCGCGCCGTGGCATCATTTCCTTGGGATCCACTGTCGCAGATGGGTACCGCAAAGTCTGTGTTCGCGAAAATGAGCGTATGAGCAGTCATCTCGTTCACCGAGTCGTTGCTCGCACGTTTCTTGGTCCATGCCAGTTTTCCTCGACTTGGATGGTCAATCATAAGGACTGTAACAAGGCGAATAATCACATAGATAATCTAGAATATGTGACGCCATCCCAGAATGTGCAGCATTACCATAGACACAGACCATCTTGTCGGCAGTCATGCGCCGCGGCTTTATGCAAGCCTGTGTTGGGGAGGCGCACCGGACACGCGCACTGGACACGGTACGCATCGGGGAAAGAAGCGGCAAGGGTGTTGGGATTACATGCATCCGATGTATCGGCATGTTGCCGGGGTAAGCGTGAGATGACAAGTCAGCACGAGTTCCAGTTTGTTGTGCAAACATTCACCAGTCGTGATGATGAGGAGTGGCGAAGTGTGGATCTATTAAGTTTGGAGGTGCACAGCCGGATACTGAGAGCACAGTTTTAATATTGTTGCGTGGACCCCACACGTATCCAGACAAAGCAGATGTTTGTTTTTCTTGCGCACATGGGCGAGAGGCGTACCAAAAGTAATTGTTGGCAATTGCCCCCAATGGATGGAACACTGGATATTGTCGTCAGGAAGAGTCTAGGGGAAACAGTGTTTCGGCAGATGCCCCAGGGAGTTCGTTTGCTACGCGCTACGCTACATTTGCATGTGGACTACCCTGCAACCTCGCACTTCCCGCGCAGGCTCCCAAGGGAAGCTTCTGCAGCATCGTAGCTTTCGCATAGAACCCCTGACGCACTTGGCTCTCCCTGCTCCCCCCCTCCTCCTCCTCCGTCTCCCCCCCCTCCTCCCTCTCCCCATGCTGCTTTTCCATCATGCCCCTCTTCTCCTCCTTCTAGTTGCTCCTTCTCATCCGCGAGCGCCCCGCGCTGAGAGCTGGCAGAGCGTGGCCAGGCCAAGACCCAGAGCCCAGGGTCGGTGTGTACGCCCTCCTCGCGATGCCAGGAGCGCGTGTGCGTGTGTATACGGAGAGAGGGGAGAGATTGCGGGCACGCCACGTGGGAAACTTGCCCCGCCAGCAGGTGCCCCGCGAAAGCTGCTCATAAGCCCCCGATGACCCTGAGGGCCCACGGGAGCTCGGGGGCACCGTAGAGCCCTCAACGATCGACGAGCACCAGGATGGCTTCCGGCAGCAAGGAGTCTCGTCGTGTGTGTTTGCTGTTGGTGCGCGCCTCCTGGGCCCAGGATGGGCCTGGGCAGGATCCGGCTCAGAAGGTCTCAGCAGGTCCGCGGCGGAGGTCTCGGGAGGTCCCCCATTGGCCCCGCAAGCGAGGCAACCGCACACACACACACACACACACACACACACACACCAACGCCAACGCCAACACCAACACTAAACGGCAACACATACGAACACGCACACAGACACACATGCGCACACACACACACATGTATATTTTTATATCTATATATGTGTGTGTGCATGTGTATATATATATATATATGTGTATATATATGTAAATATACGCATATATATATATATATGTGTGCGTATGCGTCGGCGGCTAGGCAGAGTCACTGCGCTGGCGATGGGGCGTGCACAGAACGCGAATTGGGCCGCCATGCACGGGGGTGAGGTGGGAGACGCCCAGCACGGGCAGGAGGGAGAAGAACACCGGGCCCGCTCAGAGCGGGGCCAGGCGGCGGCGGGGGGGCGCCGGGGTCGAGGGGGCCAGCGGCGGCGAGGCGGCAGCTGGGGGGCAGGCAGGCAGGGCGGCCCTTCGGAGGCAAGCGCCCAGCGGGGGCAGGCCCAGCACAAGCTGGAGGCAGAAGCAGCGCAGCGTGGCGCCCACGGGGAGCCGAGGACACGAGGGACCCGCGAGGCAGCCCGGGGGCGGCGGCCAGCGCGGGACCACCTCCAGGAGAGGGTTCTCGAGCCTGGAAGCCAGGCAGAAGGCCAGGGAGGGCGCAAAGAAAGGGCACGACGCGCGAGCGCCACAAGCGGGGGAGGGCAGCGCAGCGGAGACGCTCCGTGGGTGCCAAGGTCGCGGCCGACCTGCGAGGCAACCCCGAGGCGGTGCCTGCCCGGCCCACCTGCCGGGGACGCCTTCGGCCGGGCGGGGCAGTCCCAGGGGGGAGCGCAGGCGGCGCCGAGGCAGGGGCGGTCGCGGGGCCACCAAGGCACTTGCGCGAGCCTTCCAGGGCCATTTTAGGGTCATTTGGAGTCGCGGGGCAGGTGGGTCAAGTGGGCCAGGCAGGCTGCGGAGAGTGGAGACAGGCGCGCACGGCGGGCCCAGCTCAGCGGCAGCAGGGCACCCACAGGGAACGCGCACTGACCAAACAGCCAAGAAAACAGCAGCAACAATCACTGACTCAAAACAGACGCCCAATCCCAAGAACGCGAGGGCCAAAACAGAACGCAGGCTCCTCGAGACTTCGGGGTAATTAGGAGATTTTGGGCCTAGGATTTTACCAGGGTGACAACGACGAACGCAAAAACATATCCCGAAATATTTGGCCGATCTTCGAATCCTCGATGAATCCGCGATTTTGGGGTTGGGGATGTGTTTTTTTCTGGGTCGAACAAGAGCAGCCATAGTGTTGAGATTGGTCGCTCTTCGTTGCTCGCGCATCACTGCACACGTCTACCCCCAAGCCCTCGATACCCGCCCTCATCGTCTTCGACCGTGCCCCCTGTTTGGGTGCATCTTCTTTGCCCGCCATGTGTAGCCGGCGCCCCCTGACGCAGGAAGAGGGTGGAGACAGAAAAAGGGAGAGAGAGAGAGAGAGAGAGAGCGAGAGAGAGAGAGAGAGAGAGAGAGCGAGGAAGAGAGGAGGGAACAAGAGGGGAGGGGGCGAGTGTGATATAAGATGACTGAAGATGTAAACGACCTAGCAGGAGGTGGGTGGAAAGAGAAACAGGAGGACTGGCAGGCGGACCCTAACGGGCGGGTCGGCCAGGCGGACCCAATCGGCGAGTCGGGCGAGCCGGGCGGGCGGACCCCTACGGGGTGAGTCCGGCGGGCGGGACCTTGAATCGAGCGTGCGGGCTTCCAGGCAAGCGAACGGGTGGGCCCCAACGGGCGGGTCTGGCGGGCGGGCCCGAACGGGCCAGGTCAGGCGGGCGGACTGGGCAGACGGACCCGAATTGGCAGGGCGGACGGGACATCAAAGAGGGCAGGCGGTGTTCCAGACAGGTGAGCGGGCGGACCCTGACAGGCGGGTCGTGCGGGCGCGGCATTGAAACGAGTTTTGCAAATTTTGGGGGCGTCTCGTGCGAGAGCGCGATTCGTGGACGTCGAGAGCGCAGCGCTTGCGAGAGCGGGATTCTTGAGTAGATTGTGAGAAGGTCTCGGGCGAGAGCGCGATCCTTGAATGAATGCTGGGGACGTATCAGGAGGGAGCCTTTGTTGTTGCAGCCGGGGGGGCCACTCAAACTGTTTGAGCAGAAGGGTTTCCCAGACAGGGCCACAGGATGCGAGCCCAGGGGGGGGCACTTCAAGTAAAAGACACTGGACACAGGTGCGTGATTAGCAATTCTTGTTCTTCAGAAGTAAGAACTAAACAAAAGATGATCCCGACCTTGGTTCAGTGTTGCTGCCCTGCTGGCACCCTCCTGACCAAGTTCCCGACGCAGCGATTTCTCTTTCGAATTTGGGCCCCTGGAGGTCTCCATCCTTTTCCTCGGACCAGATTTCCATGCTACGCAGTTTCTTGGCAGCTCCTGGCCCTGGTCAGGGCCCGCAGAGGCCGCAAATGATTACTAAGAACCACCGTGATGGTTTCCCGACGCGAGGCTTGCAAGGGGTCCAGGAAGCGCGTGCCCTGGCGGGGCGTAGGCAGAAACATAAAGTATAGGATGTCCGCGCGGTTGTTCTGTCGGCGTAGAACCAAACCAAAAATCTGTCGGCGCGAGGCCCCCTCCCCGAAGCCCTTGGCGGCGTTACCCCTGGCGAGCTCCGCGCGCCAAGGGAAGGGGTGTGGGGAAGGTGGTCCAACGCCGACCCGAGAAGCCCGCGCCGACCTCCAGAAGCTCAGGCACACGGCAGGCATATCAAGGAAGACATCGGCCTGCCAACAGGTGCCCCACGGAGATGATTTCACCCCTCGCTGGCCCCGGGGGACCCAGGGAAGCTCTAGAGCACCTCCAGGATCGGGCCTCCCGAGATCGACGAGGACTGTGTCCCAAGATGTCTTGCAGGGCGATGCCTTGTCGTACGTGCCCACTGCGTGCCGCCTGCCCGGGCCCCATCCAGCGAGGCCCACACGACCCGAGCCTGCTCGCGACCGGGCTGCACCCGCCGGGCGCCGCCGACGCGGACGACAGGGAGCAGCCCCTCGCGCGCCTGCTCATCATGGTGGCCGTGGGGGCCGCGACCCAGAAGGCGGGGTCCCCCTGCCCCCTCGCCTCCGCCGCCGCATGCTGCGACACATCACACGTGCTCTCCACCTCGAGGTCGCTGGGCCCGTGCGCGGGCCCGCAGTTCCGGTCCGATCCCTCGCCTGGTCGGTGCTCCCGCGTCGTTCCTGTTCGCTCTTCTGCCCCTCCCGCACTGGCCTCTCATCTCCGCCATCGCTCGGCGGGGCCCACGAGGGGGTGGCGCGAGGGGGGGGTCGCCGAAGAAGGCGGCAAGGCTTCGGAGGAGGCAGAGGGGATGCCCAGAAGCCCGCCCGGCTTCCACGAGGACTTCTCGGGAGCCCTCCGCGCCCGGCTACAAAGCCCACTCGCCTTCTTATATGGCCGCCCCCCTCGAGCCGCCGACTCGTGGGCGCCACCAGGCTGGAGAGGGGTGGCCCCGCTGTCCCTCGTCGTCGTCGTCGTCGTCGTCGTCGTCGTCGGCGTCGGCGTCGGCGTCGGCGTCGGCGTCGGCGTCGGCGTCGGCGTCGGCGTCGGCGTCGGCGTCGGCGTCGGCGTCGGCGTCGGCGTCGGCACCGTCATCGTCGTCGGCGTCGGCGTCGTCGTCCTCGTCCTCGTCCTCGTCCTCGTCCTCGTCCTCGTCGTCGTCGTCGTCGACGTCGTCGTCTGTCGTCGTCGTCGTCCGTCGTCTGGTCTACAGCCGGCGCGCACCTCTTTTCCTCTGGCGACGGGCCTCGATCCCCCAGACTTACGACATCTTGTTTGCGTCCGAGCACTTCACCCCGCCGGTCGTATGGACCTCGCACCGTGGGCTTTTCCATTTTGTCCACGGGGCCCACAAAAGTCTTCGTTGGTTGCGAGCACATTGGGATATTGAGAGCGGGGTGGCCCTTCGGGAGAGGTGCAGGAACCATGCAGGCCACGGGAGGCCAGGGGCCTTCTTAGTAGAAGTCCGTGGCCTGAACTTTCATCATATCCACCCCGCCTTGGGAACCGATGGTTCAGGACCCCCATGAGGCAATTGATACCCGTTGCGTGATGTCCGACCCCGAACCAGACCTCTGGGTCGGTCTGGGAGGTCTCCGCGGCGATCGCGGCGGCCACAAGTCGGAGCAGGGTTATTGACGAGCAGTGGCATGCCCCTTCCCAGCCCTCCCCCCTGCTCTGCGGTGCAGACGTGGCCCATGACTGAGTCTAATGCCCAACGTGGCCAGCCATGTGCTTTTTGTTCGGCGAGGAGGCGATGGCCGCGCAACCGGATGCGGACACCTCTCGGCCCCCACCTGGGCCACAGCTGCTCCCCCCCACCAGGCCCTGGCACATCGGCTCCCACGGACTCGGACTCCTCCTCCTCCTCCTCCTCCTCCTCCTCCTCCTCCTCCTCCTCCTCCTCCTCCTCCTCCTCCTCCTCCTCCCCCTCATCCCCCCCTCTCATCCCCTTCCGCCCCCTCCTCCCTTTCCTCCTCCTCTTCCTCCTGCTCCTGCTCCTCCTCCTCTTCCTCCTCTGCCTCCTCCTCCTCCTCCTCCTCCTCCCCCTCCTCCTCCTCCTCTCCTCCTCCTCCTCCCTCCTCCTCCTCCTCCTCCTCCTCCTCCTCCTCCTCCTCCTCCTCCTCCTCCTCCTCCTCCTCCTCTCCTCCTCCCCTCATCATCATCATCATCATCATCATCATCATCATCATCCATCCCTCTCCTCCTTCTCCTCCTCCTCCCCTCCTCCTCCTCCTCCTCCTCCTCCTCCTCCTCCCCCTCCTCCCCCCTCCTCCTCCTCCTCCTCCTCCTCCTCCTCCTCCGCCTCCTCCTCCTCCTCCTCCTCCTCCTCCTCCTCCTCCTCCCCCGCCTCCTCCTCCCTCCCTCCTCTCCTCCCTCCTCCCCCTCCTCCTCTCCTTCCTCCTCCTCCTCCTCCTCCTCCTCCTCCTCCTCCTCCTCCCTCCTCCTCTCCTCTCCTCCTCCTCCTCCTCATCATCATCATCATCATCATCATCATCATCATCATCATCATCATCATCATCATCATCATCATCATCCTTCTCCTCCTCCTCCTCCTCCTCCTCCTCCTCCTCCTCCTCCTCTTTCTCCCTCTCCTCCTCCTCCTCGTCGTCCTCCTCCTCCAGGCCCTGTCACATCGGCGCCCAGGGCCTCGGGCGATGCCCGCCCCCCCCCTCGCGGGCTGGCCTCGCGCGGCGGCGTGCGCGGCGCGCGCCCTGCCCCCGCCGCCCCCCCCCCAGAGAGGCGTCGCAGCTGCTCAGCTCGAGCGAGGTCGCCTGGCTCGCGGTCTGAGCAGCGCGGAGATCGCCGCGGGCGGCGCCGGGTGCCTCCCTCTCGGCGGCTGCCCTCTCCTGACCTCGTCCCCGCGTCTTCTGGACGCCCGAAATGGGTACGGAAAGAATGGGTACAATGCCCAACAGCAGTTCCTGATCATTTTGAACAGGACTCGCTGTCCACGCCGCCGCGGCCTGTGTCCATTCGAGACAGAAGGCCGCCTGCCCAACAGCGGCCGCTGTTGGTTTGGGACAACATTTGTTGTTGGGCATTGTACCCATTCTTTCCGTGCCCATGTCGGGCGTCCAAACGCGTCCTCCTCCCCCCCCACGTCCGACTGCTCGAGGGGGCTCGACCTGAGGCTCACAGCGAAGCTGGGCTGTCCAAGAGGCAGAAGTATCGTGCTTAATTCTGTCAGTTTCTGACCCCAGCCGTCATACTATAACAGATTATAGACGCTTCGCGTAACCCCACCAGCTGAGGGGGCTGGCCGGCGCGCCTGTCCTAGCCAATTAGCCTCGCCCGTGGCCCGGACGTTGCCTTCGCCGCCTGACCCTTGTCTCGTGGCCGCGACCAAAAAAAGTAACCCCACCAGCCCATCCAGAAACGATGCCCAGGCGAGTGTCCCTGATCAGGCATGTGGGGGAGCACAAAGTGGAATAAAGGCTGGGAAGCCGTCATACCCCAAGAGGGGAAGAATAGAGGAGGAAATCAGGCGGATGAAGAAGAGGAGGAGGAGGAGGGCGAACATTCTCTCGAGAGAGCTTCTTGTGGGCCTGTTGGGGCGTCTTGGGGGCCTCTTGGCAGCATTGGGGGCCTCTTGAAGCGTCTTGGGTGCATCGGGTGGACCTCCTGGGGGTTTATTGGGAGCTTCTTGGGCATCTTGGGGGCCTCTTGGGGCCTCCTGGGCGCCTCTTGGGGCCCTCTTGGGGCACTCTCGGGAGCCTCGGGGACCAACTTAGGACCATCTTGGAGGTGGTTAATCAAGAGAGGAGGGACCGTAATTGGGTTCCCCCCCATAGGAGGCCAACGTTTCCCAAAATATGTTTAAAAACAATGTGTATGTGGCCTTCTCGCCAAAGCCTTTCTTGACGCTCTGACACCTCGCGGGGCGCCCTGTCCAGGTCCAGGGGGAGGGAGGGGGGAGAGGGAGGGGTCAAGACACCCTCCCCGCTCGCAAGTCGTCTCGCTCACTCCCACCCGCCCTCCCAACACATAAGTAGCGCCCGAGCCGCAGCAGGTGCAGCGGCAGTCTCTGGATGGATAGCTAATGGGAACCAAAGCAGAGCTCATGTGCGCAAGGCTGGGGCGAGGTGAGGTGCGCCAGGCGTGCCAGGCGCGCCACGCGCGCCAGGTGCCACCCTGCGGCACGAGCGTGCTGGGCACGCACGGTGCGCCAGATGCGCCACGTGATCCACGCCACGTGTGCCGCATGCTCCAGCCGCGCAGGATGCGACACGCTCGGGGCACGCGCAGAGTGTGCCAGGTGCGCTTGCGCCCCTGGCAGTGCACATCGGGGCCCTTGTCGAAAGCCAGTGCGCAATCGCGGCGGGGTGGCCACCATGGCGTCTGGTGGGCCTGCGCATGGTGGGCAATATGCCAGCGCCCCCGCCGTCCCAGTCAAAAACCGGTGCACAGTGTTCGCGGGGTGCCCGCGCACTCGCGCATGATCCAGATTTTGTCTCGAAGTGCATTGTGCATTAGTTTTTGACCGGGATGCTGGCCCTGCGCGCAGCAGGCAATATGCGGGCACCCCCGCCGTCTTTGTGCCTGGGGGAGGGGGTGTTTATTTCATCGCTTCGCTCATTCCGCCGGCCCATCTTGCCTCACTGGTGCTAGTAATACTGCAGCTACAGACCTCAGGATTTGACAGGCAAACGCGGCAAAACCCACTCCGCGTTACAAAAACAGTGGCTCGCAAAACAAATTGTCAAATCTCTCAGAATCTCCCAAAAACCGACCCATATGGTTGCGTGTTCGTGGCGGGCAAAAAAGAGGAGGAGGAGGAAGAGGAGAATGAGGCGGAAGAGGGGGGGATAAGGACGAGGAGGATGTTTCTGGAGGGCTTGTTGTGTCAATTTGGGGCGAAACAGGTTATGGACAAGGCGCCTCTTTGGGAGTCGCTTGCGGTCTTTGGGAGGCTTCTCCAGGGCCTCGTGGCGGTATGTTTGTGATATCCTGGGTGTCTCGTGGGAGCCTCTTGGGGGCCTCTTGGGGTTTCTAGTGGGCGTCTTGATGACGATGATGATGATGATGATGATGATGGTGATGGTGATGGTGATGGTGATGGTGATAGTGATGATGATGATGATGATGATGATGATAAAAATGATACTCATGATGATGATGATGATGATGATGATGATGATGATGATGATGATGATGATGATGATGATGACGATGACGATGATGACGATGCTTATGATGCCGATGCTGATGTTGTTGACGATGATGATGATGATGATGATGATGATGATGATGAGGGTAATGAGGGTAACGAGGGTAATGAGGGTAATGAGGGTAATGAGGTTATGATGATGAAGATGCTGATGATGATGATGATGCTGATGATGACAGTGATGATGATGCTGATGATGATGACGATGCTGATGATGATGATGACGATGATGCTGATGATGCTGTTAACGGGGATGATGAGGATGGTGATGATGATGCTGATGATGATGATTATGATGATGGTGAGGAGGTGGAGACGGAGTAGGAAGAGTAGGAGTAGGAGTAGGAAGAGAAGGAGGAAGAGGAGGAGGAGGAGGAGCAGAATGTGCAAGACTTTCGATGGCTGCTTGGCAGCATCTCGAGAGCTTCTGATGGCAGCCTCGGTTCGAGGATGGCGCTGGTCTACATTGTGGCGATGGTTCCATGTGTTGGCGTGCTCGTGGCGAGTGAGAAGGAGGAGGAGGAGGAGGAGGAGGAAGAGGATAATGAGGAGGAGGAGGAGGAAGAGGAGATGATGACGATGAGGAGGAGGCCTCTCGATTGCTGGCTCGATGACTTATCGTAGCGCTTTTCGTTCGTGGATTGAGGTTCGGTGACGCAGAGGGGGAGAACGAGGAGAGGGAAGGAATAAGGAAGCGTTGGTGAGACGATAGAAGGCCTCTCGGAGGCCTCTTGGCGGTATTTCTGGGACCTCCTGGGGCGTCAGGGGGGCCTCTGGGGACTTTTGGGGGGTCTCTTGGGGCCTCTCGGGGGCTTTTGTGGGGCTTCTGTGGGGCCTTTTGGGGGTTCCAGTGGGCCTTTTCATGATGCTGATGGCGATAAATATGGTAATCATGATGATGAGGAGGAGGAGGGTAATGAGGGTGATGATGATGATGGTGGTGGTGATGATGATGATGATAATGATAATGATAATGATAATGATACTGATAATGATAAAGATAATGATAATGATAATGATGAAGACGGCGACGACGATGATGATGATGATGATAATGATGATGCTGACGATGATGCCGATGATGCTGCTGATGATGATGCTGATGCTGATGAGGACAGTGATGCTGATGATGATGACGATGCTGATGCTGATGATGATGCAGATGCTGACGGGGATGGTGCTGATGATGATGGTTATGATGATAACG
This sequence comes from Prorocentrum cordatum, assembly GCA_963575745.1. Classification (NCBI taxonomy): domain Eukaryota; class Dinophyceae; order Prorocentrales; family Prorocentraceae; genus Prorocentrum; species Prorocentrum cordatum. The sequence continues at coordinate 92,596 of CAUYUJ010005559.1, forward strand.
GGGATGGTGATGATGATGGTGATGCTGATGATGCTGATGCTGATGCTGATGCTGATGATGACGATGACGATGACGATGACGATGACGATGACGATGATGATGATGTTGATGTTGTTGATGATGATGATGATGATGGTGATGGTGATGGTGATGGTGATGGTGGTGATGATGATGATGATGATGATGATGATGATGATGATGATGATGATGATGATGATGATGGGGAGGAGGTGGAGACGGAGTAGGAATAGCAGGAGTAGGAGTAGGAAGAGAAGGATGAATAGGAGGAGGAGAAGGAGGAGAAGAAGGTGGAAGACTTTCGATGGCTGCTTGGCAGCGTCTCGAGAGCTGATGGCAGCCTCGGTTCGAGGATGGCGCTGGTCTACATTGCGTCGAGGGTTCTAATAGCACCGTTGGTTCCTGGCGGGCTTCCAGCCTCGGGGTGCCCTCCGGACGCCGGAGCGCCGAGCATATATGAGCCGACAAGACCGGGGGGCAACGCTAGTGGCCACACCGACGCCCAATAATCCATTGATCGCCGGTGGGGGTCCGATGGCCCACCCCGCCCAGGAGCGTGCGGTTTCCCTGTCAGGGGCCTGTCGCCGATCTGTCTCGGGAGGGGAGAAAAAAAAACAGACACAATTAATCGTCGATCCCCCAGAGAATATGGGAAAAGATGGGAAGTGGTGGAGAAGACAAAAACCAAGAAACTATAGGAAAATATTGGCGATCTTTTATTTGTGTGTATTTATTTGTGTGTCCCAGGGCCCCTTCACTATCGGCGATGTATCGCCGACTCCAGGTCGAGCTGTCCTTGCCTGAGTGGGTGCCCTCTTGACGTTTCGCCTCGTCCCCTCCGGCCCCCCACCCCCCCGAGGGGATTTAGGGGATTTTCGGAGGTTTGTCAACGCTGTTCGGAGATGTTCGGAGGTTTTCGGCGCCCAGGGCTTCCATCAGCCGCGCCTCCTCCCGTGGATGCCACGATCGTTCCGAAAGTCCGCCCGCACACGAGGCCACAGTTGTGAACTGAAAGCCAGCTGGAGAACCTGTTCTCCGACGCGGCCTTCTCGCTCTCCGCATCCAACTCGTCCTCCCTTCTCCGCCTTCTCGTAGTCTTGATTTTCCCGTCTGCGCCTCGTTGCGGGGGTGCTCCGCAGAGATTGCGCACGGACTGATGTGGTGCCGGCGAGCGCGCCAGAGCAGAAAGGAAGGATTCGTCTGCATTCCGCCAGCGTCCTGGTGTTTTCCGCACTAGGCTGGCGCAGCCCGGGTTACTCTGCAAGGACGATCGCCAAGCGACCCAGGGAGGCGCAGAGAATGACCGCGCATCGCGGGGCGCGAAGAGCGGCGACCTTTGTGGCCTGGCCTGGACGACAGCCAGCAGGCCTCGAGGACTGCAGGCGCGCCGTGCGCTGGCGGGACCGCATTTGGGACTCTTGAGGACACCCGCCCCGCGGAGCGTGGGGCCCGTAGGCCCACACGGGGCTGCTCCGGGAAGTCAGTGCGAGTGGAATGTGTGGTGGCCGAGCCGTTCGCCTCACCCGACGATGATGTGGTCAGAGGTCCGGCAGGCTCCCGGTGGGCGGGGATGCGAAGCGGGGGATGGGCAGCAACGGCAAGAGCAGGGCGCAGCAGGAGCTGAGCACGGGGACGGAGATGAGGAAGTCGGAAGCACAGGGGAGAGGAGGGGAGGGGGAGGGGGAGCGACGACGACGAGGAGCAAAGTTGAGGAGCAGCAGCAGCAGTAGCAGTGAGCAGGCAGCAGCCACTCACCGCCGCCCGCCTCCGCACGGCCAGGCCCGGACCTCTGACGACTCGACCGCTGCGCAGCGTGGGCCCCCGGACCTCTCGACCCTGTCTAGGGAAACGGACAATGACATGAACATAAAAACTCGGAGGCCCGCGCGGATTTCTCGCATCGGCGCTGGGGCCCCCTGGCGGCGCCTCCGGCGCCGCCCCTGGCGCGCTCCGCGCGCCAGGGAGGGGGGGGGGTCCAGCGAGTATACCCAAGAAGTCCGCGCGGGCCTCCGAGTTGTTATGTGTTTCTGTCATTGTTCGCTCCCCCACTTCCCCCCAGGACCTGCCTGCCGTCCCGACGCGTCCTCTGACGGCCCCAGGGGCTCGGCATCGCTCGGACGTGTGCATGTTTCCTTCGGCGAGGACCATCGAGGAGCATCCTTGAGCGTTTGGCGAAAAAACCACGCACGAAACCAAAAAAGAAAACAGGAAATGAACGTCCGAGTGATGGCCCCGGGGGCGCCCAGAGGCCTGGGCGAGGCGCGACCACGCTCGCGACCACCCGGTGAGCCCGCAGGGCTCGGCCTGCCGTAGCCCGCGAGACTCTCTCTCTCGCGCCACCGTGCCCCCTCCGGCGGGGCCCCGGAGCTCGGCTCGGCCGCCCGAGGCCCGAGGACTGCACGGGCTCTTTCTTTCGACACCTCGAGCCGGTGAGGAGATCGCCTGTCGCCTTCGGCCCGACTCTCCAAGGCGGCCGCGGCCGCGGCAGCGCTGGCGACGGCTGTGGCCCGCGGCGGGGAAGGGGGCGAGGAGGAGGAGGAGAAGGAAGGAGGAGGAGGAGGAGGAGGAGGAGGAGGAGGAGGAGGAGAGGAGGAGGAGGCGGAGGAGGGAGGAGGAAGGGAGGGGGAGGGGGAGGGGGAGGGGAGGAGGGAGGAGGAGGAGGAGAGAAGGAGGAGGAGAGGAGGAGGAGGAGGTGGCCCCGCCGCCCGCAGCGGTGCCCCGCCGCGGAGGGCCCAGTGGCCGCGGGGGGGGGGGCGGCAGTTCCAGCTAGGGCGCGGGGCGGCGGGCGCGGCGGGCGGCGGGCGGCGCGCCGCTCCGGATGGCGCAGCCCCCTGCGGTCGCTCGGCCACCTCGGGGGCGGCAAAGGGGGGGGTGATGACTAGGGGGGGGGGATATCATGGCGGGTGCCATGATAGTTCCTCAGATTTCAGGGCGCCTCTTCTCATTTCATTACGTCCCTGGCCCCCCCGCTGGGCCGCACGCATGCCGCCGGTCATGATTTGCACCCCCCCTCTTGGACACCCCCCTCTTGGCCGCTCCCGACCACCCCTCTGGGGAGCTCGATGTCCGAGGTGTGCACCACGTCGTTTCGTCTGCCGAGGGCCCAAGGATCGGGGGTGGACAGACCTCCTACCCTGACACGTCGATTAGTGAATTGTCCGTTTTCGGTTCTCGAGAGGGCGCCGCGGCCGTTATTTTCCAGGCTTGCGCCCGCCAGGTTTGGGCCTCAGGTCGTTTTCACTAAACCACGTTTTACTAAAGGGAGGTCTGTCCATCCCCAAAAGGAGGTCGGCGAAGGGACTGCCGGTGCATAGACGCTCCAGAGCCCCACTGGTTGGGGAGGCGGGGCGTCTAGGCACGAAGCTCCGTGGCCGACCAGACGGCATGGTGTATATTTCGAGGCACTCCCAACGCTGCCAGGAGCAACCAAAAAGCATGCGCAGACGTCGGCAGGCGGCGGCTATGAACAGCCGCCCGCCAACGCCCCCGAGGATCGATCCCCCAGGCGAGGGGCATGGACAAATCCCAGTCTCGCACCGCCGCGGATGGGGCTCTGCTCGGTCGGTCCGATCATGCACGCGAGACTCGATCGATCTTGAATTCGGGTCGGCATCTGGGCTTAAGTCGGGCCTGTCCCCCTACAGGGGGATTGTCGACGAAAAATGAAAGATACCCCAAAAATGCCCCAGAAAGATCAAAAAAAACATCCAAAAATGGTCCCCAGATTATGTTTTTGTATTTTTTTGATTATTGTTGGGGTATTCTTTATTTTTCGCCGAAAATCCCCCTGTAGGGGGACAGGCCCGACTTAAATCTGGGCGGGCATGCACGGTCGGAGGCCCGCACGGATGTCTTGGCTCGGCGCTACTGGACATCCCTCCCCACACCCGTTCCCTGGCGCGCACACCCCTTCCCCAGCACGCCAGAGGAGGGGGAGGAGGAGGAGGAGGAGGAGGAGGAGGAGGAGGAGGAGGAGGAGGAGGAGGGCCGCCAGGAGTGTGCACGCCAGAGGAGGGGGAGGAGCGAGGAGGAGGAGGAGGAGGAGGAGGAGGAGGGCCGCCAGGAGTGTCTGGGTCTCTCTCTCTCGTTCCCTCCACATCCATTCCATGGCGCGCCCCCGTCCCCGGCGCGCCAGGCGCGCCACCAGGAGCGCGGGGGGAGGGAGATCCGGCGCCGACCCAGCAGATCCGCGCGGCCCTCCGGACGTTTTTGCCTATGTGCGCTGTCATCTTTACGTGGATCGTCCTGGCCTGCCCCAAACCCGGGAGACCACGGCCTTGGCTGGAGCGCGATAGGCACGCGCGCGATTGCGGTTCGGGCTGACGCAACCGTCATCTGAAGACCGGCCGATGCCTCGCCGTAGCAGAGGAGCAGCGTAGCAGAAGGGCAACGGGTCCGGAGGGAAACAGGTCCTGAGGTTTTCCACGGTGCTCGTGCTCCACGGGCCCTCCACGGGCCCCAGGACAGTCAGGCAACGACTCGGGATGAACAGTTAGTCCTGGGAAGGAGCATGGGAAAGCCCTGGCTGGGGCCTAGGACCCGCTTCCCTCAGGACCCGTGGGCGTCGCCCGGACGTGTGCCTCTTCCTTCGGCGAGGGCCGTCGAGCATCTCGGATCATCTCGCGCAAAGACACACGCACCAAACCGACAAAGGGCGCGGGGAACGGGCGTCCGCGAGATGGCAAGCGCTTGTTCCTTGCCCCACGGCCGACGCAGGGTGGCCCAGCGACCGCAGCACAGCCTCCGCTCGTCGGGCTGGGCCTCACCCCGCGCCTCTTCGAGGCCCGCGGCGCGCGGCCGCCGCTGCCGCGGCCGCCGTCGCCCGGACCGCGCTCACGCCGCCGCGCCGCAGGGCGGGCCCCCCCCCACCTGGATGGTTTCTCCGAAGGGCTTAGGCGACACGTCCGCCTCCTCCTCCTCCTCCTCCTCCTCCTCCTCCTCCTCCTTCTCCGCCTCCTCCTCCTCCTCCTTCTCCGCCTCCTCCTCCTCCTCCTCCTCCTCCTCCCTCCTCCTCCTCCTTCCTCCTCCTCCTCCTCCATCATCATCATCATCCTCCTCCTCCTTCTCCGCCTCCTCCTCCTCCTCCTCTCGCTCCTCCTCCTCTCCTCCTCCTCCTCCTCCTCCTCCTCCTCCTCCTCCTCCTCCCCCTCCTCCTTCTCCTCCTTGTCCTCCTCCTCCTCCTCCTCATTCCTCCTCCTCCTCGGGTCGCCTGCGGTCCCGGGGGAGACCGTGCACCCCCACCCCCCCCGACCCCGAGAGGCCGACAAGAGCAGGTCGAGCCCCCTCGGGTCTTTCGGCGGCCGCGCCCAGGGCGGAGACGAGACCGCCTGCGTGCAGCAGACTTCGTGTCCCCCCCCCCTTGCCCTATCCCCGCTTTCTCGGGGGCGGCAAAGAGGGGGGTGATGACTAGGGGTGGGGGGATATCATGGCGGGTGCCATGATATTTCCCCAGATTTCATGGCGCCTCTTCCTATTTCATTACGTTCCTGGCCCCCCCACTGGGCCGCGCACGTGCCGCCGGTCATGATTTGCACCCCCCCTCTTGGACACCCCCCCCCTTGCCCTATCCCCCCTTTCATCCGACCCAGATGCCCTGACCGGAGCGTCTGCCAGCTCAGCCCAGCCTCCTGGGCTCCGAGCTGCGCGGTGGGCTCCGCCCCACGGGAACGGGGGTGGCTCGGGGCGCAGGGCACGTCCAGCGCCGCCCTCGGTCCTGGCAAGCGGCTGGGGGCGAGGGTTCCATGATTCTGCGAGGAGTCTGCAAGAGTGTCCGAGCTCGTGGGCACGGGTCCGCTTCGAAAAGAACACGAAGGGCCAGATGTTCCGATCTGGGGGGGTCCTCAGGCCGCTTTGGGGGGCCCCAGGGGCCGTAACAGGAAACCTACGGCGCGAAATCCACACGAAAGATGGATCGATTGTTCTAGGGCCCCACGCACTGGAAAGATCAAGACGTTGGAGGGTCTGGGCAGGGGTCGAATCCTGGTAGGGCCTGGTGGGATCCTGGTAGGGATCGAGTGGGGTCCAAGGGGAGGGGGTGATAAGGTTAGGTGGGAGAGGGAGGGAGGAAGGCAGGGTGCGGGGGGTGAGCAGACGCAGGTGCAACATTGTGGATGACCAGAAGGAGGAGCAGCAGCAGCAGCAGGAAGAACAGCGGCTGGAAGAACAGGAGGCTGGCGGAGCGGGAGGGGAGGAGGCAATGAGAATTGGACAGATGGACCTCTCTCTCCCCCAGGGCGCGTGGTGCAGCCTCTCGCTCAAGCCTCCGCGAGCCTTTGGCCGACGAGGGCGGCGCCGGCATGGCTCCGCCGCGCGGCGCGAAGCGGCCCCACCACTGGAGCTCCAGCGGCGGGCCGCTGCCAGGCCCTGCGGCCAGCGGGGGCTGGGCCGGCAGCGCCAGCGCCCTCGGCGCGGGCAGCTCATCGGCGAGGCCGTGGCACGGCGGGCGGCCCCCCGGGACGCCCGCCGGCGCACGCGGCGGCAGGGCGTCTGGCGCCGGGGCCTCGGCGCCCGCGGCCGCGCCCGCGGGCTCGGCGCACGAGGGCGGCGCCGACCCCGCCGAGGCAGCGCCGCCGCCGCGGGGAGCCGTGTGCGCGGTGATCGAGAGCCGCGCCCGCGAGGCCAGGAAGACCGGCAAAAGCTGGCAGAGGTGGGCACGAGCCTCTTTTGGAGGCCTGCGCGGGCTTCTCGGGCCGGCGCTGCAGCACTCCGCGCCTCGCCCGCGGCGGCGCCTCTCTGGCGCTGACCCAAGAAGTCCGCGCGGGCCTCCGGAAGTTCCTGTTCGTAGTGCACTCGGTTGGTCTTCCAGAGGTGGGCCTCGCGTTCATGCACCGGAGGTCCATGGAGTTTGAGATCGCTCAGTTCTGCGACAACGGCAGCTACAGCCGCACCACCGCCGCGGTGCTGGCCTTGGAGCCGCTGGCGGTGGTGGCGAGCCGCACGTCGAGGGGCACGCAGCTGTTCAGGGTGCTCGACGAGGCCCTGGCGCAGGCAGGCTACCCCGAGCCCACGCTCGTGGACCGGAGATTCTTCGACGAGACCGAAGGGCACGGACTGCTCGAGGAGGCGGACGTGTCGGGCCTCCAGCCGTGCGAGCTCCCTGCCAAGTTCGTGGCGTGCGCCGCGCTCGCGGCGCTGTGGCGCTTCGCCGAGTCCGCCATGGAGCTTCACCTGCAGGCCAAGGCGGTGAGCGTCGTGTACCGCGGTGCTGCAGACGTGATGGCCATCGATGCAAACACTGCACGGCTCTTGGAGCTCGTGGTGGACGCGCGAGGGCACAAGGAGCGCAATTCCATGTTCAGCATGTTCGCCTGCCGCACGCCGGGCGGCGCAAGGCTTCTGCGCCAGTCATTGCTGCAGCCGCCGGCCGTGCGTGCAGAGATCGAGGCGCGGCAGGACGCCGTTCAGGCGCTGCTTGCCGACGAGGCGCTCTTCTTCGAGCTGCAGCGGCTGCTGCCCGCTGTGGGTGATCTGGACCTCCTCGCGGCACGGCTCACCGTCGAGCCCAAGACGCGTGGCCAGCAGTGGTGTAAGGCTGCCATTCGCACCGCCGTGCGGCTGCGCCACGCGCTGGCTGCGCTGCCGCTGCTCGCGGAGGCGTTGAAGGCGGCCGACGGGCGCGAGGCGCCCAGTCTGCTGGGCGATGCCCGCGCAGCCCTGCTGCACTCGCGGTTTCCCGGCCTGCTGCAGGAGCTCGACACCGTGCTCGACGGGGAGGGGCCGCCACTGCTCCAGGGCCAGGGCTCCATGGCGCACGCGGCGCTGATGTACGCCGTGCGCCCGAGCGTGAGCGCTCTCTTGGACATCGCAAGGCAGACGTGGAACGACGCACTGGAGCAGATCCACTCGATGCACCGCAGCTACGCGGCCAAATACCCCGAGATGAACATCAGGCTGGAGTTCACCGACCGTCGCGGCTGGTACTTCTCCCACACCGCCGTGCACGAGTTGCCGGCGGACTTCTTCCGAACGGCCCAGAAGGGCACCTCCGCGAAGCAGACCAGCACCACCCGGGAGCTGAGCTCGGAGAACTTCAAATTGCGACAGGCCGAGCGGGAGATCTTGATGCAGACAGTCGCGGTACTGAACGGTCTCTACGAGGTGCTGCGCGTGGAGGCACCGCTGCTGTACCGAGTGTCGCACGCGGCCAGCACCCTCGACCTCATCCAGGCGTTCGTGGGCTACGCGCTGCTCTGCGGCGGGTGCGTGCGGCCCGAGCTGACGGAGGAGCCGTCCGCTCCCATTGCCGTCAAGGGCGGCAGGCACCCGCTGATGGAGCGGATCCTCTCGCAGGACTCTCGGTCGTTCGAGCCCCTCGACTTCTTTATCGGGGAGGCTTGCCACTTCCAGGCCGTCACCGGGCCGAACGCTGGGGGGAAGTCCACGTATCTGCAGACCGTGGCTCAGCTGGTCGTGCTGGCACAGATCGGCTGCTTCATCCCCGCGCGCTACGCCACGGTCCGGGTGGTCTCATCCCTCTTCACGCGCATTGGCAGCAGCGACAGCATCGAGGCCTCGGCCTCCACCTTCCTGCTGGAGATGCAGGAGGCAACCCACATCATCCGCGACGCGGCCCCAGAGAGCCTGGTTCTCATCGACGAGCTCGGCCGTGGCACCGCGCACGCCGACGGCGTCGCCATTTGTTGGGCGGTGTGCGAGCGCCTCATCGAGCTCAAGGTGTACACGCTCTTCGCGACGCACTTCTTCGAGATCTGCCGTCTTCAGGCGGTCTTCCCAGGCTTCCGCAACATCCACTTGCGGTCAACCGCTGGCGCTGGCCAGGGCCTCCACACAGACGCGGGCGCGGGAGCACAGGCGCACGACCACGCGCAGGGCGCACAGAATTTCGCCGCGCACCAGGTGACCTCCCTGCCGGCCCTCCTCGAGCGTGCCCGCGACCGCTACGGCCTTCGCATGGCCGCCCAGGCGGGGCTGCCCCGCGCTCTGCTGGACGGCGCGGAGGAGATGGCCGAGCGCGTGGAGAAGCGCCTCTCTTCGAGCCTGCCATACTAGGGAAACAAAAAGTGACATAAACATAACAACTCGGAGGTCCGCGCGGATTTCTCGGATCGGCGCTGGGGCCCCCCGGCGGCGCCTCCGGCGCCGCCCCTGGCGCGCTCCGCGGTCAGGGAGGGGGGTCCAGCGCCGATCCGAGAAATCCGCGCGGACCTCCGAGTTGTTATGTTCATGTCACTTTTTGTTCCCCTACATACAGCAGCGGCGCGCGCGAAGCCCGGGCCCCAGAGCAGGGGGCCGCCGCTGCAGCGGTGGAGGGCGGGGAGGCAGCGGAGCTGCAGACCGCCAGGCGTCTCCTTGCGCTCGCGGGCGGTGGCTCCACGTGCGCGCCCGCCGAGGTGGCAGACATCCTGGAGCGCCTCCAGCGCCCCTGGCTGGAGAAGCGCGCAGCACGTGCCTCCTGAGCCGTGCCAGCAAGCAGAAGCGAAAGGCCTGCCGGCGGGTCGGTCGGCAGGCCAGCCTGAGGTCTTCGTGGGGTCGGAAGGGTCGAAGGACGTAGAGACGAAGGAACGTAGATAATTAAGGCGCGGGCATCGCCTCTAGCCTGCGGCAACCACGCCTCTGTACGGGACGCTGAGGTGCTAGGGGCGAGAGGGCAAACACAAATGAAAAGTGCGCAAGCGGGTTCCCAGTTTCCATGATCACAGGGCCACCCGCACCCCCCCGTCGCGAACTGCGACCATGGACCATTCGCACTAGCGGAGCACAGCACTGATCATTGAATCATTCAATCAGACCAGATCGGTCATGCCCTGCTCCTTCTCCTCCCCGCCCTCCTCCTGCAGCCAGTCACATGATCGATCTCGCGATCACCGACTGCCGTGGGCAGCGATCATACGACCAGCACGCTCCATGGGCTCACACCTCGATGCCCCGCACTTGTGCTGGGCAATTCTACCGGCTTGGGCGTCGCGTTCCTCGTCGGCTGGCCTGACCTGCGCCGCTTCGGCGTGGTCGCTTGCAGCCGCTAGCCACTCGCTCGCCGCCAGCTGTGGTCGCATTCACATTGCCAACCAGTCTCACGATCCACTTCTCCAGCCGCACCCGCCAGCACGTTTGGTATTGAATGGTCTGGGTTCGATTGGATTGGGTGATTTGAATGTTTCAATTAATCCGTAAGGGCTTCGCCCCCTGCCGCCGGCCCCCTCTCTCGGAGAATGGGCCCTGGAAGAGCGAAGTCATGAGGCTTTGGCTTCGTCGTGAAGCAGTGTCAGGACATGTTTGTTTTTCGACCCTGACCCCGCCGATCTGCGTGAGGGGTGCCACCGAATTTCAGAATTGTGGCAAATCCCTTGTGTTTTTGGACCCTGGCCCCGCCGGTCTGCGTCACGGGTGCCACCGAATTTCAGAAATGTGGCAAATCCTTTATGTTTTTGGACCCTGACCCCGCCGATCTGCGTGAGGGGTGCCACCGAATTTCAGAAATGTGGCAAATCCCTTGCTGCGTCATGGGTGCTATTGAATTGCAGAAATGTGGCAAATCCTTTGTGTTTTTGGACCCTGTCCCCGCCGATCTGCGTAAGGGGTGCCACCGAATGTCAGAAATGTGGCAAATCCCATGAGTTTTTGGACCCTGACCCCGCCGATCTGCGTGAGGGGTACAATTTTTCACCAACCCCAGCAATTCAGACAATACGTTTTGGCCGTGGTAAAATGCTCGTTTGGGGCCTCCCCCCCTCGCGCGGTCCATCAAGAAGGAACAGCAAGCAGCAAGAAGTCAACAAGGAACAGTAAGCAGCAAGAAACAGAACTGTAACAATGGAAACTGGAAGCTGCAACTGGTACAGGAAACTGCGAATCCTCGGCCTGCAGCCTGGTGGCCCCACAAGGGGGCCGGCGGACTCGACCCGTCACTGGAGGGGCTCGAAACTCGAGACCTGACAGGGGTGTATTTCGAGGTATCGTTGGCGTATGTGCCGCCATCATAAACATTTGATGTCTGACCTGCCTAGGTAGTGCCTTGGTGGGCGTGGCCAGTGCCTCGCACAGCACAGCACTACCGTGGGTCGGCAGTCCCTGGACCGTAGTGGCGCAAAGTAGCCCCACCGTGGGAGGAGGAGGAGGAGGAGGAGGAGGAGGAGGAGGAGCCGCAGAGCCGCCAAACGTCCGAGTATGTAGGTCTCGATCGATCCTCGAGGGCCCCTCCTCGTTGTCGTCGTCACTCATCCGCCCTCGCTCGATGCCCACAATGCAGGCGGCGGAGTTGCCGTGGCACTTCCTCTGAAGATTGAGCCCCTCTGGGACACTATCGACGTCCTCCTGGCGAGGATGAGGATCTCTGCTCCCGCAAGGTGCCCTGCGTCACCCCCGCGCCGTTCCCCCTCCGACGCCCCCCCCCCCCCGGCGCACTACCTGAGCGCGTACTTCAACCTCTGCCCTTCCAGGCGGCACAGGACATCTGGGGGAGGGATGCGGCATCGGTCCCGAGCGCAGAGCGAGACTGCCGTCAGCGTGTAGGCGTCAAGGAGGAGGACTGCCCAGGTGCTCCCTCCCCTGTCGCGTCGTCGTTCGCTCTCCCCTCTGCGCTCGTGTCGTCGTCATCGTCGTCGTCGTCGTCCTCGGAGTCGGGCCAACGCCAGGGATGGCGGTGCCACAGGGTGCACGAAGATCTGACGACACTTCTGATGCTCTGTCAAGGACACAGATATCCTCCGATCTGTTGTTTTCGATTCGCGGCCCCAGAGCTTCCAACCCCTTCCCTGGGGGAGGCATCTCGTCCCCGATCTATGTCCACGTCTGATTGTCCCGGGGCCCGCTGACGGCCCTCGGTTGGCCGAAACGAACTCAGAGTGAGGTGGCTACAAAAACACATCGTCGGAGGTGTGGGTCGGCGCTTAGGCGTGGCAGAGGAGGCCCTCCGGCCGCTCGCCGCGGCGCCTCCTCGCGCTCCCGCGCGCCTTCACCCTCGGGCCCGCAGCCCCTCGCGAGCGGCGCGCGCGAGCGCGCGCGTGGGCGAGGCGCTGCGGGAAAGCCCGGACGCCTGCATCGGGTCGGTGCCCGCGACCTACGTGCCGGAGGGCCAGGGACGGGGCATGCTTCGGGAGTCTTGAGACGGGGGTCAATGCAAACAGGGGGTCAGCCAGAGCACCAGATCTTGCAGGATCCTGCGAAGACCCCCTCTGGCTGACCCGGGTTAGCGAGCTGCTCGTGGCCGCGAGGCTGCCGCGCCTATTGGCTGACCCGGGTTTGCGAAGACCTGCGTTGCAGTTTTTTTTCCTGCATTGCAGTGTTTAGTTTCCTGCTGAACCGGGTCTGGATTGACCCGGGTCAGAAGATCACCGAATGCTGCGAACGCATCGACCCCCAATCGCCCACTCCACTCCTCGCTGATCGTGGGGCCCGGTAGCCCACCCGGCCCAGGAGCGCGCGGTGTCGCCCTCGGGTGCGCCTCGCCGGTATATATCGGCGAGGCATCGCCGATGCCAGAGCTCGGCGCGTCCGCCCCTGGTCCAGTCAGTCCCCCCCCGTTCGGCTGGGGTGCTCGTCAGGGAGCGTGCCCTGGAGGCCTCAGACCCCGGAGGGTCCCTTCGCCGAGGAGGGCGGCGGTGACGTCCATGGCCGGCCCACGGCTGGCGTTCCAGCGGCTTCCAGACCCAACGGTTCATTGGCCAGCGCCCTCACAGGAGGAGACGGAGAACGAGGAGGCGGAGGAGGAGAAGGAGAAGGCGAACGAGGAGGAGGAGGAGGAGGAGGAGGAGGAGGAGGAGGAGAAGAAGAACGAGGAGGGGTAGGAGGAGGAGAAGGAGGAGGAGGAGAAGGAAGAAAGAAGGGGAGGAGGAGGAGAAGGAGCAGGCTACAGCTCGAATTGAGTGCAGAAAACGTATAATCATTATCTCTCACCAAATATTGCAGAGTGCTCCGTTGTGCTGGCGCGGCGGGCGGGTGCAGGTCTGGACGCGGCGGCCTCGCCGGGCTCCTCTTTGGCCGGCCGTCCAGGGGAGCTGGTAGGCGAAGTAGCCGCAGCGTGAGAGGGAGAAGAAGAGCAGGAGGGAAAACGACACACAGACACAAGGAATTGTCGGTTCCCCAGAACAGAACTAGCCGCAGCGTGAGAGGGAGAAGAAGATCAGGAGGGAAAACGACACACACACACACACGCAATGAATTGTCGGCTCCCCAGAACATGGGGCAAAATATATATGGGCAGTGGGGGGGAAGACAAAAACAACACACAGACACAAGTAATTGTCGGTTCCCCAGAACGTAAGGCAAGAAATATGGGAAGGGGGGGAGACAAAAGCCCAGGAAATATGGGAAACTATTGGGGAATCCTGTTACGTATGTCTGTTTATCTGTGTGTCCCAGGGCCCCTTTCAGAAGAGGGGAACGACAGCACGGGGAGGCCTCCTCTTCGGATCTGGGCGCCGGCCGCAGAGAGAACTCGCGGCGGCCGGTGCTGTGGCCGCGCGCGGCCTCCGCAGGCCGTCCTCCAGCTCCGGGAGCGTCAAAGAACACTTCCGTCAACGGCACCGCAGCGGGTACTCACTAACGGGTACTTTGCAATTGTGCCGAAAGTTGCCACTTTAGGGCCTCTTTCTGGCAATGCAGCGCTGCCCGCATCGGGAAGGGTTGGGTTCGCTGGGTCACTGGCCAAAGTACCCGTTAGTGGAGTCCCCGTTTGAGGGGCGCTGGTTCCGGGTGACAAGACAGCCCCGGGAAAGGGGTCGAGATTCCTTTGGGCGCGCGTCACGAAAGTACCGCGACGTCGGAGGGGAGCTCCGCCTTCCTCTCGTCCTCCGCCGCCTCCTCCTCCTCCTCCTTCTCCTCCTCCTCCTCCTCCCCCTCCTCCTCCTCCTCCTCCTCCTCCTCCTCCTCCTCCTCTTCGGAGGCAGGCCAAGGCAGCTTACAGCTTCCTCCATTCTGACGGGGGGCTGTGACAAAAAAACTAGGGTTCGGCGTTGCCGAACACTAGTGTTTCTTTTGGTCACGGCGCCGCGGGGGCCCTCCAAGGCATGGAGTGGTGCCGTGGCAGAAACCGTGGGGTGTTTGGCGCTGCAAAGCCCCAGCTTTTTTTGTCACGGCGCCGCGGAGCCCCTCCACGACACGGGGGGGGGCGTGACGAAAATACAGGGGGGGGGCGCTGCCGAGCCCCAGTTTTTTTGTCACGGCGCCGCGGGGCCTCTCCAAGACATGGGGGGGGGCCACCGGGGGCTGGAGCCCCCAGCTTTTTTTGTCACGGCGCCGCGGGGGCTCTCCAAGGCATGGGGGGCCGTGACAAAAATCCTGGGGGTTGGCGCTGTCGAACCCTAGTTTTGTTGTCACGGCGCCGCGGGGTCCTCCAAGGTGCGGGGGGGCGCCGTGACAAAAATCGTAGGATTTGGCAATGCCGAGCCCCAGTTGTTTTGTCGCGGCGCCGCAGGGTCCTCCAAGGCGCGGGGGGGGGGGCGTGACAAAATTGCTAGGGTTTGGCGCTGCCGAGCTCGAGCTGTTTTGTCACGGCGCCGCTGGGTCCCTCCAAAACGAGGGGTGCCGTGACACAAATCCTCGGGTTTGCCGCTGCCGAACCCCAGTTTTTTTGTCACGGCGCCGCGGGGTCCTTCATGGCGCGGGGGGGGGGGCCGTAACAAAGAATCCCAGGGTTCGGCGCTGCCGAACCCCAGCTCCTTCGCAACGGCGCCGTGGGGTCCTTCCAAAACACGGAGGGTGGCCGTGACACAAATCCTCGGGTTTGGCGCTGCCGAACCCCGGCTTTTTTGTCACGGCGCCGCGGGGCCCCTCCAAGGCGCTAGGGGTGCCTGACAAGTCCTTGCAAGGCACCGGGGGGTAATGTGACAAAATTGCAGGGGGGCTGGCGCTGCCGAGCGGGGTCCTCCAAGGCGCGGGGGGTTGCCGTGACAAGAATCCTGGGGGTTGGCGCTGCCGAGCCCCAGCTTTTTCGTCACGGCGCCGCGGGGTCCGCCAAGGCGCGGGGGGGGCCGTGACACAAATCTTGTGGTTTGGCGCTGCCGAGCCCTGGTTTTTTGTCACGGCGCCGCGGGGTCATTCCGAGGCGCGGGGGGGGCCGTGACGCAAATCGTGTGGTTTGGCGCTGCCGAATTCCGGTTTTTTGCTGCCACGGCGCCGCGGGGTCATTCCAAGGCACGGGGGGGGGGCCGTGACGAACCCGAGTCCTTGTTGCCACGGCGCCGCGGGGTCATCCAAGGCGCGGGTGGGCGCCGTGATAAAAAAACTTGTGATTTGGTGCTGCCGGACCCCAGCTTTTTTGACACGGCGAGGCGCGGGGGGGCGCCGTGGCGCAAATCCTAAAGTTTGGCGCTGCCGAGCCCCAGCTTTTTTGTCACAGCGTCGCAGGGTCCTCCAAGTCGAGGGAGGGGGGGGCCGTGACACGAATCCTGAGGTTTGGCGATGCCGAGCACAAGTTTTTTTGTCACGGCGCCGCGGGGTGTGTCCAAGGCACGGGGGGGGGCATGACACATATATTTAGTTTGGCGCTGCCGAACCCGAGCTTTTTTGTCACGGCGCCGCGGGGTCCTCACAGGTGCGGGGGGATGCCGCGACAAAAAAACATGAGGTTCGGCGCTGCCGAACCCCGGTGTTTTTTTGTCACAGCGCCGCGGGGCCCTTCCAAGACACGGGGGGGCGCCGTGACAAAAATCCTGTGGTTTGGCGCTGCCGAGCCCCGGTTTTTTTGTCATGGCGCCGCGGGGTTTTCCAAGGCGTGGGGGGTGCCGTGACAAAAATCCTGGGGTTTAGCGCTGCCGAGACCCAGTTTTTTTGTCACGGCGCCGCGGAGTCCTTCCAAGGCACGGGGGGGCGCCGTGACAAAAGTTATGTGGTTCGTCGATGCCGAACCCCAACTTTTTTGTCACGGCGCCGCGGGATCCTCCAAGTCGCGGGGAGGGGGGCCGTGACACGAATCCTGGGGCTTGGCCTTGCCGCACCCCAGTCTGTTTGCCACGGCGCCGCTGGGTCCTTCCTAGGCACGGGGGGGTGCCGTAATAAAGACCCTATGGTTTGGCTCTGCCGAACCCGAGTTTTTTGTCACAGCGCCGCGGGGTCCTTCAAGGCGCGGGGGTCCGCCGAACGAGAGACCGACCGCCCCCCTGTGCAGCACTCCCGCCCAGGGCACGCCCCAGGATAAGCTCGTGGGCCCGATCCTGAGGAGAAGGAGGAGGAGGAGGAGGAGGAGGAGGGGGAGGAGGAGGAGGAGGAGGAGGAGGAGGAGGAGGAGGAAACAGAGGAGGAGGAGGAGGAGGAGGAGGACGAGGAGGAAGAGGAGAAGGAGGAGGACCAGTGTAAACGAAAGAGTCCCTCCAAGCTCCCTCTTCATGGGCCCCTACAACGGTTCATTTCCATTGAGGGAACTGCCTCGTTGAAAGACACCCTGAAGACCCTGAAACATGCCAAAAAATTGTTCTCGGGATCTTAACGCCACGGAGCAACCTGATTGTTGCGACTTGACGATCCGGAATCGTGCCAGAACGCAATTGTTGAGACCTCAACACCGCGAATCAACGTACCCGTTGAGCCCGCATAATCCTGAACCCGTCCAAAACACAATTTTCTGGTACGTTGATGATGGGAGCCCGTGAAACTCTTCCAAGTTTTATGCACGAATGTGAGCGGCGTTAAGGCGAGAGGCACAGGTCGAAAAGGAACCGCCCTCAATCAGTGAAAAACCCTTGCGGAGGTTCAAACCGAATGTGCGCGACGCTAAGACGAGAGCTACATATTGAAAAGGAACCGCCTTCAATCCGTGAGACTCTTGCAAATGTTCAAATCGAATGTACGAGCCGCCCAGGCGAGAGCCACATTTCGAAAACCACCCGCCCTCAATCCGTGAAACTCTTGCACATGTTTAAAACGAATGTGCGCGGCTCGCAGGCGAGAGCACATTTTGAAAACCACCCGCCCTCAATCCGCGAAATGTTTGCAAATGTTGAAAACGAATGTGCGCGGCACTAAGGCGACAGCCACATGTTGAAAACCACCCGAATCATGAATGGTGAGGGGGCCTCAGGCGGAACGCCCAACCCGACCCAAAAATTGGCTTCGGAGTGCGACAGGCAAAAGTTATATACATATATAGAGAGAGAGAAAGAAAAGGAATGGAGAAGGGGGAGGAGGAGGAGGGATGGAGGGAGGGAGGGAAGGGAGGGAGGGAGGGAGGGAGAGAGGAAGAGGAGGAGAAGGAGGAGGAAGAGGAAGAGGAGGAGGAAGAAAAGGAGGAGGAGGGCCCCTCTAGCGAGCAGCACCCAACAATTAAGAGGCGCCATCCTCCGGCCAGGGACACGGCGGGGGGAATTTGGCGCGGGTCTGTCTGCGGGAAGCACAGAGCCAAGAATTGAAAATCCGACAGCGCGTAACGAATAGAGGGTGTGTCTGCAGGAAGGACGGGGCCAAGAATTCTGGAAAACCCTTTTTGGGACCTGGTCCGATTTCGGGCCAACGTTTCGCCAGGAATCAGCCCCCTTTCTTACATTGTGTAGGATACCTTAATTAGATTAGGGTCTCCACCGGCGACGGCCAAGAATAATCATATACGACCGTACACAGAGCCCCCTCTCCCCCCTGAAATGTGTCAAGGTCTGGTGCTGTTCCCGCTTGGGCCTCGCAGCGATATCTCTTAACATCGGGCCGCGATGTTTAAGGATGTCGGCTTGGGCGTTGAGTTTACGGGTGTTCAAAGTGTGGCGAAGGTTGAGTGTCTTAGAAAGCTGTTGCGCTCTGCCGATTCCCCTCGGATGCTTGAGAACCTCGAAGAGGCCCGAGGCGATTTAGAACAAATCCGTTTCGCTTGGCACAGCGGATGGCATCAATGTCCCTCCATATATATATCTATATATATGTACAGGTGTGTATTTGAATATATAAATGTATATAACTATATATATATATATATATGTATGTATATCATGCGTGACGTCCGCTTGTGGAATTGCAAGAGGGGTCCTGGCTTTGATACACGAAGCAACATATCACAGTCTAAGCTGTATCCTTCCATCCGCAAGCACTCCCCACAGAACCTGTTCAGAGTATCCTCGTGCGTCGTACTCGATACGTCGTTCCAGGGGCTAAAGAGTCCTTGCTTGCTGCTTTCTGTGCGACTGTGAAGAAAGTGCAGACGGTCACATCGATGTATCTCGGAGTTGCACCTTTTCGGCTTCCCACGGCATATGTTAACATGGGTGAGAGATCGCATGGCCCACTCGCCAGTTGTATTATTGGTTGCGCTCGGCCTGACCTTGCTGTTGACTTGGGATTGCTGGGGCCCATCATTCCAAAAACGTGCGTTCTGGACCGATCCGGGGACCTCAAGGCGAGCGACCGCACCTGTTGTGTGTCCCTCTCCTCCGCTTCCGCGACATGCCTGAATTCTGTCCTGTGCGGGCCGCATGCTGCGATGCGTTTTGCGCTGCCAACAACGTCCGCCGTCGTTCGTAGCCAGGTGTTCCTGTTGGGCACTTCCAGGCCCGTCTCAGAGCAACAACGGCGAGGAGGCATCGTGTCGTGTCGGATGCCTGGCCGAGTCGGATTCTTGCGAGAGTCCGCAGGTTGACGAGGCGGTTTCCTCCTCCTACTCGTCCTCCTCCTCTTTCTCCTCCCTCGGAACTGTTCGTTGAGGCGCCAGCGTCAAGGATTCCAGGCACCCCGACAGGTAGATGGGAGCCTCCTACCGAATCGTTTTTCCAGCGCTTTCAGTGATACTGCGAGAGCAACAGCTTCCCGTATCCCTTGCCCCTGGGGCCACATGCCAGCACGCGCTGCACGAACAAGACATGAATTGAGTTGCAAACACGGGGGTGGGACGAAACACAGCAACCAACAAAAGGCAACAACACAAAACAACGAGAACCTAAACCACCAACCACCAAAGCAATAAGAAATTGTGATTGTAATGCGTGAGTTGTGCCCCTCGGGTGTTCTCTTTGTTGGGTTCGCGCTCTGGTGGTTCTTCCTTCGTCCCACCGACGGTGCAATTTAATGAGCAAGAGCAGCAGCGACAGGCTGACTGAGTGTTGCCACTGGAGCGGCCAGTGGAGCGCACCCTGAATATTCTCGCCGCCACGGGGGCATGATGAGCGAGGCGTTGTTCCACAGGAGCGGAGCGGAATCAGCCTCCAGGTGAGTTCTGAGTCACCATACGCGGTCAGTCTGGAACGCCCAGCACAGCTCCTTGCGTGCAGCAGTCGCGCGTGAGTTATATCCCTCAGGCGTTGGAGAAACCGAGAGGCACTTGCTGGTTATTCGCAGTGAGGGCGGCCGCATCAGCAACAACACGAAGAGCACAAGCAGAGTTATCGACAACAGCATCGACCGTACTGAGATCGTCCGCCCCAGCTTGCAAGCGAGGCACTCCAGATGTGCACCCCGAACCCATCGTATCCCGCTTGGTTGGATTATTTCTCGCGGAGCGGGCGGGGTCTCACGGGTTGGCGGGCGGACCCTAACGACGAGTTGGTCGGGTCGTGCGTGTGTTCGGTCGGGTCGGGTGGTCGGGCAGGCGGACCCTCATTGGGGCAGCCGGGTCGGGTCGGTCTGAGCAGACCCCAGGGCGGTCGGGCCAGGGGGGGCGAAGGGATGAAAGGAGGGATGACACGGGGAGGAGGAGGAGGAGGAGGAGGAGGAGGAGGAAAAGGAGGAGGAAGAACAGAAGGAGGAGGAGGAAGAGGAGGAGGAGGAGGAGGAGGAGGAGGAGGAAGGCGTGGTGGGAGGAGGAGGAACAGGGGACGGAAGAGCAGTAGGGGGAGGAGGAGGAGGAGGAGGAGGAGGAGGAGAGGAGGAGGAGGAGGAGGAGGAGGAGGAGGAGGAAGAGGAGGAGGAGGAGGAGGAGGAGGAGGAGGAGGAGGAGGGAGGAGGAGGAGGAGGAGGAGGAGGAGGACGAGGAGGATGACGAGGAGGGAGAAGAAGGCCTCGTCCTCCCCCTCATCAACATCACAGCATCCTCGAGGAGGTGGACGAGGTAGGTAGGGGTGAAGGTTGAGAGGATTTAGTAGACGACCACGCTGACGACCACGTCGACCGGGGAGGCGATCAAAGGCCACGTTCAGAGTGTGCGTCCAAGCAAGAACGTGATGGCGGAGTACTGGTGCCCTGTGGTGGTGGAGGACCGGTCGCCCCGCTCACAGGCCAGGAGGGAGATGAGAGAAGTCGACAGTTCTCTCGCCCGCCCAGCGCACCTTAGTTACGCTCCTTAGTCAGGCGGCCTTGTTGTTCGACTCGCGTGCTGCCTAAGAGCGAGGTTTTCCCGCCTGGGGCAAGTGGTCGCTTCCCGAGGGGAACCGAAGCGCCGTCAGCGCCAGCGGCGGGAGTAAAGAGGCGGCAAAAGTTCTCAAAGGTTTTCAACGTTTCTCACGTATCAGATTAGATGTTCTGGCCTCGGGATTGTGTCCAAAAGCGGCGCTTCGGCGACGGCTTTCAGGGGACGCGAAAATCGTCCCAATGATTCGAAAGCCAGCCAGATCTCACCGAATAGCCGATGAGTCGGCAATGCGGCGCGATCTACTCTGGCACCGTTTAGGAGGCATCCAGAATAGAGCCTGCGCTCCTTTGGAGCACTTTCGGGGAGAACCTGGCTCCGCCCCTTCGTACTTTTCAGCCTCCAACCTCCTCCGCCCTGTTGCCCTGCAGCGTCCTCGTCTACCTCATGTTAACCCTCCTTATTTGTTGCTTCATCCTCCAGATCGTCTCTTCCTTTTTCCCCTCCCCTCCACTCTGTTTCCTGCCCTCTCTGCCCTCCCCCCCCTCCCTCCATCCCTCCTCCACCATCCCCCTCCACCGCACCCCTTCTGCCTCCACTCCCCCAGGGCGGAGGAAGAGGGCCCCCTCCCTCCCTTGCCTTCTTTGCGCCCGAGCGCCGCACTGGCCTGGCCATTCGTGGGTGAGTGGCGCGTGTGCTCCGAGACCCTTGAACATCCCTCGGCGCGAGCCCAGGGGGAAGTGAGATGGGGCGGGCCTTCTCGGAATGCTCGGAAGGCCTCGCGCCTCCTGAGAAGTTTTCTGAGCCATCCCCGAAGACACAGGCAGCTCCTCAGAAGGCCCGAGTGCTCCGAGAAGCCCCGCCGCATCCTGAGGAGGCCTGCTGCTTCTCACTTCCCCCCCGGGCGCGCCGCCGAATCCGAGCATCCGACAATCTTCTGCCCTCTCCCGCCCCGCCCTCACTCCTCTCCCCCTTCTCCCGGGGGGGTGGGCGGAGGCGGGCGAGGAGTGACCGCACGGAGTGGGGACCTCGGCCGTTCTCCGAGGACGTGTCGGTCGAAGGGGGCCTCCGAAGGTCTCCGGGGACTCTGGCGTCAACGCACGGTCTGCCACCACACCGCGTCGGGACCCCCAGGAGCAGGGGCAGCAGGGGGCCCCCTCCATTGCCCCGGGAATGAAAGGAGGGCACGAAGAGTGGCCACCATGGAGAATCAACGCGCTCACTGTTCGAACCCGCGCCTCTCTGCATGGCGATCCGGGCAGACACCTGATCGTGTGCACCGCCGGGCGTGATGCCTTGAGCGCACGGCCCTCCCTGCACCCCCGCGCCTTTTGCTCGCGGCGTGGACCCCACGAGATCTCGACTCCTTCCTATGGGGACCTGCGTCAATTCGAATTCCACAACCTCTCGCCCCGACGCTTTCACAACGAGGGGTAGGCCGGGTCCCCTGCCTTCCCGCCACCACCCGCTGTGCCCGCCACGGAGAGGACGCCGACGGCGCCCGGCGAGTCCTCCACGCCGACCCGCTGGCAATCCGCAAGTTCCGCCGATCGGTCGCGCGGCGCGGGCGCGCGTGCAGCGGACGGCGGCGACGGCGGCGACGGCGGCCGCGGGCGCGGCGGACGACTGCGAAGGAAGCGACGGCCACTGTAACGACGACGACGGCGTCGACGACGACGACGCCCACGCCCACGCCCACTCCCACGCCCACGCCCACGCCGACGCCGACGCTGACGCCCTCGCCGACGACGACGACGCCGACGCCGACGCCGACGCCGACGCCGACGCCGACGACGACGACGACGACGACGCTAACGACGACGACGACGACGACGACGACGACGACACGCCGACGACGACAACCACGCCCACGCCCACGCCCACGTTCACGCCTTCGCCGCCGCCGCCGCCGCCGCCGCCGCCGACGACGACGACGACGACGACGACGACGACGACGACACGCCGACGCCGACGCCGGCGATGACGACGACGACAATGCCGACGCCGACGAAGACGACAACGACGACATGCCGACGCCCGCGCCCACGCCCACGCCCACGCCGCCGCCCACGCCCACGCCGACGCCGCCGCCGCCGCGGACGACGACGACGACGACGACAACGCTGACGCCCACGCCCACGTCGACGCCCACGCCCACCTCCACGCCGCCGCCCCCGCCGCCGCCGCCGCCACCGCCGCCGCCGCCGCCGCCGCCGCCGACGACGACGACGACGACGACGACGACGACGACGGCGTACACGCAGACGCAGACGCAGACGACGACGCCGACGCCGACGCCGACGCCGACGCCGACGCCGACGACGACGACGACGATGACGACGACAACGACGATGACGACGACGACGACGACGACGACGACGACGACGACTACGACGCCGACGCCCACGCCCACGCCTACCACACCCTCACCCCCACGCCGACGACGACGACGGCGATGGTGACGACGTCGGCGGCTGCGAAGGAAGCGGCGACCATTGCAACGACGACGACGGCGTCGACGACGACGATCACGATAATGACGGCGACGACGACAACGATGACGACGACGACGACGACGACGACGACGTCGACGACGACGACCACGCCCACGCCCACGCCCACGCCCACGCCCACGCAGCCGCCCACGCCGACGACGGCGACGGCGGCGACGGCGACGGCGGCGGCTGCGGCGACGATCACGACGACGACCACGACCACGACGACGACGCCGACGCCGATGCCGACGCACCGACGCAGACACCGACGACGACGACCACCACCACCACCACGACCACGCCCACGACCACGACGACGACGACGACGACGCCGACGCCGACGCCGACGCCGACGCCGACGCCGCCGCCGACGCCGACGCCGCCGCCGACGCCGACGACGCCGAAGCCGACGACGCCGACGCCGACGCCGACGCCGACGCCGACGCCGACGCCGCCGACGATCACGCCCACGTCCAGGCCCGCGCCCGCGACCACTCCCACGACGACGACGACGACGACGACGACGACGACGACGACGACGACGACGACGACGGCGACGGAGACGACGACGACGACGACAACGACGACAACTACGACATCGACGACGACGGCGACGACGACGACGACGACGACGAAGGAGACGGCGGCGGCGGCGGCGGCGGCGGTGTCGTCGCGCGAGCGCGCCCGGGCGCGCGCCAGCGCGCGCGACTGTGGAGGGAGAGTATCTAGACGCGCCATGGCCCAGCAGGGCCAGGTGGCGGCCGGTTCCGAGGCCCCAGCGTTCGGGGAGCCCCCTTGCTGGGGCTGTAGGCTTCTCCTGCCCAGCGACCCTGGCCGGGACCCAGAGATCCAGGGCATTGAAAAAACAAGGCAGAGCTTTCCCTCTGTGTTCGGCCTCCCGGGGTCCTCGCCGGGCGCGGGGCCCTCGCCGGGCGCGGGGCCGCCGGGCGAAGGTCCCAACCATATGCATTTGTGGGTACCGTAATTGTGTACATCTGCTTCGGTGAAGCTCCCTATGGGGCCACGAAGCGCTGCACTGGACGGGGGGGAACGCTGTGCTGTGTGGGTGGTGTGCCGAATTGGGTTTCCGGGACGCATGCGGACGGTCCCACTGAGGGCTTCGGTGGAGCTCCCTATGGGGCCACGAAGCGTTCTACTGAGTGAGTAAAAATGCCAAATTGTGTTTCGGGGACGCATGCGGACGGTCCCACCGGTGGAGCCCCCTTATGGGGCCACGAAACGCTGCACTGCGCGTGCGAAAATGCCAAATTACATGTCCCGGACGCATGCGGACGGTGGCACTGGGGCCTTGGGTGGAGCCCCCTATGGGGCCACGAAACGCTGCACCTGGGTAGGTGAAAATGCCAAATTGGGCTTCCGGGACGCATGCGGACGGGGGCACTGGGGCCTTTCGGTGGAGCTCCCTATGGGGCCACGAAACGCTGTACTGGGCGCGCGGGACGCATGCGGACGGTAGCGCTGGGACCTTCGATAGGGCGTCCTATGGGGCCACGAAACGCTGTACTGGGCGTGCGGGACGCATGCGGACGGTAGCACTGGGACTTTCGGTGGGGCTCCCTATGGGGCCACGAAACGCTTTACTGGGTGGGTGAAACACAGGGAGGAGGGGGAGGAGAGCCACGAAGCGCTGTACTGGGTGTGCGGGACGCATGCGGACGGTAGCACTGGGACCGTCGGTGAGCTCTCTATGGGCCACGAAGCGCTGTACTGGGTGTGCGGACGCATGCGGACGGTAGCACTGGGACCTTCGGTGGGGCTCCCTATGGGGCCACGAAGCGTTGTACTGGGTGTGCGGGACGCATGCGGACGGTAGCAGGGCTCCCTATGGGGCCACGAAGCGTTGTACTGGGTGGGTGAAACGCAGGGAGGAGGGGGAGGAGGGCCACGAAGCGCTGTACTGGGTGTGCGGGACGCATGCGGACGGTAGCACTGGGACCTTCGGTGGGGCTCCCTATGGGGCCACGAAGCGCTGTACTGGGTGCGCGGGACGCATGCGGACGGTAGCGCTGGGACCTTCGGTGGGGCTCCCTATGGGGCCACGAAAAGTTGTACTGGGTGGGTGAAACGCAGGGAGGAGGGGGAGGAGGGCCACGAAACGCTGTACTGGGCGTGCGGGACGCACGCGGACGGTAGCACGAGGACGGGGCAGAGGAGGAGAGGAGAACGCGGGGCGACGTCTCTTCAAAACGAGGACCCAACACCACAGGATGGTTGGGAAAAGTTACACGGGACGGAAAACCGATGGCGTCTGCATGTTTGGGGGCCGCACATGGCAGAAACATCCTTTGTGTCTTGCCCCGCGCCCCCCGCCAGGGTAGGCTTACTCTGGGAGGGGTGGCAGGATGGGCTGGCAGAGGCTCCAGGGAGGACCTCGGAGAAGGAGGAGGAGGAGGAGGCCAGGGTAAACCCAATAACAGGAAGGAGGAGGAGAAGAAGGAGGAGGAGGAGGAGGAGGAGAAGAAGGAGGAGGAGGAGGAGGGGCCTCGGAGAAGGAGGAGGAGAAGGAGGAGGCCAGGAGGAGACGGAGGAGGAGGAGGAGAAGGAGGAGAAGGAACCCAGGAGGAGAAGGAGGAGGAGGAGGAGGCCAGGGTAAGCCCAAGAACAATCAGGGATGCTGTAAGAAGCCCTCCTGTCCGAAGTCTCCCTCCTCGGAAGCCCCCCGCGAGCCTCCCCGGTCACCACGATGAGCGCCCCGTCGAGAGACCAGCACGCCCTGCGGGCCTGCCGTCCAGGCGAGGGCCCCGTGCGAAAGAGGACTGCCTCTGCATCCTTCCCGCGGGCAATACGTAAGGGATGCAAAGAGGTATTGCCAGACAGTCCAAGGAGGTGTCCAGCGAGAGCACGGCGTTGCAAGAGGGCCGTTCCCATCTGCGAAGGTGCTGCTCAAGTGGACCCTTCTGTCCATTGACGTTGTGGGAGTGTTCTGTTTGTCCAAGGCCCTTGTAATAGGCCGCTTGAGGGCGAAGGCTCCATCTAGAGAACGACCTGTGCTCCATCCGCGTAACTGCTGCAAGCTGGTATGATGATTGCTCGCAGCGCCAAGGCAATATCCGCATCTTTGAAATCAATCGATCCCCATCCTTGTAGCTGCTGCAAGTTGTTAAAAAGAACGCGCGCGGTGTCAAGGCGAGTGCTCTATTTTGAAAATAGCCTGTGCCCCACCGGTGTAACTGCAGCAAAAGTGAAAACGAATGTTCGCGGCACTCTGGCGAGAGCCCCATGTTGAAAGGGAATCGCACTCCGCCCTATGTTGCAAATTTGTAAGACAGATGTGCGCGGCACCAAGGCGAGAGCTCCGTTTTGAAAACGGCGCTCCATTCGTGTACCCGTTGGAAGTTCCACGCTTCAGGGTCGCAAGTGGTGAGGTAGTCTACGGCGAAACGCCCGGCCCGCCCTACCGACACGTTTGGGAGCGCGACAGGGAGGAGTCGTCTGCGAGGAAGGAAATGGAGGAGGACGAGGAAGGGGAAGAGAAAAGGAGGAGCAGGAGGAGCAGCAGTAGCAGCAGTAGGGGTCCTCGGGAGAGGCCAGCGAGGCACTTGGAGACCCCAGGAGGCTTCAGAAGGCTCGCCGATCGAGGGCGAAGGAGGAGGAGGAGGAGGAGGAAAGGAGGAGGAAGTGTTGCATGCTGCTCCTCCCTTCCCCTCTCATTCCACTCCTCCCGGCCTTGCGGATCTCAATGGATTTCATCGAGCGACTGTCTGGCCGGGGAGTGAGACAACGACGCTTCCCGTTGCAAGAGCTGTGGCGGACAGTAGTTCCATACGCCGACAGGCATTCGGCGCTATGGAAACATCACGACGGCCTTTTTCGGTGGTTCGGGCCCTTGACGGCCCGTTTCGGGACCTGGGGCACATGAGGCAACGCATGGCGCGAAGGATTTGTGGGCCCTTCTGATGGCTGCGTTGGACAAGTTGGAATCTGGGAGCCGTCTCGAAGCTGTGGAACCGTTAGAAGCCAAGAGAGAGAAGCCAAACATTGTTCAGCTGATATGGCAGCACGGGGTAGCCATGGGTGGCTCGGCGGCCACCGGAGAGACGTGTTGGGGCCTGTTCGGTGCGTCTTGGAGCCATGCTGGAGAGCACGTTGGACGCTCTGGGGGGCCCGCGACTGCCTGAGGAGAGGGAATCGTACGCTCAAGCCAAAGCCTCCCTGGAAGGGGAAGAAGGGCTGTCTTGAAGTCGGGCCCATCCCTCTACCGGAGGAATCTTCAAAAGAGTCACAAAAAAACAGTCTAGGGACTATTATATATATATATATATATGTACATATATATATATATATAGATGTATTCCATTTTGGAGTATTTTTTGACTGTTCTTGATTCTTCGTCGAAGTCCCCCTGCCCTGTAGGGGGACACGTCCGACTTAAGGCTTTCTTTGGGAGAGCTCACCGGCTAAAACACAGTACCCGTACTACGACCAGAGCGATGGAAGGAACCAAGTAATGCTTCAACGCTGCGTAGGCCGTCCAGCTTCACAAGTTCATGATGGCAGCGGTTCCTGCACAGCAGGAAGATTTGCTGCATGAGTGTCTGCCAGCGTCGACCCCAAACAGAAAGCATGGCACTGCTTGGATGTGCAGGCTGTGGGATGCGCAGGCCTCGTCGGCGGTCGTTTCTCTCGAAGCTCAAGCGTGCATCCTTGAAGGGCGCCCCCGCAGGCGGCAACGGGGCAGAACACTTTCTGATTCGCGGGTCGAGAGCGCACCTCTTCGGGTCGAAGCGAAGCGGGCCGCGCGAAGCCTGAGTTAACCAGAGATGGGGGAGGAAAAGGGGGGCGCAGCCCCAGAACGAGGCCGGGAGGAGGCAAAGCCTCGGAGGAAAAGGGGGGCGCCCCCACGGGCGGCAGCGGGGCAGAACACGGCGAGGCCTCGGGACGCCCCCACGGGCGGCCACGGGCCGGAGCGTGGCGAATCTTCTAGACGCCCCAGAAGGCGGCCACGGGCGGCAATGGCCGAGCATTTTCTTTGGGTGGAGGGCAAAGGGTGAAATCTGAAATGCCGTTTCGATTGGTTTTCGAGGCTTGAGTCTGCAAAGGGCGAATCACAAGACGGATTGATTTTCGAGGTGCAAGAGCCCATATGGATTTCACCCTGAGCCCTCCACCCCAAGAAAATGCTCCGAATGGGCCGGAGCGTGGCGAGTCCTGTGGGCACCCCTTCGGGCGGCGACGGCCGGCCACGAGCCGGAGCGTGGCGGATCCTGGGGACACCCCCACACTTGGACGCCCGAAATGGGTATACGGAAAGACTGGGTACAATGCCCAACAGCAGTTCCTGTTCATCTTGAGCAGGATTCGCTGTCCATGCCGCCGCGGCCTGTGTCCATTCGAGACAGAGGGCCAGCTGCACAACAGCGGCCGCTGTTGGTTTGGGGCAACATTTGTTGTTGGAGATTGTACCCATTCTTTCCGTACCCATTTCGGGCGTCCAAGCCACAGGCGGCAGCGGGCGGCATCGGGGCGGCAGCAAGCAGGAACGTGGCGAATTTCTGTGGGCACCCATGAGATCCCTCAGAAGCGCGAGTAAGAGCTTCGGCTTGCAGGCACTGTTTGGGGAGAGTATGACAGGAACGTTTCCCAACTGCGGTTGAATACTATGCGTCTGTGCGTGCGTGTTCATGTGGGAGTTCTCGCTTGTTGCCGTCAGAAGGTTTCGTTGTGGAGTGTTCCTGGGTCGCCCGGCTGGCGCCGGGTGGCGTGGTTGCGGTAGGAACGAGTGCCGCACGAGGGTACCGCGCGTCAAGACATTCTCAGAATGCTGAGGTGGTTCAGCCCGTTTCGCTAGAGACAGCCCGCAACTCTGGGCTCCCAGACGCCGCGCGAGAGGTGGTCCTGCCCATTTCGCCTGAAGCATCTCCGGAGCTTTCGGATTTGGAGATGCCGTGACTTGAGGCGGTCCTGCCCGTTTCGCACGAGACATCCTCGTAGCTTCGGGCTTGGAGATGCCGCCTGCGAGCCGATCCGGCCAGTTTCGCTTATGACGTCCCCGCAGCTCTGGGCACAGAGATGCCGCCTACGAGGGGAGCAACCGCTGAGAATGAGTGCGAGGAGAAGGAGGAGGTGGAGGAGGAAGAGGAGTAGGAGGAGGAGGAGGAGGAGGAGGAGGTATGATGCTCGTATTCCTGTCAGACAAGGGCTGCACGCGGCTCGATCGTGCCCTGTGATGGTGGCCAGCGCTCTGCCGACCAGGGTGTTTCACGGGCCCCTTCGCGCCCAGATTGCGGGGTTGTATTGCACGGTCCGCTTGTTTTTGGGGAGGTGCACGCGTGTCTTTCCAGAGCCGCACGGTCCTCGTGGGCCACTTTGGCCAGCATTTTGGAGCTGTCTCGGACCCCTCCAGGGCTTCTCATGCTTGGCTGGCGATACATTCGTTAAAATGGGATTCCCTTCGGGGATCCCTTCGGGGATCATCCGTTAAAGTTGGAACGATACAGAGGAGATTAGCATGGCCCCTGCGCAAGGATGACACGCACAGATCAAGAGGTGTATACAATTTTTCTCAATGCCTGACTGGCGGGGGGGCGAGGCACCCGAGCCGGGGTCGCCTGGGGTCGCCATGGGGCCGCCCCGCGCAGACCCGAGCAGACCCCACCCGGCGGTGCCGGGGAGGAGGTGCCCGGGAGGGGTTGCGCCCTCCAGAGAGCTCGGGGCGCCCCGTGGGCCACAGTCAGGAGGAACAAACAAAAACACGGACACAATGAATCGTCGATTCCCCAGAAAATATGGGAAGATATGGGAAGTGGGGGCGAAGACAAAAACTCTGAAAATATGGGAGAATATGGGGAATCTTTTTATTTGTGTGTATTTATTTGTGTGTCCCAGGACCCCTTCACACAGAGGCTCTGGCCCGTTTCACTTTTGACATCCTTGGGAACACGGGGTCCGAGATGCCGTGACTTGAGTTGCTCTGGCCCGTTTCGCTTGAGAGATCCTCACAAGTCTGGGTTCCACGATGCGGTTCGCGAGGTGCTCAGGCACGTTCGCTCGAGATATCCTCGGAACCCCAGGCTCCAAGATGCCCTGATTTGGGGTGTCCTGACCCGTTTCGCCCAAGACGTCCTAGGAACCCTGGGCTGCGAGATGCGCTGCCTTCAGGTGATCTGGCCCGTTTCGTTTGAGATGTCCTTATATACAACTCGGGGTTCCAGGATGCGGTTCGCGAGGTGCTCAGACCCGTTTCGGTGGGGACATGCTCGGAACCCTGGGCTGCGAGATGCCCTGGCGCTCTGGCGCGCTGCGCCAGAGACGTCGTTGGATACTCGGAACTCCTGGGCTCCGACTGCCAGGGCCGCGCGATTCGGGGGATGGCATCCCATCCTCGGGAAGGTTCGTGGCGTGGCCGTGGCCGAAGCGAAACGTGTTTCTGAGAGTGTACGGCCTGTGCGAGCATGTGCTGATTGAGCGAAGCCTCTCTTGTCAGGGATGATCGGATATAAGTTCGTGAGAGTGTGTGGCATGT
This sequence comes from Prorocentrum cordatum, assembly GCA_963575745.1. NCBI lineage: Eukaryota > Dinophyceae > Prorocentrales > Prorocentraceae > Prorocentrum > Prorocentrum cordatum. The sequence goes on from CAUYUJ010005559.1 coordinate 122,744, forward strand.
GCGTCAAGATGTGCCCGTATAAATTGGAAATTCGCACTCAGGAGAAATATCAGTATTGCATGGCCCAGGTGTATGTGCTTTACGTTGGACAGTGACATCAAGAGAATTCTTTGACGGGGTTGCCCCCCGGTGCCGGGGGAAGCCATGGACCAATGGGCCGGTAACAGAACAAACGGGAACCCGCCTTACAGCTTGTTGTACGCGGGTGCACGTGGGTTTGCTTACGCACGTGCTGGACACAAACACATCTAGAATTGTAGACACAGTGCTCGCCTATGGCAGGTTGGCTCGTGCTGGGTCATTTGGTTTGCGTTGCAGCATGTGCATTCGATGGCCAGTTTTTAGTTGCGACCGGTTACGTTGCCACCTCTCGGTCTCAGTGGCTCCCGTGGCATGGCCGATCGCAAGGTCGCCAATGAGCTGCGCGAGACGCAGGAGAAGCGGCAGCGCCTCCTGAAGCGGACAGCAGCCGCGCGGGAATTGGCTCGAAATGTGGAACGCTTGCCACACCTGGCGTTACAGACCAGCTCCAAAATCGTCACCTACAGTTGATTCCCAGTGTTTCCTGGGTGCGAAGCCAGGCCTTAACAGCGTTGGAGTGGGATCGGATAGGGCCCCAGGCGTCGGTGTCGCCCAAGCTCGTTTCCTGAGTTCGCGCTACGCTCCGTTCCGATCGCGATTGCGATTCTTGGTGTGAGTTGCCCTTCACGTGCCGACACGTGTCCAGAAGTCGTCTGGTGAGCATCGCCACAACGCCACCGTCAACATCGCGGTCCTCGTCCCGAGTGTCCCTTCCGCCGCGACGGGTGCCAGTGTCAGTGCCCTCACGTTCCCTGGCGTCCTTGCCCGCGCGTGCGCGTTCCCCTTCTCAGCGGCCCCAGGGTTCGGAGGTGGACAGACCTCCTACCCTGACACGTCGATTAGTGGATTGGCCGTCTTCGGTTCGCAGGAGGGCGTCGCGGCCGTCATTTATGCGGGTCCAGGTCCGTCGGCTTCGGTTCTAGGCCGTTCTCCCTAAAGGGAGGCGTACTAAAGGGAGGTTTGTCCACCGCCGAAGGGCCGGCGGCGTGGCAGCCGAGACGCTGGAGGAGAGAAGGACCACCTGGGGCTCGGGAGGGGGCTCTGAGTTCCGTGCTTCCGTCGGCGAGCTTGGCCGTGGCCGGGGCTCGCCGTGGCCAGCTGAAAAACCGGTCGCGCACCCGATGGTTTTTGTACGATGACTGCAGTCTGCCCTGCACGCCTCGCCCTCAGAGGTCGACGCGACCCCGGGAGCTGCCCCTCCTCCTCCTCCTCCTCCACCTCCTCCTCCTCCACCTCCTCGTCCTCCTCGTCCTCCTCGTCCTCCTCCTCCTCCTCCTCCTCCTCCTCCTCCTCCTCCTGCTCCTCCACCTCCTCGTCCTCCTCGTCCTCGTCCTCCTCCTCCTCCTCCTCCTCTCTCCTTCCCTCCTCCTCCTCCACCCTCCTCGTCCTCCTCCCTCCTCCTCCTCTCCTCCTCATCTGCTCCTGCTCCTCCACCTCCTCGTCCTCCTCGTCCTCCTCGTCCTCCTCGTCCTCCTCCTCCTCCTCCTCCTCCTCCTCCTGCTCCTGCTCCTCCACCTCCTCGTCCTCCTCGTCCTCCTCGTCCTCCTCCTCCTCCTCCCCCTCCTCCTCCTCCCCTTCCTCCTTGGGAGCGGGCGCGGGCGCGCAGCGTCGCGGCTCCGCGACCTCGACCTCGACCGCTCGCGGCCCGCGCTCGCGCCAGGGCGCGCCCAGAGCACCCCCCCCCCCTTGCGGCGGCGACCTCGGGCCAGCGGCGCCGCGGACGCGCAGAGGCCGAGCGCGCTCGCGGCGGACGGGATAAATTTGGCCCAGGATCGTTCTTCCTCCCTCCTCCCTCCTCCTCCCTCCTCCCTCTCTTCTGGCAGGCTCAGAGCTTCATCCGAGTCGCAATGCAAAAAAGTCCTCCTCCCTCCTCCCTCGTCCTCCTCCGAGGCGGAGAGGCTCGCCGCGGCCTCCTCGAAGGCGCTGTAGGGAGAAGGGCGGACGCTAAATCGCTCCAGAGCTTTGCAGGAAGCTCTCAGAGGGCCGTGGCGCCCGATG
>CAUYUJ010005559.1:129822-202322 GCA_963575745.1 Prorocentrum cordatum
GTCGGAGTAGTCCACGCCCGACTCTGGGGGCTCCCAGGCCCACGGGCCCCAGACCGTCAAGGAACGACCCCAGAGCCCCGGGGATGTCCAGGGTCCGCCCCCGTCATGCCAGCATCCCGCAGGACCGTCAAGAGACGGCCCTGGATTAAAAAAACACGCCCAGAGAGCCCCTGGGGTGTCCAGGACCCGCTCCCGTCATGCCAACAGGCGCGCTCTCGGCCTCCCCCCGCGCGCGGTCGACGTCCTGCACGGATGAGCCGCCCCAGGTGCGGCACGGCTCGCTGGCCTCTCCGTCGGGGGGTAGTCTTGCGCGAGCGCCGCGGTTCCCCCCTCCTCCGCGGTCGGGCCGCCCAGGATCAAGAACATCCGCGCGGAACTGCCCGGCCTGGGCCCCCGCGACGTCGCCGAGCGGCTGGAGAACGAGGCACCGCGGATGCCGCGGCGGCGCGGCGGTGGACGGAGCGGGAGGAGGATTTGGGGGAGCGGAAGGAGAGAGGAGAGCCGAGGGGGGGGAGCAGGAGGATCAAGAGGCGCGGAGGGGGAGGAGGATGTCTCTCCCAGTCCGCCCGGGTGCGGCTGGAGCACATGGGGTCGCAGGCTCGCACCGCGTCGCCGATGCACCGGCGATGCGACGCGAGCTGGAGCCCTGTCTCCCTCGTCCACGGCGACGAAGACGACGACGACGACGACGACGACGACGACGACGACGACGACGACGACGACGACGACGACGAACGACGACGACGACGACGACGACGACGACGACGACGACAGAAACGACGGCGGAGAGAGTGGCAAGACGCACAGACGACGGCAAAAGACGAGGACGACGGCAGCGGCGGCGGACGACGAGGACGGCGAGGACGACGCCGCGGCCGTCGTCCTCGCCGTCGTCCGCGGCGGCGGCGGCGGCGACGACCCCCCCGCACGGAGGCGGCCGCCGCCGAGGCGCGGGCGGGCGAGGCGCTGCTGCGCCCGCTGCCCGCCGCGGGGGCGCTGCACGTGCTGGTGGAGGTGGCGCCCTCTTCCGCCCTCGCCTCCTCCTGGTGCTCGTGCGCGTGCTCCTCCTTCTCGCCTCCGCCTTTGCCTCCTTCTCCTCCTCCTCCTCCTCCTTCTCCTCGCCTCCTCCTCCTCCTCCTCCTCCTTTTCCTCCTCCTCCCCTTCCTCCTCCGTAGCCATTTGGCTCAAGGGGCCTGCTCCTTAACTTCCAACCTCTCTCGAGGCGCCTGGTGGCCAGGCACCAAGGCCGGGAGCGGACGCGCTCCCCTGGCCCGCCGTGGCCGCGCTCCCTCGTGCTTGCGGCTCTCCTCCCGCGATGCCGTCCGAGGGCGGCGACTCGTGGCCTGTGTCTCTCTCGTCCACTCCCCCTGCCTCCCCTGGGGGGATGAGTACGCCCGCGCCGGTGCCTGAAGGTACCTGCTTGGAGGGTAAGCGGGACACCGAGCAGATCCTTGCCGCCATGCGTGATATGATTGCTCCTCTGTCGTCGTCAGTCGCAAGCTTGTCCAGTCAGTTGAATCTCGGCGTTCAGGAGATCAACCAGCAGATTTCGGGAATCCAGGGTCAGATGATTGCCGCTGAGAAGAATTTCCAGACATTACAGCAGGCGCACACTGAATTGGCAAAACAGACGGCTTCAAACTTCGAGCAGATGCGAGCGATCCATGAACAGGCTCTTCTTCAGTGCATTCAGGACCGAGAGACCGCAGAATCCGCCCTTCGTGATGAGCTCAAGGGAATGATCCAGACGATGCGCGATGAGATCCAGGACCTTCGGAATACCGACCAGGGGGCCCCGACTCCTCGCGGGGATGATGACAGGCAAGTTCGTCGTCAGATCGACTCTGGTCTCGTGGGCAACCCATCGCGTCTTGTGGTACTTGGGTCCCCTCGGCCGTTGGTGGAGAAAACGCTCCGCGAGGCTGTCCAGAGCATCCTCACCCGCTGTGCTCCGTCTTCGTCTCAGGGTTCGATTCAGGTCAAGGCCTACGATTGCAGCGAGAAGGTGTTCCTGGACTTTGATTCCAACCTAGAGGCCTCCACTTTCCACGGGATGGCCTCGTCCGTGGGCACGTTCCCCTTCCCGAGCCCCGAGGGCGGTCCTGACTTGCAGCTACGGGTTCGACGTGATCCCCCCCCCTTCGTCCAGGAAGCTGTTCTACTATCTTGGGAATATGCGCCAGCATGTCTCCAGAATCTTTGGGGCGGACAAGGTTGGGTCGACGGGGCTAGGAGGTGCGATTTATGTGATGAAGGACAACGGAGTCCCCGTGCAGGTTGTAAAGATTTCCATTGTCGATGATGGCCCCACTGCGGGCTCCGTCCAGCGTGGCGTCGAAATCGATGGGCTGGCGGAAGTGGGTGGGCAGCAACGCGCACAGCGCCTGCACGCCAGGTTTGCAGAGATTCGCCCCTTTCGGTGAGTATCGGAACGGCTCGGCAGGTGAGTGGGCGGCGGGGGGAAGTCCAGTGGGTTCGGCCACTGAGTGCTCGCCCGCCCCCCCTGCCAATTTTGGTGCACGCCATGCAAGCGACAGTGCTTTATCCTTCTCGCCGCCTGCTGGGGAAGCTGGTGGAGTCTACCGTCCTGCCCGTCCTCTGTCTCTCTGCAGTTGGAACACGCGCGCGCTCTTTGCCTCTCTCTCGTCTCGTTCATCTCGGTCACGTTCACGCTTCCTCCGGGCTAAGCAGCTGCTTTTACGGTATCAGGTCATGTGTTTACAGGAGAGGCACGGATCTGAAGCAGACTTGGTTATCCTTCGGGACGAAATGCGGACTGGGCAATTTTTTGGGGAGCTTTCTGGACGATCGGAACGCGGGTGGGGTGGTGACGTTCCCGTCTTCGGATCTATGTGGCTGCTTCGACTCGATCGCTCCGATTACGGTCGTTCCTGGGCGGATTTTACTCGTCCATAGTCGGGGGCTTCGAGGCGACTTGGTCGTGGTCAATGTTCATACGCCTAACACGTGCGATGATGTCCATATCCATCATCAGTACTTACGCCTCATCAATGCCGCCCTTCCTGCGGCAGCGCATACTATGGTTGTCATTCTGGGCGACTGGAATTTCTGTACGATGGAGGATGGTAGGTCTCTGGTCTCGGGGGAGATTGGGCCTGGGGACCGTATGCAACGCGATGCTTTTCAGGAGCATTGCAGCCACTAGTGCGAATTATACCAGCCCGACTCGACCCGTAGGGATATTGCGAATCGGGAGCTGAGGGGACTGGCCAGATTAGATCGGATTTACACGACCCTTCCTGCAGGTATTCCCAATGAGATGACCGTCGTTGTCAACGCTGTCGGCACCCTCATGCATCCAGGGGCCTCCTCCGATCACATTCCCGTTGCTGCCACGATTCCCCTCCCGACCCCGAGGGGTCGGTTCTCGGTTCCGAAATGGATCAGCCAGCATGCCGCCTATCACAGGATGGTTTCCGAACAGCTGCGGGAGCTGACGCCCCCGTCGGACCCTGCCCAGAAACTCGCACGAGTGAAAGAAGTTTTCGGTGCGGCTGCTGTGGAATTTGAAGTCCCTTAAGTGTCGCCCAGCGGCCAACGATGCGGAGCGGCTCCACTTTGCTTTCATGGCATACCGTGGGTGGCGGGGTAGGCAGTGGCATCTCTGTCTTCGTGCCATTCGCTGCTGCGCCTCTCTCCTGCATTTCTTCGACGTCGACGGCGGTGTGTGCATTGATCCTGATGGCCTCCACAGTTTGGTACTGACCTTGAAGGGACGTTGGTTTGATGCTGAGCTGGAGGAGTTGGATCATAGTAACCAGGTGGAGGAGGTAAGGACCAAGAAGAGGCGGAGGCCGGTGGCTCTTCGGCGTGGGTGGGGTCTCATGAGGAGGAGGACTGGGCTGCTAGGCGTCTTGGACGAGGACGGGACCCCGTGTGCCTCCCCAGAAGCGGCGCTTGCGGCTCTGGTGGCCCATTGGAGTACGGTCTTTGCCCAGGCTGATCACGATCCGACTCATTGGCAAGAAACTTTGGCCCATGTTCAGACTACCGACGGTCATAATCCTGCCCCTCGATGGAAACTTGACGTTGACGAATTTCGGGGCCGTGTCGGTCGTAAGTTTCATTCTGCCCCTGGTCCTCATGGGATCCCGTATGGACGCTGGAAGGTCCCTGAGGCGACCGCTGCCTTTTTCGAGGTTTACGAGGAGTTTTTCAACAGTGCAGGGGATGCACTACCCCCTGATTGTCGAGTTAGTCGCGTGGTCTTCCTCCCGAAGGGCAGCGACCCACGTGATCGCAGTGACTTTGTCTCACGTGCACCTGCCTCCACCCGCCCGCTCTCCCTCTCGAACACGGATGCGAAGATCCTCTCCGATGCTTTCTGTCTCGGACTCAACGACGTCGCTCCTGCGACGGTGGACCCCCCCCCAGCGAGGTGGGGTTCGAGGGCGTAACATTCCGGGCAATGTTGTCGAGGTGGAAAATGGGGCCGTCTTCAACACATGTGTGGGAGGGATAAAGCGGGGGTCTTATTCACCGATTTCAAGGCGGCGATCCCTTCGATCCTGGTGGAGTGGATTTTTGCAGTTTTGGTGGCCATGGGGGCCCCCAGCGAGACGGTGGGCTTCTTCAGAGCCCTGTATGCCAACAACGCGGCCCTCGTCTGTTTTGAGGGCGCTGCGGAAACGGTTTTCTCTGTGGAACGAGGTGCACGGCAGGGTGATCATGCGTCCATGACCCTCTTTGCTCTGGCCCTTGATCCTGTACTGCGCTGGATCCGTGCCCGCCGTGTCGATCGTGTGGGTGTCCAATTGGCGTATGCGGATGACTGTTGTTTTGGACTACGTGACATTCTCATCGATCTCATGCCCACCCTGCTGCTTCTCGACTTGCTCTCGTCCGCGATTGGTCTCTCCTTGAATGTGGGGAAATGCTACGTCCTGATCTGCGGGACGCTGGGTGGAGATGCCCTCGCTGCCCACATGGCTCGGAAGGGCAGCCGTTTTGCCTCTGTCCGTTTCGCCACCAGAGTTTTGTATTTCGGATTCTGGATGCCCGTCGGCCCATGAGGTGGCCTGGGTGGAAACGATGAATAAGTTCTGGCAGCGAGTTCGTCTTCTTCGCTCTCTCTCGCTGGGCTTGGCGACCACCATCCGTCTGTTCCACCCTAATTGCCTCTCCGTCCTGCAGCATCGGATTCAGCTGGTGCGGGTCACCCCTTCGGTTCGGCGTCAGTATAGGGAAGCTTTGCAGATCCCTACCGCGGGGCCTCGGCATGCGTTGGATTACAGTATGCTCACTCAGTTACGTGACCTGGGGATTTCCCTTGAGTTCGTGGACCTGGGGCTGCATGATAAAGCTACGAAGTTTCGGGTGGTGATGCGGTGCAAGGCGTTGGATGGCGCTCTATATGAGTTAGAGGGCTTAGCGGGTGGCCTGACCGATGATGAGTGCATCCCTGCTCGGATGTTTTCTGGATGGTGGTGCCATTCTATGATACGCACGACGAATGAGGATGCGGTGGACCTTGCGACTTCCCCCCTTGATCGAACAGCCCGTTCTATCCAGGCCAAGGTCCATCGTCACTTACGTTCGGTCCGTATGACTGCCGCTCCCTTACTGTGTCAGGGTGTGCGGCTATCGCGGTGGTTAGTTGCAGCCTCCCTCGAGGACCTGTTCCGTCTGCGGACTAGATTGCGCGCCGTGGGGCGTGCCACGTGCACTCATTTCGCTACCAACGTTATCCGCGAACTGTCCAGGGGCGCGTGTACTTCGGCACGTTTTCATGCGAATGACCGTGGATGCTGCTTTGGTTGTGCGGCCCCTGATGACCTACTCCACTACAAAATCTGCGATTGTTTCCGTGACCTTGCCCGGCACCGTCTCCCCGGGTTGGAAGCCTTACCCACGCCGTGGAGGGAGATGTGGCAGCACCGCGATACATGGATGACATGTCTCTGTCTGATGAGGCCTTCTTGGGGGCTCGACCGCGACGTTGCCTGTGCTGCCTTCCTCGATGCCTTCCTGAAGACTCATGCTCACCATCGGCGCCAGACTCAGGTCCCCTCGTCCCAGGTCTTCGTTGCTCGATTGCGTCTTCTAGCTCGTCGGTATACTGGTGTCGCACGCCAGTTCAGGGCACGGCGTATGGCGCGGGCTGCCACGTGAAGTGATGTCGTCTGAGTGTGACCGCTCCCTTCCATCTCTCGCGCGTTTGTTCTAGTGCTTCTCTGTGTGCTCCCTCTGCCTTTCCTGCCGCTTGCTGTCTTCCTTCTCCTTCCTGCCTCTGCTGGTGCTTCTCCCCTGCGGGGTGGGCTTTGTTGGGTCCTCGGTTTTCTCCATCATCACCCCAGAATCATCGACCTCATCATCGCTATCATCGTCAGCATGATCGACGGCACACCCCTCACACGCTTCGTGGCCCCATAGGGAGCTCCAATGCGTCCCAGCCACCCATGTCGGCACACACATCACACGCTGCGTGGCCCCATGGGGAGGTCCACCGAAGGCCCCAGTGGCGCAGCCCGCATGCATTTCAGCCAAGCATGTCGGCACGCCCCTCACACGCTCCGTGCCCCTATAGGCAGCTGCACCGAAGGCCCCAGTGGAGCAGCCCGCATGCGCCCCAGCCAACCATGTCGGCACACCCCTCACACTCTTCGTGACCCCATTGGAAGCTCCACCGAAGGCCCCAGCGGCGCAGCCCGCATGCACTTCAGCCAATCATGTCGGCACACCCCTCACACTCGTCGTGACCCCATAGGGAGCTCCACCGAAGGCCCCCGTGGCGCAGCCCGCATGCGTCCCAGCCACCAATTTCGGGACACCCCTCACACGCTTCGTGGTCCCATTGGGAGCTCCACCAAAGGCCCCAGTGGCGCAGTCCGCATGCGTCTCAGCCGCCCATTTCGGGACACCCCTCACACGCTTCGTGGTCCCATTGGGAGCTCCACCGGAAAGCCCAGGGGCGCAGCCCGCATGCGTCCGCACACTCCTCACACACTTCGTGGCCACACAGGGAGCTCCACCGAAGGCCCTGGTGGCACAGCTCGCATGCGTCCCACCCGCCTATTTCGGAACACGCCTCACACGCTTCTTTGCCCCATAAGGAGATCCACCGAAGGTCCCAGTGGCGCAGACTGCATGCGCACCAGCCTCCCATTTCGGCACACCACTCACACGTTTCGTGGCCCCATAGGGAGCTCCATCAAGGGCCCCAGTGGCGCAGCCCGCATGCGTCCTCGCAAGCTATGTCGGCACACGCCCCTCACACGCTTCGTGGCCCCATAGGGAATTGCACCCTCGTTGGCAGCGCCCGCATGGCGGCCCCGCCCCAATTTCGGCACACCCTTCACGCGCTTCGTAGCCCCAGAAGAAGATCCACCGAAGGCGACACTGCTAACGACGGCATTCACAATTGCATATCGCTAGGTTCTTCGCAAGGCTAATTTTTCTTCTATCCTCGTGCTCGTGTTGAAAGCAGCGTCGGCCGATGACCCGATGTCTGTCCAGGCCCTCCCTACGGCAGGGCCTGTGCAACTCAGCTTCTGAAGCCGAAAAGGGGGGTCCCAGGAGGCGAGGGATACTGACGGAAGGGGAGGGTCCGAGAGAACAAACAGCAGAAGGACCCTCCTTCTCCTCCTCTTTCTCCTCCTCCTTCCCGATCGAGCGAGCGAGGATAGGGCTTCGAGGTTCGAGGAGGAGCAGTTCCTACATGTTTGGTCCCAGGAGGCCAGCTTCGGGCCCCAGGAAGACCAAGCAGCCACCAGGGACGGAGGAGCGCCCGTGGATGGGCCCCATGGCAGCGGGGGTCCGGGGCACCGTTCCTGAACGGCTCCTCCCTCCCCCTCCCCAGGCCCTCCTGAGGAGGAGGAGGAGGAGGAGGAGGACAAGGAGAAGGAGAAGGAGAAGGAGAAGGAGGGGGAGGGGGAGGAGGAGGAGGAGGAGGAGGAGGAGGAGGAGGAGGAGGAGGAGGAGGAGGAGGAGGCCAACACCTCTCCCAGAGACCCCACGCTGCAGCCGGGTCTGAGGTGTTTCTGGCGGCCGCTTCCGGCCTGCGGAGAGGCCGTTCGCGGCCTCCGCCGCAGTCGTCGTCGCCGCCGTCGCCCCCCTCCACCGAGCGCGCGCGTCACCACTCGCAGAGTGCCCACTCGCAAACGTCCTCAGAAAACACATGCCCGCTTTGATGATGTAATCTATCGTGGATCCTCCGCGGGAGATCCAGGCCATTTGCGAGCAGTTCCTGTGCGAGTAGTGGAACGCGCAAGGTCCACCTCCCACCGAACACCGTCCCAAGGACGGTGCATGCGCCTCCCCGGCCAGGCCGCGGTGGCGTATGCACCGGCACGGGGGATCAGGGAGGAGGTGGAGGAGGAGGAGGAGGATGAGGAGGAGGAGGGGGGAGGAGGAGAAGGAGAGGAGAAGGAGAAGGAGGAGGAGGAGGAGGAGGAGGAGGAGGAGGAGGGGGAGGAGGAGGAGGAGGAGGAGGAGGAGGAGGAGGAGGAGGAGGAGGAGGAGGAGGAGGAGGGGAGGAGGAGGAGGAGGAGAGGAGGGAGGCGGGATGAGGAGGAGGAGGAGGAGGAGGAGGAGGAGGAGGAAGAGGAGGAGGAGGAGGAGGAGGAGGAGGAGGAGGAGGAGGAGGAGGAGGAGGAGGAGGAGGAGGAGGAGGAGGAGGAGGAGGAGGAGGAGGAGGGGGGGGCAGGGGGGAGGGAGGAGCCCCCTGGCGGGGGGGGAGGAGGGCGAGGCTGGCCCCTGCATGGTGCAACTGGAGCTGGTGTGCGCCCGGCTGGCCGCGGAGCTGCCCGCGGCATGCGCCGCGGCGGGCGTGCGCACGCTGCACCTGGAGGCGCGTGGCTCCCCGCGGCGACGAGGGCGACGAGGACGACGCCGAGGACGAGGACGACGACCAGGAGGAGGAGGAGGACGACGACGACGAGGAGGAGGAGGAGGAGGAGGACGACGACGACAAGAACGACGAGGGCGACGGGGACGACGAGGACAACGACGAGGACAAGGACGACGACGAGGAGGAGGAGGAGGAGAAGGACGACGACGAGAACGACGAGGGCGACGGGGGCGACGGGGACGACGAGGCCGACGAGGCCGTCGCGGATATCGATGACGTCGAAGAGCACGAGGACGTCGAGGGCGACCAGGATCCAGGACCGAGGACGTCGAGAACGAAGATCGATTATCGTGGCTCTTCTTAAATCTTCCCACGGCGTTTCTCTCTCTACCGTTTTTTTGACTCGGCGCGTTGGAAAGCATTGTTTTGGCGCTTTCCGGTTCCAACACAGAAAACTAACAACGCAAAACAAACATGTGTTGCGTTTTCAGCCACGTTTTTGTTCTGCGTCTTCAGATCAGGTGGTTGCATTGTTTGACGTTGCCATCTACGACGTCCTCAGTTCCTTCTCCTGGCGTGCAGTCCTTCTCCTGGCGTGCAGTCTGGCAGGCCCGTGGGCCGATGGCCCCTCCTGTGGCCATCGGGCCTCCGGGCCTGTCCCGGGCCGGTGTTCGACTGGTGTTGGAGCGTTTTTGTTGGCGTGCTTAGCTCTGACAGGGAGAACAGCGGCAGAAACGGAAAAACGGGAGCGAAGGCAACAGTGAGGACAAGGAACAGGGTCGACCAGAAGGCAAGAAAGATAAGATTTGCTTGGCGAAGGACCCAATCATATGCAGCCATGAGTAAGGCAGTTGTGAGCATCGTCTTCGGTGGAGCTCCCTATGGGGCCACGAAGCGTGTGAGGGGTGTGCCGAAGCGGGTGGTGGGGGCGCATGTGGGCACCGCCACTGGGGCCATCGGTGGAGCTCCATATGGGGCCACCAATCGTGTGAGACGTGTGCCCTGAAATATGTCGCGGGGACGCTTGTGGACTGCGCCACTGGGGCCTTCGGTGGCGCTCCCTACGGGGTCACGAAACTCGTGAGGGTTGTACCGAAAAGGGTGGTGGGGACAAATGTGGGCACCGCCACTGGAACCTTCGGTCGAGCTTCCTATAGGGCCACGGAACTTCTCCACGAAACGTGTGAGGGGTGTGCCGAAATGGGTGGCGGGGACGCATGCGGTCTAAGCCATGGGGGTCCTCAGTTGAGCTCCTATGGGGGTCGCGAAACATGTGAGGGGTGTGCCAAATGAAACGGGTGACGAGAGGGGGAGGAGGAGGAGAGAAGGAGCAGGAAGGAAGGAAGGAACGCGGGGCGCTGTCTCTGCAAAACGAGGACCCAAAACCAAAGGATGGCTTTGGGAAAACATAGTCACAGCGACAGGCCTAAAGACGCTTAACCAATTGGAGCTCTCAACGCTAAAACACCGTCGCGTGTGTTTAGCGTGTTTGTCTTGTCGAAATCCCAAACATTCAAAACGGCCAGGGTGCCGCTACGAAGAACCAAGTCGACTACCGAGGCCGATGAGAAAGACGATGACTCGAAGAGAACAAGTAAGTGAACATAAACTGTCAGAGCTCCGCGCAGACTTCTTGGAGAATGAGGAGGAGCGTTCGGAGGGGGAGGAGGAGGGGGGGGAAGGAGGAGGAGGAGGAGGAGGAGGAGACGGGCGTAGTCCTTCCCTCCCTCCCTCCATCCTACTTGACGCACGTGTGCGCGACCTGTTCTGGTCTTGAGGAGAAAGACAAGAGCAACCTGACGCATGCATTTCTCTTGAGAAGTATTGCTTGTGAGCGTAAGAAAGTATTGCGTGTCGTGGTATGGGAAAGGTATTTTCGCGCGCTTTTGAAAGCAGCAGTGGCTTCCAAGGGTGACGCAGCGAGATGGGTGATGTCCTTTGGCGAGCATCGCCAAGATCAATTTCGCATGCTGGCGCTCCAAGGAAAAAAACTGGTGTTTGAAAGTCCGCGGAGAAAAACGGAGCATGGAGATCTGGTGAAGTGCTGTTCGACCCCGAGACGCAGTGCTCTCTCGCTGTGGCACCGGGAGGGGCATGACCAAAAGTCTCCCGCTGAGCGGGTTCCCGTCACGAGGCCTCCCGCTGAGGGGGCCGAAAGGTCCTACGTAGTCCCTCGGAGAGGTGCCGAAGACCGCTGACGGCGCGCGCAGGAGACAGCAGGGCGAGTTGGCCCTCCCCTCTGCCCTGCTGCCGCCCGCGCGTCGCCAGCGGTCAGCGGTCAGCGGGGCTCGGCCGATCCGCGCGCCAGCTCTGCGCAGATGGGGCCCCTGGCCTCGACGTCGCCCCGGCGCCCGAGCTCGGGGCTCCCTGCCGAGCTGCTCCGGGCCTCAGCACGCGCAGGCCACACGGGTCCGCCACGGAGCGCCGGTACTCCCTGCACGGCTCGGCGCACGCCGTGTCGGCCAGGGGCAGCGGAGGCCCCACGCACGGGCCACGAGCGTCTCGGTCGCCGTCTGGGCACTCGAGGTCGTGGCGTCTTTGTCACCGTCCTTCAGGGGCGAAAGAAGGACGCACGCGTACATGAATCCACGTCGGTTTCGACAGTACGCATTACGCGAACGTTCGCATCACGAGGCTAGTCTCGCGGACTTGGGGGCCGTAGTCGTGTACGTGGTTGGGCGCGTACGTCTTTCGTGGGCTCCCCAGTCCTGGGACGCAAACCCGAGCCCGTGGATGAGCCCCCCCCATTCGCCGCAGCCGTTGCCTCCGTTCCTGCGCAGAGCTCCGCCGAAGCGTGCCTCGCGCCCACCTGGGACGCTCCTCCTCCTCCTCCTCCTCCTCCTCCTCCTCCTCCTCCTCCTCCTCCTCCTCCTCCTCCTCCTCCTGAGGCCCAGGACCCCACCCCCGCGGGCCCCGGCGCTCAGCGCCTGGAGGGCGCGTATGGGAAGGCGAGCAGGTTGCATGGCATGGGGGGCCAACCCGTCTCAAGTGCTGCAGGAAGACGCAGCGGTGTTCGTCTGCGGTGCTGCTCGCGGCCTCGGTCTGGATGAACACATGCGGACGGTCCGCGCCCCGCGTGCACTCGCCGGTCTGCCGCTCCAGCATGTCATGGCACGCGCGAAAACATGCGAACGCTGGTCTTGTGGGGCTCAGAGCTCGCCAGCCTCCGTCGACACCGTTGCCTTGGGCAGACGCCAAGCGGGTCGTGCACGCGTGCGCTCGGAGTCCTTCTCCTCCTCCTCCTCCTCCTCCTCGTCCTCCTCCTCCCACCTTCTTCCAGCTTGTTCCACCTCTTCCTCTTCTTCCTCCTCTTCCTCCAGCCATGCCTTCACTTTACAAGTAGCTCGACCCCCTGACGCACCCCCCGACGTGTTGAAAGGGTGGGCGAGGCGCTTCGCCTGAGAGCCCCCCACCACTTACGACCCTGGAGCTTAAATTCTGCAACAGCTCAAGGCTTGTCGCACACATGATGGTCGCTTTAGCGCCACGCACAATCGTCGTGAACGTTTGCAGCAGTTCAAGGATGGTTGGTGCCTCATTTTCAAGACGTGAAAACGTGGTACTCGCCGCATCGCCGCGCACATGTGTTTTCAAAATTCGGGCAACAATCAAGGAATGGGTATCGTTTGCAAACTGCGGCTCGTTCTAGCGTTGCGTACATTCGTTTTGAAAGTTTGCAGCAGGTTCAAAGATGGAGAGGGGGACCGTTCAAACTGGGGCTCTCGCCGTAGCTCCCGCGCGCGCATTTGCTCAACAAGTCTGCAACAGCTTCAAGGATTGCGGGGGGCAGTCTTCAAAATGTGGTTCTCTCCGTAGTTCCGCGCACATTCAGATCAAATGTTTGCAACGGTACCAGACATGGAATTGGGGGTCGTTCTGGAAATTGTGTTCTCGCTTGAGCGCCGCGTACCTTCGTGTCAGCATGTCGCAATAGTTTCATTGATGGAGGGCGGTTCCTTTTCAAAGCGGGGTTCTCGCCTTTAGCGCCGCTCACAGTCGCTTCACTATCTCGCCGCAGCTTCCATGACTGAGCACTGGTCGTTTTGAAACTGTGTCATCGCCCCAGCGCGCGCATCCGTTCTCCAACCACACCTTTGGGAAGGATGGAGGACAGTGGATTCATGCACTCAGCATCGATGCGTGTGTACCCGAAGCGTCGCTGTGTTCAGAGCTGCGCGGGTCCAGGGCGGCCCTTTCTCAACATGGAGTTGGCGCTCGAGATCCCCCGCACGCATGCGCGCAACTGTGAGTGTGTGCAACCTTGTGCTACAGCTCAGCGGATGTGGAGCGCGGCCCTTCCTCGACAGGGGGATCTTTCATTGTATGATCATGGTGTTTCGCCTTCCTGATTGCGCGTCGGAAGGGCACAAGGCAATTCCAGACGCTTCGCATAACCCCGCCAGCCCATCCAGAAACCATGCCCAGGCGTCTTGCCCTGATCAGGTATGTGGAGGAGCATGCAGTGAAATAAAGGGTTTGGAGCGCCGTCATACCCCAAGAGGGGGGGATGGAGGAGGAATCGGAGCAGGAGGAGAAGGAGGAGGGGGAGGGAGAGGGAGAGGAGGGAGGAGGGAGGAGGAAGGAAGGAAGAGGGAGGAGGAGGAATAGGTGGACGAGAAAAGGAGGAGGAGAAGGAGGAGGACGGCGAGCAGAAAAGCCAGATGCCTCGTGGATGCCTCTCGGAGTTGGATGTCCCTTGAGAGCTCATTGGGGCCCCATCGTAGCGTTGGGGGGTCCTCTTGGCGGTCCGGGGGGGACTCTTGGAGCGCCTTGGATGCCTCGGGGGAGCCTCTTGGGGGTCTCCTGGGAGCCTTTGGGGGACCTCGTGGGGGCCTCTCGGGACCTCCTGGGCGCCTCATGTAGCCCCCTTGGAGCACTCTTGGGAGCCGTGGGGGCCACCTTGAAGAACTTCGACCGCAAAAGGGAGAGTCCTCAATTAGCGCCGCGCCCCCAGGAGGCCAAAATGGGCTCAAAAATCAAACACTTGTGCCCTCTAGCCGATGCCATCTGGGACGGTCCACTGGGTCGCGGGGCGCCCCGCCCAGGTTCAGTAGAGGGGGTAGGGGGAGGGATCAAGCTCCCTCCCCCCGACAGACGGCCGTCTCGCCCACTCCCACCCGCCCTCCCACCGCACAAGGAGCACTCGAGTGTCAGCATGGGCAGGGGCCGCCATCGACCATGATCGGGAACCAATGCAGGTGCCAGCCAGGTGCACGGCGCCCGCGAGGTGTGCCGCGCGTGTCAGGGCACCCCCATCATCCCTTTCAAAAAAGAATGCAAATTGATCGCGGGGCTCTCGCGCATGATCGTTGCCGGAAGGTACATCTAGTATTGTTGTTTCCTGGGGTGATGGGCTTGCGCGCAGCAGGCAATATGCTGGCACCCCCTTCTCAACACTGCCATGAAAACAATGCAACGCGATCGGTCGGTACCCGCGCATGATTCAGATTCTGCCGCGACGTGCACTTTCTATTTTTGCTTGACAGGGATTTGTGGGGAGCGTTGGCATTACACAAAGCAGATAATGTGCCGCCCCCCCCCCCCGCCGATCCCCGTCACAAACTATTCAAAGTGATCGCGGGGCGTCCGCGCATGATCCAGATGTTGGTGCAACGTGCATTTTGTGTTGTTTCTGTTCCAAGGGTTGTTGGGGGAGGGATCGTCATGGTCCCAGGTGTGTCGCCGGTCGGGTAGGGTAGGGGGTGTAGATTAACAAGGAACAGTAATAAACTCCTCCCCGACGGGGAAGGGGAAGATGGAAGAGGAGACGCTCTAGACCACCTCCGCCTAGGGGGATGGTGGGATTCCTTTTCAAAGCGGGGCCCTCGCCAAAATGGCAGGCCCAACTGTGTGAGGGACATGTGACGAGGGAGCGTGGGACGAGAGGTTGGATTGCAGCATCGTTGATGCAGAGTCGGTTTACTCTGGTCCTCCTCCTCCTCCTCCTCCTCCGTAGCCATGTTGGCTCAAGGCCATGAACCGTCCCGACGACCGCGAGTCTTTCGGGGCGACACCTGAGCGCGAGGGAGGTTCCGCTTTGAGGCCACTCTCCAGCCCTTTCATCCGTCTCCTGATTGTTCTCTCGTGCCTTTACCGCGGGAGTTGGGCCCCCGCATCTTCCTGTCCCTCGCTCAGTCGCCTGGCTGTGATGGTGGCGAGCCCTCTCGGCGATGAGCTCACGACGTCCCAGCTCGAGCAGCTGGAGGATGCGCCGACCTTCCCGTCCCAGGAGATCAAGTCTGGCAAAGGAAAAATGTCAGGCAAAGGTGCTGCACCCTCCCGCTTCGCCGGCCCCAACCCGCAGAAGCGGCGCGCCCTCCCTGGTGAAGCTGCTCGTGATGACCATGATGCTGAGCTGTCTCCCGCACTCGACGACGAGATGCCCGAGGGTTACGAGGACTCCATCCGTCAATTATGCCGTGCTGAGTTTGACTCCATCAAAGAAGATTTTGGCGACTCCATCGCCAAGACGGCCGCCGAGAGTAACAAGCCCCTGCTCGCTGCCGTGGAGAATCTCCGAGCCCTGGTTCAGGCCCATACTGAGACCCTCGAAGCTGATGTACGCAAGATTGCTACGCCACAGTTGGACTCTCTCTCGCGGAGATTGCAGGCCCAGCTCGACCAGCAAAAGGGCGTCCTCGACGCCCACTCCGCCAGCCTCGCCAAGCACGATCAGGACCTCGCGGACATCCGCCGCGAGATGGCCGAGCTCAGGAAGGAGCTGGCCCTGGCTGAGTCTCGCCCTCGGCCCCAACCGCAAGTTCCTGTTGGTTTCAATCGTGACATCGGCACGTCCTTGGTTGTGGCCATCTCCCAGCGCCCCACGTCCTTGGAGAGCGTGCGTGAGGTGCTCGCGCCCTGGTTGTCCTCTATCGGATTTGAGAATGCTAACAATGAGTTCCAGATCGCGGCCAAAGGCACGGTCCCATGCAAGCGTTTCGAGATCAAGTTCAATGGCCCCATCGGGGTCGCCTCCCGCAAAGTCGACCGCGTCCTCGCCAACCTCCGCGATGGCAAGGAGTGGAAAGAGTTTTGGATTACCCCGCCTGGCGACGTGCGCTGCCGCATCCACCTCGGTCCCGACAAGAGCCCCAAGCAGATCAAGCAGGAGATCGTCCTCCGCAGGGTGCGCAAGCTGGTGGAAGAGGCTTACCCTGGTAAGCGGCTATACTCCGGCCGTGAGCGTGGCGCCCTCCTGGTTGGCTGGGACAAGATCATGCAGATCGAGGTCGCCTCGGGGGACTCGCCCCCGGTGCTCTATCGGGACATCCCGAAGCTCGAGCTCAACCACATGGAGGCCCCCCGCCTCCGCGACGCGACCAAGGAGATCACCGGCCCAGCGGAGACCAGCCAGTGGTCTCTTTAGCGCGTGCTGCCTCTTTCGCTCCTCCTCGCCGTCCTCGTCTTCCTCGGCGAGACCGCTCCGCTTTGCTTCCTGGAATGCCAGGGCGCTTTTGCAAGCTGGAGGGGAGAAAGCTGGTTTGAAGCGTCAGTATCTCATGAAACTACGTCTCTCGGAGACGATCCTTTCCCTCCAGGAGGTTCACCAGGACCACTTCCAACTAGTATCATTCTTGGGCACAGCGGCGCGCGATCTTACTGTGCGTTCTAGCTTGTGTGACGCTGATGCTGGTGGCAGCATCCGTGGGGGCGTCGCAGTCGTACTTCCTCCTCTTCATCCTGGTGCTGTCGTCCACCTCCTGTCCCGCTCGCCCCTGGGCGCGTTCTGCGCGTTGATGTCTTTATGGGAGAAGTCTGCCTGCAGGTGTACAACGTGCACAATCATGGTCTTTCTTTGGCAGAAGTTGATCGAGTCGCGCGGGACATCCGCGCTGCTCGCGCCGCAGCTGAGCGCGCACCAGACGCGCACATGGTCGCGGTCAATGGCGACTTCAACTTGTTCCTCACATGAGGCCGTCCTGCTGCATATGCCTGCAGCGGCGGTGCGGCGGAGCGCTCGGCAGCACCACGCCCGCGCTCCGCAGTGGCGGGCTGCTCTTGCCCCGCTGCTCGAGATTGAAAGTGATGCCCCCTCGCGCTACGAGCGTGCTGGGACTGCTGAATCGTCTATCGATCGATTCTTTTGCTCGCTCTCGGGATGGCAGATGAGTCAGCTGGTGGCCCAGGCGTCGACTGTCGATTCGGCTGCGTTGGTGTCGGACAGGTGCGTCTCGGACCATGCCGCCGTGCTGATCTCGTTCGCTTCCAGGGCTCCCAGGGTTCAGGACGAGCGCGCCATTCCCAAGCACATCTTTCACGAGCCAGCGTTCAAGCAGCGCCTCGAGGGCGTCATTACAGCCTCCGACTGGTCCCAGATGTCCCCTCCCGTCAAGCTCGAGCACTACAAAAAGCTGTTGGAAATCGCCTCTGCTGAAGTTCGGGATCGTCTCTTCCGTGCACGGCCCCATCATCCCAACACTCTTCTCCAGCTTGCACGAGCACTTGCACGAGTTGTCTGGCGGCAAGACGCTCCGCTTGCGCGCCGGCTTCAGGAATCTCACCCCCTTGCTGGTGACATGATCAGTGTGCGGGCTGGCAAGGTTGAGCTTATCCACCCCCCCTCCTTCCAGGCCTGGGTCGAAGAGGTCCAGTCCGCTGCTGCGTCTGCCGCCAAAGAGGAATTGGAAGCTCGCCGTCGTCGTCAGGGAGACCGTGCTCAGATTTGGCTTCAGATCAGAGCCCTGGAGCGCAGGGCGAGATTGTGGTCGCCGTTGAATCGTCGGGCATCCCTCTCATGTGTCCGTCTCGCGAACGGAGAAGCTGTTTCCGACCCGCCCCAGCGGTTGAGGGCCCTCACCGACTATTGGGGTCCCATATTCAGGAAGAAGCCGTGGGATGAAGATGCCGCTCGCCCTTACCTCCATAGGCTCCTGCCTCGTGCTGATGATCTTCATCTCCCCCCGCCGTCCCGTGCCATGCTTCGTGCTGCTATTCGTGGCGCCCAACACTCTGCCCCTGGCCCCGACGCTCTCCCATATGCTGCGTGGCAGGCTCACCCCTTAATGGAAGAGGTTCTCTGGGATGCTCTCGAGTGGCTCGGAGATGGCCAGTTCCTGTTCGCCTCTGCCTCGGACACCATTCAGATCTTCCTGCCGAATAATGTCACTGACGGTGAGTTGCACTCAGGGGACTGCGAGCGGGCCCCAGATAAAGTTCGCGCCCTTGGTCTCAGGAGCTGTGACATCAAACTCATCTCGGCGACGATGAATCGTGCCGTGCGCCCCGCTCTGGACCTTATCCCCTCTTGCCAGCGCGGCTTCATCCCGCGCCGCAGCTTCGATGATAACATCATCGAGCTCGACGCCTCGGCCAGGATGCTTTCGGTCACCCCCCATGGGTCCCTGGACATCCCGCTCCTGTACTCCCTGGACTTCGGCCAGGCCTTCCCGTCCCTGAACCAAGGTTTCATGACCCTCGCACTTCGGACCCTCGGGCTCCCTGATCGTTTCCTCGCCTTCGTCGCATTCCTGTACGCCGCTATCGACGGGGTGGCTGTGGTGCAGGGGGCTCTTGGGCATGTCTACTGGATTGATAGCGGCATTATTCAAGGTTGCGCCCTCTCGGGCTCTCTATTTGCGTTCAGTACAGCGGCTTTCCTTTCTGAGTTGGTCCATCTGGTTGAGATCCCCTCGATTGGCCTCGCGCGGGCCTGCGCCGACGACATCGGTGGCACGCTCTCCTCGATCGCCGACCTCGTTCGAGTCTTCGGGGCGATGTCCAAGGCCTCTCACATGGCCAACCTCGTCTTGAAGGTTAGCAAGTGCAAGGTGGTCCCTCTCAGCGGGCCCTTCTCCCCTGAGCTTGCCACCCGCGTCCTCCAGGAGATCTCCTACTGGGTCCCCGAGTGGTCCTCCTTCGAAGTGGTCGACTGTCTGCTCTACCTGGGCATCTGGCTGGGTCCTGGGGCCGCCCCCGACCGTTCGTGGACCGACCCGCTCATCAAGCTGCGCTTGCGGGTTCAAGCTATTGGCCGTGGCACCACCCCAGCCAGTCAGTCCGCCCAGCTGCACAATTCACGTGCTGTCACTACTCTGTCTTACGTCGCACAGTTTTCCTGGATCCCACGCGCGGTCCTTCAACCTGAACTTGCAGTTCTGGCACAGGTATTTCGCCTCCCGCTCGGCACCTTCGGCCTCGACGTGCGGGTGCAGCTGGAGAAGTGGGGGGCACCTAGGATCATCCGTTGGGCGCACCTGGCTGTGGCATCCATCACTCGTGCCGCCTTGCTCACGCACCCGTGCTGGGAAGCCATATTGCCCCGCATGCGCGAGCTCGTCGCCTCGAGGGACGCCGACGTGACGCTCGACATGCTGCCGCACGGACGCTTGTATCCTGGTTTCTGGAAGTCCACGGCGCTGGCCGAGAATTTGGAGGCCGCGGCTCTCGGCCGCGCCCCTGAGGGCTCGGGGCGTTCCGCACTTCTGGCTGCCGCGCTTCCGGCTGCCCGCGCTGCTCTTTCCCCCGCCCCTGGCCAACGATCCCGCCCGCAGCGTGCTGCTCATCTTGCTCTGCGCCAGCTAGCGTGCTCGACCCAGCCACTTCAGGTACTCTTCCGTCGGCGATTGATGAAGTTTGCGGGGCGTGCGAGGGATCGCTTCGACTCCATCGTCTGGGACAACTGCGCTGTGGTGCTCGCACGCTGCCCGTACTCCTGGGCATGGGCCGCGCTGCGCACATGGGGTGACGGATGGATGACGTCGGCGCGGATCATTTCCCCGCTGGGCCAGAGACAGTGTGCGTTCGGTTGTGTGCAACGAATCGACTCGCTACGACACTATGCGCGCTGTCCGCCTGTGCATCGTGCTCTCAGACGTGCTCTGGCTCGTCCCTTCCCCCTCGACTGGATGTCTCGGCGGGGCCTGGCCCCCCCATCGCTGTCCTCTTTCTCCGTGCTCACGGCAGCTTACAACATGTACAATGAAGCCCGCACCATTCGTGAATGGCCGCTCTCCGCCCAGCAGACTCACGCCTGCGCCTTGGCGGGTGTGAGGGCGATGCGCCTGGCGCAGCCGTCCCGCGCCTCGGAGGAGGAGCGGGCCTCGCTCGCACCCCGCTGGCTTCCCCGTGCGCCTCGTCTGGCGAGCTCTTCCTCAAGTTCAACGGCGTCGTCGGCCTCCTCATCCTCGCCCTCCTGCAGTTCGCCAGCACACTCGCTTGCGGCGTTTTCAGCGACATCGGCTCCCAGCGCTTCGTCGTCTCCATGTTCCTCGAGACGCACCCTGCACGACTCTGGCCATCTTGACAGTCCTTGCCAGGCGCCTGTTCTCTCGCCTTCGACCCCTTCGCCTCGGACGCGGTCTCAGGCGGGAGAGGACGACTCGGACGACTTAGTCTGGCTGGACCTCCGCCCAGAGGCCCCTTCTACGCCGGCTACGCTCATTGCGACGCCCGAACGCGTCGGCCGACTTGAGGACCTCGCTGAGGATGACTGCCCAACACCATGCAATTTCAGTGCGACGCCCTCTGATGGCTTGGGTGCAGCGCTGTCGCTTGATGTCAGAACGCCAAGTCCTGGCAGTGGGTGCTCCTCGAGCCCATCTGCTCAGGCATCTGGAGTACATTGCGAGGTGGGGGCTCGGTCTCGAGTCGTTCCTGGTGATTGTGGCGTCAGATCGCAAAGTCCTGGTGGCGGGTGCCCCTCGAGCCCGTCCTTCCAGGCTCTTCGAGTAAATTGCGGGGAGTTGCCTCACCTCCCTGGCGGCGTCAGATCGCTAAGTCCTGGGCGTGGGTGCTCCTCGAGCCCACCGCCTCAGGCTCGAGTAAATTGCGAGCTTCTGACCCCCAGCCCCGTGGTTTCGGCAGCGGTGGGGCGCTCTCTTCGGGGATACCTGCTGTCGACGACTCCTATTGCCCTGTCCTCTCCGCGCCCGCCCTGTCCTTCGATGACCTTGCCTGGGACTTCTTCACGCTCCCCGCGTACCCTGATGACCATCCCGTCGACGCCGATTACCTCGTGTGCTTCTCGAATGGCGGCTCCATCCTCTTGTGTTGCCACGGGTCGTGCGTCTTCGGCAGCTCCGAGTTCTCTGAGGCTATCTCCTCCCTCTCCGCGGTCCGCGTCGTGGACTCCTTCCCGCTCTGAGCCCTCGCCTGGAAAAAACCCTTTCCATGGCGCCTGCTTTTCTCTTTCCCGTCGATCAGTGTTCCTCTCCTCACGTTCGCAGGCCTGCCCGTCGCAGTATCTTTTCGACCGCCCCCCTCTCTTCCTCTGCTCCCCCCTTGGCCTGGTCCCCTCACGCGCCTGTTCATGTCATTTTGTCTCCTCCTCCCTCTCTCGGTCCTTCGCTCCTCTTGAATGCTGCTGCTGCTGATGCTTGTTCCCCTCCCGCTTCCCCGTCCCGTCGCGCGGCTCCGTGGCCGCCGCGCCCTCGGCCCTCTGGCCGCGGCGCCCGCCCTGCTGCGTCCCTCTTGGACGCCGAGTACGCGGTGCTCGGGTCAGGCGCGCCCCGCGCCCCCGTGCCTGCCGCCCCCGCCCTGCTGCCCGCTGTGGCAGGTGGGCTGACGTAGGTGGGATGAAGTCTCCTCGGTACGCTCGTCTCCTCCTCCTCCTCCTCCCCTCCTCCTCCTCTCCTCCTCCTCCTCCTCCTCTCCTCCTCCTCCCTCCTCCTCCTCCTCCTCCTCCTCCTCCTCCTCCTCCTCCTCCTCCTCCTCCTCCTCCACCCCGCCCCGCTCCGCCCCGCCCCGCCCCACCTCCCGCCGCCTCCTTCCTCGAGCCTTCGGGGCGGGACCCCGCCGGCCCGAGGGCCGGCTCTCGAAGTCTCCACACACCCGCCCGCCGCGGCGCGCGCCAGGCCCTCGGCGGCGCCGGCGCCACGGGCGGTGAGGACGGGCCCGCCCAGGGACCAGGGAGGGGGGAGGAGGGAAGGGGGGAGGGGAGGCTGCTGCTGAACGCTGGTATAGACGACGGGTCGTGCTCACGTGCAGGGCACGGGGGGGGTGGCGCAACGCCTCGATGGGGCCCGTGCCGCCTGCGCCACTCGCCACACAAGCGAGGGGGGGCAGGCGAGGGAGGGCGGAGAGGAGGGAGGAGGGGGAAGGAATGGACCTGGCTTCAGCGCTGGGTCGATACCAGGCTAAAGTAGAGAGCCGCCAAAGCTGCTATAGCGATGAGAGCATCTGGGAAAGAGCCTGGACTCGTTCGACCAGCACGAATCCAAGCGGTCACGACCAGCACCAGAAACAAGACGACCACATGCCCACGCTGGTGCGAATCCAGATTGAGGGTGGAGTCAGGCACCGTCGACTTACTTGCTTAGATGGCACTTTTGTTGGTTCGAGACAACTAAAACAGACTGCAGAGCGGTAGCTGCTCATCTAGCAACTTAGCCTTGGCTTTTGGCGGGGTCAGTGCACAACATCTCAAAACATGCGATGCCAGTTGGTTTTCTGTGTGGTTATCTATGCAACCGCACAATATCGAAGAAGGTGTTGGACACGTCGGCCATGGACTAGATTACCGCAAGTGCTACATATTATGTTTGAGCTGTTGGCGCCATGGCAGGCAGTACAAATGCGATGAGAGCGCCAGTTTGCAGCAACACCGCCAACGATACCACTGTGGCCAGTGCAAGCCCTCAGGGACTTGGGGGATGGAGGAGCTCGGCGTAGGATGGCTATGGGAAGTGAAGCGGGGCAGGAGCGGCTGCGGCAGAGAGGGAGGCGGAAGGGGGGGCGGAGGACCAACGCCAGCCGAATTGGTCCCGCCCCGTCGCACAACACCAGCCGAAGTTGGTCGATAGTGGCCCGAGATCTCGTCGCGATAACTGCAAACAGACCTGCCCTCCCTCCTGGGGCCCGCTCGCCGATGTAGAGCTCGGCCTCTGCTCCTATTGCGGGGTTTGGGCGGGAAAAGGAAAACCTCAAGGGCCGTAGCGACGAGTTTCAGATAAGTTGTGAAGCTTTAGCCATGTTTGCCTGAGCATCCTGTTCGCGACTGGAAGGCTCCGAGTGTGAATTGGCTCCAATCTTGGCTATTCGATCGACTTCATCGTTTCCTGCAGCGTTGAACCATTCGCCCGGACCTCTACCGAACGACGATGGATTAATGTGAGCAGGAACATTGGTGCACGATATGCCGTTGGCAGAACGTCCCACGGTTCGCATGTGCAAGCCAGCACACAAGAGATGTTTGACACACCCTGGGCGTATGTTACAGCTGCCAACTCTGAGTCAGAAGGATACCGGCGCGACCATGCATCCGAACGATGACCTTACCACGCTCAGACAAATTCACCAGGCCCAGCCCTTTTGGTGAAATAACTTGTGTCCGTCCTTACACGCAGATCTGTCGAACGAACGGAGCAGCCATACGCCAAACGCGCGTGGGCAGACAGGTACAACTCGGCAAGCGTACGAGCAACGCGCCAAATGCGCGTAAGAGCGAAAAAATCGCCAAACGCTTGAGGAGACAGCTCCGACGCGCCAAATGCGCGCTGGGAGGGCGAGGGTAGGAGGCGGAGGAGGAAAACAGACCATGCAATGCACATTAGACGTACACCGGTGTAGTCTTCTTCTGTTGAGGCGACGTTCCTCGTGACTTGGGTTACGAGCTTCCTCCATTTGACTGGGTCCCTCGATGTAACCATGAGAGTTCCATTTCTTGTGCAGCAAGAAGACAGACACATGCATATAATTCTGAGGTTCGTTCTTATTTTGGCCTCCCGGCCTCCCTGTTCTGCGTTGGCAACCCCACGTGACTGGACAGGCACCTTTGGCTTGAAAAGTTGATTTTCGCAAGGGGTGGTCATTGGAGCACCGACCCATGTGTCCAACAAGTAGGAGTTGTTGTTATAACATTTGGGAAGTATATGTCGTTTGCTTGTTTTGTTCCATTACGTATTCATTGGAAACGCATGACACGAACGATGGAGGAATATGCAATACGTGTCGAACACATCTCGCCCGAAAGCTGTCCAATATCTTTATGTTTGAGTTCTTAAGCTGAGCGAATGCACAATGTTGCTTGTGATCATCGCTTGGAGTATTTGTAGTTTGGCAACTCGCCTTGGCGCTACTTCAGGAGTACAGCCATCAGCAGGCCAAAAATCGTACTTGTCATTCCCGATGCCCCCTGGAGGCACAGTCTGAAAGCGGGGCACCCTTGAAAACCCACATACGGAGTCATGATCACAAGTGGGTGCTTGAGGGCTTCCAACACTTCAGCTATTGATAGCTCGTCCTGCAAGTGCACGCGCGAACAAACGATAGCTCAGATCGTCGCAAGCACGATCGCACATGCAAGATTACCCATGACACCACAAGCTACGCAACACATTCCTATGCCTGGCGGAGCGGTCTGCTCAAGCTAACAAGGATTGGATCACGGACGTGGTGTCGAGTTGGTCGGATCGATCGAACCTTGCCTTCTCTGCAGCTAAACCTCTCATTCGCCTGATCCATGATGTATGCATTGTCTGGTGGATCATCTTAGGGGGGCAGTATCGGCCAGAGCGCACCGAATGCCCAGATCCGTTTCGACCTCGAACGGCGATGGGAAACGCAAATTGGTTCGCAAGATTGCCACACTAGACTGCACGACATAAACGACCCAGTTCCGAAAGAGGGTGTACATAGTTGGACCTCCCATTCCTCATTGACTTCCATGTGAGACTGGCCCACTGCAAAGCTGGTCCCAGCCCCTGCTTCCAGAGTGGATCACCCAAGGCTGGTTGGGAAATGCGCCTGGAACAACTCCTGCAGGAGCTACCAACTAGGGTGATGCACCGAGTCTGGGCGGCGCTGAGCTCTGGCAAAATACGCCCCGACCTCTTCACCATAAAAGCCTCACGCCTAGATGCCCGACGCATCGAGCTTTTTCAACAGGGGGTTCCTGCTCTCGTTAGAGCCCGCAACTTGGAACTTGTGTTTGGAGAAGCGCTCTATTAACACGTTGGCTGTGTTGGCCATGCTGGCCCAACAGAACAATTCAAACCATCCCGAGGGTGGATGTGGAGGGGAGGGCCTTGTCTGCGTTTTTGTTCCCCGACGATTTTGTTTAGCATCTCCGTCAGTTCGGGGCAGGACAAGCCAATCACCATGGCACCCCAGCTATTGCTGTATCCATGGCCAGCTCCACGGCCGCTGCTGCCAGCTCGTTGACTACCCGCTACTTGCTTATGATGGCATTGAAGATCATCGATGCACATCCGCATCCGCCACACTCTGAGCGGGTGCACAGCATAGACCTGAACGGTGAAGGTTGCAAATGAACACCCCACCGCGATGCCCAGGTAGTGATACTAGAGCTCGACTGCCAGACCAGAGAAACTCACTTATCTCTCGGGTCCGTATTGGTTGAGAAACGCAGTTTGTAGAGTCAGAGAAAATCGAGAATGTTGGTCCCATTTCCACAGCAATTCCCAACTGACATGTTCGCAACAGGTCATATCAAGACGAACCCGAAACAATAGCTCTGGATATGAATATGGACCCCGCTGCAGCGACTGGAGGTAAAACGCTTCAAGACTGGATCTGCAAGTTTGGTGAACCACTGGTGGGTCTAAGTGTCTAGCCTCCCAGTCCCTACACTGTGGTTGCTGCAATCCAAACCGTTTTCGATACGGGTTGGAAGGCATCCTATGCCCCGAAAGGCTGGCCCACAGTCATCAAGTTTATGTTTGGAGGTGAGGGTGGTGTATGAAGTTAGCACCACGTTTCGGCATCTGTTCCGCTCTCCGAATCAAGCGGAGCATTTCACTGGTGACCCAAACAATGGTTCGTTTCTTGCAGTCTAGAATGCCTCGGGCGGAAGCCATCGTCTGACGGGTCTTGCGAGAGAGCATCCTAATAATCCCGACGAGCTGATCCACCGAGACTTCTGGAAGTTGATCTGCATCTGCTGGGTGAGACTTAAACGGGGCCGAATGGGTTGGCTTCGACCCCCGAGTGTCCTCGAGACGTGGCGCCTCTCATCGTGGCAAGCCGGATGGTCTAACCACAGGGAGGGGGGCCTGCGGGGAAGGGGGCTTCTAAACATCTGCTGCTCCTCCTCCTCCTCCTCCTCCTCCTCCTCCTCCTCCTTCTCAACATCTTCCAAACATCTGCCTGCATGGTCTATCTCCAGGCCCACCCCGTAGGCACGTCATCCAGGTTCTCCCGCGCCCATTCCTTCCCGGCGTCGGCCGAACACTCCTTTCAGTCAGTCTCCTTCTCCTTACGACGGACGGCGACGACGACGACGACGACGACGACGACGATGACGGACGACGACGGCAGCGGTTGCGTCCACGATTGCGGCGACGGCGATGGCTGGCGCGCCCGCGGCGCGAGGACAACCTCCCGGCCACATCGCTGCAGGCCCCGCGCTCGTCAGCCCCGGCCGCGGCACTCGTCGTCGTTGCGGTGAGCGTCGTCGGTAGGATCGTCTCCGTCGCTGTCGCCGCCGTCGTCGTCGTTCTCATCGTCATTGGCGGCGCTGCGATTTGTGTTGTCATCGTTGTTGTCGACGCCTCCTCCTGGGAGGAGGAGAAGGAGGAGGAGCGGAGGGATCATCGTCGCAGACGCCGTCACTCTATGCCTCCCAGATGGGGTCGGAGTAGATGGGGTCGGAGTATCGCGCAGCATCACCGATGCATCGCCGATGCGGTTCGATGCGGAGACCGATTTTCTCCACGCTGGCGTCGCCGGTGCATCGCCGATGCGGCGCGATCCTCCGACGCCATCTGCTCCGACCCCATCCAGGAGGCCTCTGGTCACCGACGTCGCCGTCGTCATCTTCCCCAAGGCTCGAGGATCGAAGGTTCTGGGCGCGTTCGGCCTCTCTCGGGCCTCCCAGGGCTTCTGGCGACTTCCAGGGACTCCGAGAGCCTCTAATTGAACGATGTCGGCGCTTTGAGCCTTTTCTTCTGAGGAGGGGGAGGAGGAGGGGGGGCGTCTGTGGGGGGGGATGGCAGCGTCCTCAGGGACTCCGACGCAGAAACAGGTCGAGCCGGAGAAATGCCAGCTCGGCTCCTCGGACGGTGAGGATATCGAGCCCCACGGTGATGCATTCGCCCCGCCCCCTCCCGAAGTCCCCCTGTGAGGGCGATCCTCAGGAGCAGCGGGTAGCAGATGTCCTGCCCGGCTCCCGGGAGGAGCATGCCTCGTCCTGGCCCTTGGTGCCCTCTCCCCCTCCTCCCTCTGCTCCGCCTCCGCCCCCCTGCCCCCATTTCCCCTTTCGTCCGCCCAAGTGGGCCGCCCGACGCATCCGTGCTGAGAGGCACCGCCAGCGAGTGGCACCGCGGGGACAGCCCCCCCCGCGCGCCTTTCTTTTCCCTGAGCCTCTAGAGGTCCCCTCGAATGCTCAAGTGGAGGCTGCGAGGTTGGACTTGAAGGCCTGGAACGACTTGCTGTTCTAGGCTCCGAGGGGGGAGGAAGCCAGCGACCCCGTCCTGGCGCTGAAGCACCAGGTGCCGAGCTGGCTTCCCCCCCTCATCTTCCTTTTTCGCTATGTTTCTTGACTGTTCAGGGATCGAGTTCATGCGTTGAGATCGGCACCCGCCCATTCATGCCTGCTCCCTCCTCATCCTCTTCCTCTTCCCCCTTGCTCACTTATCCTCCTCATCATTTATTCCCTTCCTCCCTCCTCGACGAGGAGGACCGTCCCCCCCCCCGCCCTCCCCCCTCCACCCTCACCCCCCACACCATGTCCTCATCCCAGTATCCCTCCCTCCTCCCATGCTCCCTCCCTCCACCCCGCCTCCTTCCGCCATCCTCCCGTGCTCCCGCGCTCCCTCTTCTCGACCCCCTCCGAGGAGGACCGCCCATGCGCCCCCCCCATCCGAGGGCGTGGACTGCAGCGACGCCCGTGCGCTGGACGAGGCGCTGTCGTGGCTGCGGTCCTTGGGCGCCACCCGAGGCGAGGAACAACCCCAGAGATCGCTCGCACTCGCGGCCACCTCCTCCGCCTCCTCCTCCTCATCCTCCTCATCCTCCTCCTCCTCCTCCTCCTCCTCCTCCTCCTCCTCCTCCCCCTCCTCTTCGCCTCTCGCGCCCTTTCGCCCTTCCTGACCGCCCCCCTCCCCCCTCCCCTGAATGGGCAGTCGATTACCTGTTATTCCTCCTCCTCCTCCCCCTCCTCCTCGGGCATCGAGAATGAAGGTGGTTTGTAACGTCGCTTCTTTAGCTTATTCCCAGCCCGCATGGTTTGGATTCTCGCTTTGAACGGAGCACTGCTTGATCCGACCTTCCTCCCTCATCACACCCGATCGAGGCTTCGCGGCTCCCCTGGGGGGCTGCCAGCTGCACAAGTGTCGCCACGTTCGTGGGCCCATGGGAGGCCCAGCGAACCGGGGGGAACACGTCCACCATGTGGCTAACTATACAGGGAAGAGGCAAGTTGCTTACCCCAGCCCTTGCCCTTGCCGTACATTCAGTCGAGACCTCGCGTCTCCCGGGGGGGTTGCCAACTGCGCAACCGCCGCCCGTTTAGCAGGTTCCCGGGAGGCCGGCGGAAGGGACACGCACATTTGTTCCTCTAGCGGCGGCGATGCGACGGCACCCTCGCGACGTGCTGAGCCGGGTCACGCTTGGGCGAATTGCCACTTGGCATGGCAGATGGCTTGGCATCGCTCGGACGTGTGCATTTTTCCCTCGGCGAGGACCATCGAGGAGCATCCTTGACCATTTGGCGAAAAAAACACGCACGAAACCGGAAAAAAACACAGGGAATGGACGTCCGAGCGATGGCAGGATGGGCGGACTGCATGGGAGCAGTCACGTGCAGAAAAAAACGCAGAAGCGGATGCACGCGGAAGAGGCCGAAGCAACCATGCAATGCAGTGCAACGCCGGTAGAGAGAGAGAGAGAGAGAGAGGGGGGAAAGAGAGAGAGACACGCAAACAATTGTGAAGAAGAGCGGCCGGTGGGCGCCCGCAACCCGGCTGGGGGCGCGGCGCGGCAAAAAGGCGCCAGAGGTAAAGAGTGGCGCAGCGACGAGCTGTACCCCCTGGAGAAAAACAATAAAAAAAACAACAAAATAACAAAAAAAAAAAAAACGTCTTGGCGTAGCCCGAGTTGTAAGAGGCCGAAGCAGAGCGAGCCACACCCGAGCACGCCCAGGCCAGGGAGGGCGTGGCAGCCGAGGCGACGGATGACAGCCCAGGCCGACGACGGCGCCGGACTTGGTGCACGACCGCGGCCGGCGAGGGGCGTCGGCGCCCGCGCCCGCGGGGTCGGCGACGGCAGCACGGCGTGCGCGCCCGAGTCGGACAACTCCTCGTCTCTCGCGAGGAGCACAGCGGGCGTGCCTCGAGGGCGCCACACACACCCCTACAATTACCCAGACCTCCGACGTCGCGAGAAACTCACGACGAAGGTTTTAGACAATTTTCGGCCTCTGGAGGCCCTCGCCGGGCCTCGGGAGCGTCAAAAAACAACTCGGTATGAAAAACCGGTCCCAGGGAAGGTCTCCAGACTTCGGGGGGCCGACGTCGTGAGTTTCTCACGACGTCGGGGGTCTGGGTAAGGGAGGAAAGACCACCCGAACCGGACAGTTAGCGTTTGCTAAACGGCCCTGGGCGTTTACTAAGCAGCCCTGCCCTGTTTGATTCCTGCTCTGGGTGCGTCTGCCAAACGGCCTCGCGTGTCGGGGTGGTCACTGTCGGGGTGGGTTTTCTGCCCTCTATACAAGTGGGCCAGGGCCAGCTCCAGCACCTGCGCTGGCCAGACGGAACACAGACGTGGGCCGCACCAGTGAGGTGTGGCCGGGCTGCCCTACGGGATCCGGAGGGAGGTGGAGGCCAGGTGGCTCACCAAGAGGTAGGGTCAGCCCTCTGGCCGGGTCAGGCGTTCGAGCGCCGCCAGCGAAATCCAGCCGCGCCGGCAGAAAGGCACGCGTCCATCCGATGGGGCGGCCCAAAACCAGGCGGCAGCGGGTGTGACTGGGAGCCGACATGCGAGAACGGCCCCAGAGACCCGAGGCCGGGTGGCCCCGCGCAGGCACCTTGATCCCATGGGGATTTTGGTGCACACCTGGCCAAGGGCCGAGGCGAGGCGGTTACAGGGGCCCTGCCAGTGCAGGGTTGGCCGGACCGCACTGCAGAGGCCCGGGCACCCAGAGGCTGTATCCTCCCGAAGGCCAGGGCGGGGCGGGTGCACGAGGAGAGAGCGGCGTGCCGCAGCGCTCCCCGTGGAGCCGACGGGCTGTGCCCCGCCAGCGGCGACAACGAGGCCGACGGCGCCACAGGAGGCCCGCCAGGTGGACGCGAGAGCCAGCACAAGTGGAAGCCCCACTGCGACGGGGCCCCCGGCATGCGGGCAGAGAGAAGGCGGTGGTGCAAAACTGGGCACGGCAGTGGAAAGCTGGCGCCAGCCCCAGCACCTGCGCCGGTCAGACGGGGCGCAGGCGTAAGCCGCACCAGGGGTGGGGTGCCTCCGCCACGCTGTGTGGAAGAAAGGCACAGACCGGGCGGTAGGGCCAGCCCCCAGGCCGGGCCGGGCGAACGAGTGCCGCCGGCGGAAGCCAGCCATGCAAGCAGAGGAACACGTGCACAGTTCTTGGGAAGGGCTGCGTAGTGCATCGGCCTTCACCCCTTTCGACTGGGGTTGCGGATCTGCTTCGTGGTCTCTTCCCACCTGCCTCACGATGCGAACGGCACGCTCGCAAGCTACAGGGCCAGCGCCGAAACGCGCTGATGTCTGCGATGCCAAAAACAAGCTGGAAAGGGAGCCAGGACGCGGCGGGCGGGCTGCGGGGCGACCCCTCGGCGCACCAAAGCGGAGGTGGCCCTGGGCCAGCGGGGCCGCGCCGAGGAATCTGGAGCCCCACCGGGGGGGGGGGGGCCTCGGACGCCACAGCTCCCGAGGGGGCGGGTTCAGGGAAGAAGGCAGGGGGCCGAGGGCCCGCGCCCTGTCCAGGGGCGGACGCCCCCGGTGCGCGAGGCACACACACACACGCACACACACACGCACACACACACACACACACACACACACACACGCACTGAGCGAGGACGGCACCACTGCCTGAGCGCGAGGCCCATGAATCACATCAAGTCTCGGGTTGACCCAAAAGGGGGTCCAGCGACAAGGGGGTGGTGCAATAGATTTGGTGCAATAGATTTGTGGGGTTGCAATGTATTTGGGGCGTGCAGTACATTCCGGGGCGCAAATGTATTGCTGGATTTTCGCGTGCAATACATTGGTTGCAATGCAATGCAATACAATTCTCCAGCGCAATACGTTTGCAATACAATTGCCCAAAATCCATTGCAACACCCCCTTGCAGCTGGACCCCCTTTTGGGTAAGTCCCCCCCGCCCGAAATGAGGGGCGCCAGGGAGGCCCGAGAGGTCGCGACTCTGGGGGGAGGAGGAGGGAGGGGAAGCCAGGACAAACCCGACCGAGACCCGCCGCCAAGACCGTCGGACACCGACGCGGCTGAGAATCTCAACGCCCACAGCAGCAGCGGATGGGAGCGGCATTGGCCAAAGGAGCAAGAGGTCCTGATAATCATACGCTCCAGGATGTCAGGGGCTCCCCATGTTTGCTGATGCTCCGAGCGGGCGGCAAAAACGAGGGCCGCTGGATGCTCGGGAAATCCTGGAACGCATCCGGAGCCAAATCCTATCATGACAGCATTCTCGCCCTGACAAGGAGCGGAAATTCACAGCCGAGACGTCGCGGCTCCTGGGGGGGGGGCGCCTGCCGCGCAGGTGTCGCCCGCTCCTGGGAGGCCCAGCGAAGAGGGCCTCTTTTTTTGCTCGGGCCAGTCTGAAGAGGCGACGTGGTCGCGCAAAGCTTGCGGAGCGAGCCTGCAAAATAGGCACCCAGCACACATCACTTGTCTGATACCGCCGCTTCTTGTACTGCGTGGAGCTGCAATGTGAAAGAGGAACCTTGGCATCGATCAGCCGCGAAAAAGCAGGGCAAGCATGTTCGCCACTCTTCGGGCCCCAGGGACCGCACGGACCGATCGGGCTTGAAAGATGTTCCATGATCCTGGGGTCGAGGGTTCTTGCCGTGTGTTTCACGACGCTGTGGTTTGCTCACGGCGCCGGATGTTGGGGGGAGCGAGAGGAAGAGGGAGGAGGGTAGGGGAAGAAGGACGATCAGGAAAAGGTGTCTGAAGTGTTTCAACCGTTTCCGGCGGTTCCCGACACTTGTCCATATGTGTTCGGATGTTTCTGGAGGTTTGTGAAGTGTTATGATTGTCTCGGGAGAGAAGAAGGCGGAGGAGAAGGAGGAGGAGGAGGAGGAGGAGGAGGAGGAGGTTGGTTTGGTTTCACCCTTTCTGCTCCCTCACACTAGACTTCGGGCGGGTCATCGACTTGGTATTTTGGTCGATCGTCTAGGGAAGAATTGGAGAAGGAAGGAAGCGGACGAAGAAGTTAGGGCTTTCCTGGTGTTCGGGTTGGTATTCAAAGTGTGGGCTCGTGTTCGAGGTTGGGGCCGCGACTGGAGGAGGAGCAGCGGCGGGAGAAAGAAGGAGTAGCGACAGGGCGAGTTGAAACAAGGAGGAGGAGGAGGAGGAGGAGGAGGAGGAGGAGGAGGAGGAGGAGGAGTGGAGGAGGATAAGGCGGGGGGAGCGGTAGGAGTAGGAGGAGTAAGTTATGCACGGCCGCTGCCACCATCTTTGCAGCCGTTGCGATCCAGTGGCCGCGACGGTGCAAGGGGGTTCGGCGGTCTGAACGAATAACAGTGGTCGGCTCGTGTTTTTTGCACACCCGGTGCCCACGCGCCATTCTAGGGCCCGCGGCCCCACAAGAAGCGGCCCGCGGCGAACGAACGGCCCCGGTCGTCTCACCGTCGTCTTTGCCGTCGTCGTGGCCTCCGTCGTCGCCGCCGCCACCCCTGACATCCGCCAACCTTATTTTTTCAATCCGCGGCTCCAAAACTCCCGACCCCTTCCCAGGGGGGTAGTTTTTCGTTCCAGATACCTTCCGATGGCCCCTGGGCCCGATCACGGCCTCCAGGGGCCGAAATTGAGGAACACAAACCAGACGGAACAAGCAAACAAAACAAAAAGTCGTCGGAGATATCTGGGACCATCGCCGCTGTCGCCGCCGCCGTCGCCAGCGCCGTCCCCGCTCGGGTGCCACGACGCCGACGCCGACGCCGACGCCGACGCCGACGACGCCGACGCCGACGCCGACGCGGACGCCGACGCCGACGCCGACGCCAACGCCGACGCCGTCGCCGACGCCGACGACGACGACGACGACGCCGCCGCCGCCGCCGACGCCGACGCCGACGCATCGCCCGCAGGCGGCCACGGCGGCGCCTCTCCCCGGCCCCCCGCCCGCGGGCTCCGCCTGGCCGGGGCGCTGCGCCGTGCCGCCACCGCGGACGCGCTGTTGGGCGGGGGGGGCGCGCTGCTGCTAGGCGCGCCCGCCGCCGGCGCCGCCGCGCTCTGTGCTGGGCATCCCGCTGGCACGCTCGCGTCGTCACTCACAAGAGTCAGACGGGAGGTTTTGGGCCGCGTTCGGCCCCTCGGGGACCTCGCCAGGCCTCGGGGCCGTCAACAGAAATTCGGGACGAAAAGACGTCGGGAGCGGCCAAGAGAGGGGTGTCCAAGAGGGGGGGTGCAAATCATGAACGGCGGCATGTGCGCGGCCCAGCGGGGGGGGCAGGAACGTAATGAAATAAGAAGAGGCGCCATGAAATCTGGGGAAGTATCATGGCCCACGCCATGATATCCCCCCCCCCTAGTCATCACCCCCCTCTTTTCCGCCCCCGAAGACGGCCCGGGGGAAAGGGTCAAGACTTCCAGGGGCCGCGCCTGGAAAAGATCAGGACGTCGCAGGCCTGGGGGATGAGAGGCAGCGATGCCGCTGCGCGTCCCTCGTCGCCACGGCGGCGATGCGCCTCGAGATCCTCGTCATCACCGCGCGCTCTGGGAGAGGCCTGGGGAGCAGCTGCATATCAGTACTGCACACCCTCCAGGTCGGCAGGTCTTCGCCGCGGCGACGCGGCCGTGACGCCGGCGCAGGAGGAGGAGGAGGAGGAGGAGGAGGAGCAGCAGCAGGAGGAGGAGCAGGTGGAGGAGCAGGTGGAGGAGCAGGAGGAGGAGCAGGAGGAGGAGGAGGAGCAGGAGGAGGAGGAGGAGGAGGAGCGCAGCGCCTCTCGAGCTCTCAGGATGGAGGGCGGCGGGCAGCTTGGGCCGGGCAGGGCCGCTCCCGATGGAGCGGATGCGCGCGGCGTCAGGGGCCAGGCAGGGCGCGGGCCCCCTGCCCTGAGGCGAGTTTGCTCGCGGCATCCTGCGGCCGCGCTCTCCCCGCCGCATCTCAGGAGGGGAACAAACACACAGACACAATGAATCGTCGACTCCCCAGAAGATAGGGGAAAATCTGGGAAGTGGGGGGGAAGACAGAAAAACCCAGAAAATGTATAGGAAAATATGGGGCATCCTGTGATTTGTGTGTGTGCATTTGCTTGTGTGTCCCAGGGCCTCCAGAAAACATGGGAAAAGATGGGAAGTGGGGGGGGGGAGACAGAAACCCAGAAGATATATGGAAAAATCTGGGGAGTCCTGTGATTTGTGTGTATTTATTTGTTTGTGTGTCCCAGGGCCCCTTTCAGCATCGCCGTGCAGCAGGAGAGGGGGGGGGCCAGCAGCATCTTCGGCATGCCGGCCGCCACGGCGGGCGGCCTGGGGGCCTCCCGGACGCGCCAGTGTTGCCTGGCGCCCTGTCTCGAGGAAAGTTGCTGGCAGCTCGAGTCGGAGATCAACTAATTACCTGCTTGCCGGCGGCCCTCCTCCTCCTCCTCCTCCTCCTCCTCCTCCTCCTCCTCATCCTCCTCCTCCTCCTCCTCCTCCTCCTCCTCCTCCTTGTTGGGTGCAACGAGCTCTCGCGGGCGCGTGTTCCTCGCTGCTGCTCGGAGTGTCTCTGGGGCTCGAAAAAAAGACCCCAACATGTTGTTCGTAGACTGTCGCAGATGCGGAGCAGTCTATGTATTTTTCGCAGGTTCGGCGGAAGTCCATTCCGCAGGCGACCTCCTGCTCGAGCAGTGGGAGGGCGCAGGGCTGCCAGCAGGTGCCAGCGCCCCTGGGATCGGTGCGATCGAAGTGGGCACGGCAAGTCCAGGGACGAAGACCGACAGCAGGTCCTGCCCATGCTCAGCGGGCGTGGCCCCTAAGAGATCGCCTCTTGGGGCCCTCTTGGGGTGCTCGTGGGGCGCTCTTGGGCACGCTTGGGGCCGTCTTGGAGCCCTCTTGGGGCTCTCTTGGGTCATCTTGGAGCCGTGGCCTCGGAAGCCGATCGGAAGCGAAACGGCGAGAAGGCAAAAGATTTTCAGCACGAAGCTTCAGGTGTTGGATGGTTTTGGGCTTCTTGGAGCGGTGTTGATCCATATCGGAAGCCATCGTGCGCCATCTTCGGATATCGAATTCAGCATTTGAAAGAAGCTTGGCCTCTCTGAGGCCCGCCTGGGGCCATATTGGACCATGTAGGACGCTCTGACCGCTTGCGCCCCCCCCATCCAGACCCAGGCGCGGTTCGGGCAGAGGGGTAAACCCCTCCCCAAAGGGGGGAGAGGTAAAATGGAAGATGGAAGAGGAAACGCCCTAAACCACCTGTGCACAGAGGGCTGGTGGGATTCTCAACCCTCCTATGTTTGTCGGTCCTCGCCTCTTCCAGCCTCTCTAGGCTCCCTTCTCCTCCTCCTCCTCCTCCTCCTCCTCCTCCTCCTCCTCCTCCTCCTCCTCCGTTTCCTCCTCCTCCGTCTCATCCTCATCCTCCTCCTCCTCCTCCTACTCCTCCTCCTCATCCTCCTCCTCCTCCTCCTCCTCCTCCGTTTCCTCCTCCTCCTCCTTTTCATCCTCCTCCTATTCATCCTCCTCCTCCTCCTCCTCTTCCTCCTCTTCGTTGGTCCTCTCAGCTGGGCACCCCTCGGGCTGCGCGCCCAAGCGAGGGGCCGCCCGGTGGAGGCGGCGCGGGTGGCTCCCGACGGCCTTTCCGCACCATCAATGGTGCCACGAGCTGCCAGCGCAGCGCGCAGGGCTTCGTCGCCAGTCGAGTTCGATTGCATCGGAGCCCCGTTGCGCTATTCTGTTATATTGAATCGCTTCGCTCATTCCGCCGGCCCATAGTGTAGCGTCGCTGGCACTTGCTTGCGTGCTCGGGGGGGCATTTGGGTGGCCTCCTGGGGCCGCTTGGGGGCCTCTTGGGGGCCTCCTGAGGGCCTGTTGGGGGCCTCTTGGGGCCTCTTAGGGGCCTCTTGGAGCCTCCTGGGGACTTCTGAGGGCCGAGGGCTCGAAATATTGGTTCGTGTTCCCCCCCTGGGGTCCCTCTTGGGGCGTTCTTGGGGCCGTCTTGGAGGCCTCTTGGGCCGTCTTGGAGCCCTCTTGGGCCGTCTTGGGGCCCTCTTGGGGGCCTCTTGGGCCCTCTTGGGGCGGTCTTGGGGGCCTCTTGGGCCGTCTTGGGGTATCGTGAAGCCGAAAAGGTGGAAACGCCAAAATCTCTCCAAAACCTAAGGAAAAGCAGTGAATTTTGCCTCTTGGGGCCCTCTCGGGAGTGCTCTTGGAGGCCTCTTGGGGCGTCTGGGGGCCATCGTGGGCGTCTTGGAGCGATCTTGTGGCATCTCGGACCCCTCATGTAGCATCTTGGAGGCCTCTTGGAAGCCTCTTGGCCCTTCTTGGGGCTCTCGGGGACGTCTCGGAGCCGCGTTGGTGCGCTGCTGGAGCGCCCTGGTGACTTCTCCCGGGACTCTCTCGGGACCTTGCCGGGGTACTTTCCGCCCGGGGGCCCCCAGCCTCCTCCTCCTCCTCCTCCTCCTCCTCCTCCTCCTCCTCCTCCTCCTCCTCCTCCTCCTCCCCCCATCCTCCTCGCTCCTCCCTCTCTATCTATTATGTTATATTATCCTTCCCTCGCTACTCTATTCTATCCTCCTTCCCTCCTCCTCGCTTCCGCTCCTTGGGCGCTGCCAACTGTGCAATCGTCAGCTGTTTCGGGAGCGCCCGGAAGGCCCAGAGGACTGCGGCCCCGCGCGGATCCGAGCTGATAGCCCCCTCCCCGGGAGCTGTCAATTGCGCAACGGTGGGCATGTCTCGAGTTCCGTGGAGGTCTTGCGGAGTGCGGTCCCACGCGGACCCTAAGTATTATTCCCCTCCCTAGACGCTGCTATTTGCACAACTGTCAGCGCTTTCGGGAGCTCTTGGGAGGGCCATCGGAATGCGTTCTTACGCAGATTCAAACTTTTTCTCCCCTCTCTAGGCGCTGCGAATTGCGCGTAAGTCGGCACGTCGGGAGCTCCTGGGAGGTCCAGCAGAGCGCGGTCCTACGCGGATGCAGGCCATCACTCTCTTTCCTGGGAGCTCACTGTTGGCACGTTTGGGAGCCCCTGGAAGGTCAAGCGGACTGCGGCCCTGCGCGGATCCAAAGTCTTACTCCCCGCCATTGGGCGCTGCCAAAGCGCACATGTCGGCAACGTTCTGGAGCGCTTGGGAGGTCCGTCGGAGCGCGATCCTTCTCAGCTCTAAAGCATTGCTCCCCCTCCTGTGCCGCTGCCAAGTGCGTGTGCGCCGGCACTTCGGAGGGCTCCCGGGAGGTGCAGCAGAGTGCGGCGGTGTTGAACGGATGCAGGCCACTAGCCCTCCCCTCCTCTGGACGTTGCCAACCCTGCGACAGCCGCCAGGTTTTGTGAATGTCTGGGAGGTCCAGAGGAGCGACGCTTTATCCCAGCAGCCGTGGCTCCTTCAGCGCAGCCTCACACATATGTGTTGAGGTGCGCACTGCATAGGTTCACCATGCAGATCACAAGAAGGACAAGGTGAGAGGACTGCGCATGAGACGGGGCACCCAGCATCTCATTGCAGGAAC
The DNA here is from genome assembly GCA_963575745.1 of Prorocentrum cordatum. NCBI lineage: Eukaryota > Dinophyceae > Prorocentrales > Prorocentraceae > Prorocentrum > Prorocentrum cordatum. The sequence goes on from CAUYUJ010005559.1 coordinate 167,367, forward strand.
AGGCCTACTCTCGGTGGGTCGGTGTCTCCTCCTATCCGCACGTCGGCTGCATTTGCGGCCAGTAGCGTCGCCTGAGTCAGACCAACGCCCATCTGGCCAACAACCGCAAGTCACCCCCCGGTCATCGGGCTCTCCGAAGGAGGGACCTGCACCCGCGTAGTAGGCCCCTGGTTTTCCTTCCTTCCCCCCTCGTCGTCGTCCTCCTCCCCGCCCCGTGATCTGGTCACGTCTCTCCCCCTCCTCCCCACCATACCCCGGTCATGTTCCTGTTCCCACCTCTACTTCTTCCCTCATGGTCCTCCGTGTCGTCTCCACAAGTACCCAGCATAGACGTTCCTTACCTACCTCCAACTGCTCATCCCTCCTCCTCATCTTCCTCCGCATCCTCCGTTCTGCCTTTAATCCTCCTCATCCTCCACCTCGGCTTCCTGGTCATCCCTCCTTCCTTGTCGTGTGTCTCACACTCCTCTCCCTTTCCCCTTTTACATGACATGCACATTCCTCCTCATCGATGTCCTTCACATGTTTCTCCTTCCTCTTCGTGTTCCTCATCCGCCTCATCGTCTGCTCCTCCTCCTCCTCCTCCTCAGATGGCTCATCCTCCCTCCACATCATCCCTTCCCCGCCGTCATCATGTGTCCTCATCATTCCTGCCTTTTCCCACCCCCTCCGCCCTGCACCCTTTTCAAACATCACTCCATTGATGAAAGCTGCGCGTTTCCCCACCAGCCCATCCAGAACTGACTCCTAGGCGAGTTGACGTGAGAGGGGTAGGAATGCAGCATTGGTGAAACAAAAGATGAGGCCAGCCAACGCGAAGCGGGGGTTGGGAAGGGTCGAGAGTCGAGAGTTGCAGGGGCCAGAGATTCCAAAAAGTCGAGAGGTCGGAGAGGGTCGGAAAATATCCAAGCTTCTTTCGACTCAGCGTTTCTGAGGCAGCTTGCAGGAGTTTGTCCCAGATTCTACCCCCCGCCCACCCACCCACACACCCTCCTCCGCGTGCACGGGACTGGACGACCAGGCCGCGCCCAGCATGTGCTCAAGACGTTGCCAAAAAGTCAGCACATAATTGGTGATACAATTCATCTCGCCCCAGTGTGAGGCGGCGAAATCCAGGCCCAGCCTTGCTTGAAGCGTGTGTAGGCTGGGGGTTCATGGTGTTTTCAGAACACCTAAAAAATAGCAGGGACTACGGTCGAGCATTTAATTAAGAAACTTCGTCCCGAAAAGTTGGGCCAACGTACCTTAACCAACTTGCCCGAAAGTGAGCCCAGTTTCTTGAGCACGTTCTCCCCTCCAGCGTTACGAACTGAGAACAGAAGTTTGCCCAGGCTTGGTTGCAGAGGAGAGCACCGATGGGGGCGGAGGAAAAGGGATCGAGGAGGGGACTCGAGGAGGAGGAGGAGGAAGAGGAGGAGGAGGAGGATGGGACTCGAGGCGGAGGAGAAGGAGGCGGAAAAGGGGGGGGAGGAGGATCGAGGAGGGGGAGGAGGATCGAGGAGCAGGCGGAGGAGGAGGATCGAGGAGGGATCCGCCGACGACGCCGACGACGCCGACGGGCCTCGCGACGCGGCGGGCGGCCCGGCCGCCGCACCCCGCCCCGCAGCTGCCTGCTCCCCGCCCGCGGACCTGGAGAGGTGCGTGGAGTGCGCGCGCAGGACGCCCGGGGAGGGCCCACGAAGCCCTCAGAGGGTGCGAAGCCCTCAAAGGCGAAGCCCATGCCCCCTCCCCCGAGGTGGTCCGCCGAGGGGCGGCACCCGACAGTGCCGTCGACGCTCGGCTGGAGGTCCACGTCCACGAACCTGAGGCGATCGTCCCGCTCGAGCGGCAAGGGGTGCACACTGTGCAACTCGAAGTCTTCGGAAGTTCATTGGTTTGGGGGGGGGGTCAAGGTCCTTTCGTTTCTGATCCTTCTGTCCTGGGCCGCTTCCTGGCCACCAGGGGGGCCAGGAAGAATCAGAAACTAGCACAATGCATGATTAGCAATGAACGACGTGTGTCCCATCTCCGCTGGAAACGTGTGTTCCGGAAGCCGGGGCGAACTTCGGGAAAACGCGCGCTCACGTAGCAGATCCGCCTGCTTCCGGAGTCAGCTCTGGCTTCGGAAGCGCAGCGTTTCCGGCAGGGCGCGCGCGCGCGCAGGACGCCCGGGGAGGGCCTCGCGGAGGTGCGGAGGCGGGCTTGGCATCGCTCGGACGTGTGCGCTTTTTCCTCGGCGAGGACCATCGAGGAGCATTCTTGATCACTTGGCGGAAAAACTACGCGCGAAACCGAAAAAAACACAGGGAATGGACGTCCGAGCGATGGCCAGCGGGGGGGTCTGGGCTTCCAGGCTCAAGGTTTCCGATGCCTTCGAGCGATCTGCTCGGTCCTCGGCGGTCTTCGAGCCTCCGGGGTGCTGTCCAGCAGCCGCGCCCCTCGCCGGGGGCGTTCCAGGAGTGTCCACCGTCGTCCCGAGCGGCCGCCGGAGAGGCGAGCTAGGGCCCAAAGGCAGCTCGGCAGGCAGGGTCCCTGGGGAGGGCGGTGCGCAGGTCTGCCATCGCGCTTCCTCGTCTGCTCCTCCTCTTGCCTCTGCTCCTCCTCCTCCTCCTCCTCCTCCTCCTCCTCCTCCTCCTCCTCCTCCGCCTCCTCCGCCTCTTCCTCCTCCTGCAGTCTCCTCCTCCTCCTCCTCCTCCTCCTCCTCCTCCTCCTCCTCCTCCTCCTCCTCCTGCTCCTCCTGCTCCTGCTCCTCCTCCTCCTTCTCCTCCTGCTCCTCCTCCTCCTCCTCTTTTCCCGCGGTCGAATGCTTGTTCGTAGCGAGGCCCTTCCTCCCGTAAAGTTAGTCCGCCAGCTTCTCTCCGGATGGATCGGCTCGCTGCATGCTGCGTCGATTTCTCCTCCTCCTCCTCCTCCTCCTCCTCCTCCTCCTCCTCCTCCTCCTCCTCCTCCTCCCCCTCCTCTTCCTCCCCACCAACAGTTAAATTATATGAACACGCACGTAGCACCCTGCAATTGCGGATAAGAGTGAGGGGGCGGAGAGGACGTTGGCAGTCTGCCAGACTTTGGAGAAGCCCGCCGCAGGTGCCTAACGTCTACAAATTAATTATGCAGCGAGCCCGCCGCAGGCGCCGATTTTTTCGTTAAAGCAGTGTGGATGAGTCGCGGGGTGGGTCGCGGAGTGGGTCGCGGGTGGGTCGCGGTTGGGTCGCGGGGCGGGTCGCGGGTGGGTCGCGGGTGGGTCGCAGGCGGGTCACGAGTGGGTCACGGGTGGCTCGTTGGCCGGGTCGCGGGGAAACGACGACAACAAACAGAACAACAGCAACAACAACAAAAGTAACAACAGCAACAACAACAACATCATCAACAACAACATTCCTCACCGCATAACCTCACTTCAGCCACGCGCCCAGGGACAGTGAATGACCTGTCGGCCCCCTCACTCTGACAACCCTCCCCATTCCTCCTCCTCCTTCGTGCTTCGAGCCGCTGGCAGTGTCGAGCGATGCTCTGATGCCCTCGAGGACCCTCCTCCGGGCCTGCGCCAAGTGGAAGGCAGGGAAGCCAAGAGGTAAAGGAAGAAGGAAAGACAATCGGACACGCTCCTCCTCTCCCTCCCTCTCCTCTTCGTCCGCGTCCTCTTCCTCCTCCTGGGCAGTTACACAGCATGAGCACCACTCGCATGCCTCCGCTGGGGATGCTTTTTTTATGCGCCCGCCTCTTTCCCCAAGCAGGCGTTGCCTAAGGGTTGTCTTACCTGTCTGTGAAAGAACCCGGTCGGTGCGACGCCCCTCGTCAGGGGCCTCCCTCGAGGTTGCCGGGGGCGGCCCAGGAAATGCCAGGCAATGCCAAGAAATGCAGAGCTATGCCAAGCGACGATTCCAAGCTATGTCAAGCAACGACTCCAAGCAACGCAAAGCCAATGCCAAGCAACGCCAAGCAATGCCAAGCAGCGCCGCACAACGATCCTCCGCAGCGCAAAACACGTCCCGAGCAATGCCAGGCAACGAGAAGCAATGGCTTGTGCTGCGTTGCGTTGTTTCGCATGTTTTAGACATGATTTGAACTGCTGAGGGGCAAAGAGAGCCACTGGATCGTCCCGAAGTAGTGCTCGAGATCCTTCGCTCCAGTCGGAACGTTCTCGGCCGTCCGCCGGAACGGCGCTCCCGCCGTCGCCCTGGCCGAATCCTGGCACGGGTGGAAGCTGCGTTCCCGCCTGACGCTTTGCCGCATTTGCGGGTTCATTTGTGTGTGTGTGCTTTTGTTGTTGTTGTGCGTTGTGTTTTTTTGTTGTTTTGTGTGTTGTTTGGGTGTTTGTTTTGTTTGTTTGTGTGTTGTTTGTTTTTTGTGTGTTTTTTTCCCGTCGATCTCCCGTCCAATGTTCCCCGTTTTGCGCCCACCGCCTTGGCGTCGGGGGGCAGCTTGCTCTCAGGGCTCGTTTCGAGCGAGCTGGAGGCCTTGGCATCGCTCGGACGTGTGCATTTTTTTCTCGGCGAGGACCATCGAGGAGCATCCTGGACCATCGAGCGAAAAAAACACGCACAAAATCTAAAAATACACGAGGAATGGACGTCTGAGCGATGGCGAGAGGCACGGAGGGCCGAGCAGGCCGAGGAAGACTGGCGGTTGGCGAGGCTGACCCTGTGCACGGCCTCCTGGCCCGCGGTCACCCTCCCCAGCGGTTGATGTTCCCTTGTTTTCTCAACACGCCTCGCGAGAAACAGATGGCCACAGGTGCGATCGGAGCGTCGGGTCGACCTCGCATGTCCACAGGAGTACGCTGCTGAATCTTTCAACCTCCATCACGCGGATGGGGTTGTGTGAGATCTTCCGTTTTCGGCGACCCGCACGCGCAGAACTATTCAAGACGAGAAGAACACTCGTCTGTCAACGAGACGCGGCAGACGACTGGAGGACGAGACACGGGCCGCGATACCGGTCCATCGTCCACGTCGCGCAGCGTGCCAGCGAGCTGGAGGCGCAGACGTTGCCATGCCCAGTTGATGTGGAGGGGAGCCTTGTCTCTGGCAGGCGCGCCCTCGGGGGCACCCAGAGGGTGAACGCCTGCCGTTACGACGTGCCGAGCGGTTTCCTCTGGTGGAGAGCAGAGAGAGCGAGAACGAGAGTAGAGAGACCGGGAGAGGGAGAGGGAGAGGCAGCAGACAGACAGACAAGACAGACAGGCAAGCAGTCAGACAGACAGACACATACTAAGAGAGAGAGAGAGACAGAGAGAGACAAAGAGAGAGAGAGAGAGACAGAGAGCGAGAGAACAACAGTACTCATCCGAGCATCCGAGGCCCCGGGGGCCGACCAGGAGTGGTGGCACGCGGCCCGCGCGAGGGGGGGAGGGGGGGCGACAGAGCGGGGGCGCAGCGAAGCCAAGTAGGGCGGCGGGGCCCGCGGGGTGGTATGATACACTGCGGTTGGCGAGGCGGCGCTCGCGGCAGTGTATACCGCACATCCCGGAGGAGGGCCAGCCGAGACACATGGCGATTCCCCTTGCTTTTTGCTAGTGGGGGGGGGGGAGAGACAAAAAACCCAGAAGCAAATATCGAAAAAACATATGGGGGATCCTGTTACTTTTGTGTGTGTGCTTACTTGTGTGCCCCAGGGCCCCTTCCGTCCGGCCTGGGCTCCCCGAGCCGCCTGGGGGCCGGCGGCGGGCCGGGGCGGTGGTTCTGCGGGCGCCGTCGCCGCGCGGGCTGCCGCCGCGGGCGTCGTGCCGGGCGGCGGGGGGGCGAGGAGCCTCGAGGGGAGCTCGCAGTCCGAGGGCCCTTGACCCTCCAGGAGGGCCAAAGTAATAGCACGCGGCTCAAAACCCTATCCCAGAGCTATTCTACGTCTTGGTTTTAGGCTGTTTCGTTTAGTTTTTTAGGTTTTTAGGCCTCCCGTGCTAAAAAATAGCTCTCTGGAAGGTTAGGGGCCCGCGCTCCGGGATCTGTGGCTGCCAGTGTGATGGGGGAGGAGCCCAGACATCCCAACGCATTGACAAAAATCAAGGCGGAGGTTTTTCGCAGTCGTCGGCCCCTGTAGGGGCCCTCGCCGGGCCTCGGGACCGTCAAAAACGACTCAGGATGAAGAACTGGTCCTGGGGAACGGGTCGAGACTTCCTGGGGCCCCGCATTGAAAAAATCACGACATCGGATCTCAGGGAGACCGAACGGGTCCTTCAGGTCATTGGTCGGCACGAACGAAATGGGTACGGAAAGAATGGGCACAAGGCCCACCAGCAGTTCCTGCGCATTTTGAGCAGGACTCGCTGTCCGCGCCGCCGCGGCTGTGTCCGTTTGAGACAGAAGGCCGCCTGCCCAACAGCGGCCGCTGCTGGTTTGGAACAACATTTGTTGTTGGGCATTGCACCCATTTTTTTCCGTACCCATTTCGGGCGTCCAAAATTGGGTGCGCTCGGTGGCGGTTGCTGGTCATTGTCCCAGGGTGGCGGGCGGACACGGCCGGAGGGACGCGCCAGGGAGGCAGGCAGTGGCGCGGCCAGGGGCGGCTTCTTCTCCTTCCTGGGAGCGGTCCGGGGGAACACGCGTGCGCCGTCCCGCTCAAGTATGGCCCTGACCTGACTGGGGCGGGCATCCCACAGGTGCACGAGGCAGTCGGGGCAGAGCCAGGAAGCGCTCACTATGAAGGACGGAGCAGAAACAGGACCAGAACACACACACACACACACACACACACACACACGCGACCACGATGGAGGGATCATCCAGCGAGGCGGAGGCGCCGGTCAGCCACTCGGGGCGCGGTCGGGAAAAAAGGAGAGAGGTGCACATACTGTGCGGACGGGGGAGAGTAGGGAGTGCGCTGGCGTCAGCACGAGCCCTCGGCCCCGCTTACCCCGCAGGAGCGAGCTGGTGCTGCAGCTGGTGGGGGTGTTCGGCACCTCGCCCGAGGATCGCCGCAGTGGTCTCGGGGGGGGGGAGCAGCGGCCCTCAAAAGCGCTGCTTCGTCGGCGAGCACGGCTCGGGTGCCTCTCCCTGCCCAAGGATGCTTGGTTTTGCCACCGGGGGCCCATCGCCGATTGGTTGTCGGTGTGTTGTCGATTCCAGGCCGATGTCTCCTCTCCTCCTCCTCCTCCCTCCTCCTCCTCCTTCTCCTCCTCCTCCTCCTCCTCCTCCTCCTCCTCCTCCTCCTCCTCCCTCCCTCTCCTCCCTCCTCCTCCTCCTCCTCCTCCTCCTCCTCCTCCTCCTCCTCCTCCTCCTCCTCCTCCTCCTCCTCCTTTCCCTCGTTCTCCTCCTCCCCCTCTGCCTCCTCCTCCACCTCCTCTCCGTCCTCCTCCTCCTCCTCCTCCTCCTCCTCCTCCTCCTCCTCCTCCTCTTCCTCCTTCTCCTCCCCCCCGAGCCAGACCCCTCCTTTTTTCCGGCTGCCTTCACTCTACGTCGCATTGGCGGGCGCCCGCGACCCCGCTGTGCGGGGGGCTCGAGAAGGGGGGGTCCTTGTGGGCATGTTCTGTCCGTCGTCTGCTTCTGGAAGCAGCGCTTCTCTCAGTCCTGCCCCTCTCAAGGCTCCCCCCTTTCCGTGCGGGTCTGGGGTCCAAAATGCACGGTTGATGAGCCGGTTGTATGTTCCACGTGGCCGATTGCACGATGCATGAGCTTAGCTCCGTGGCTCCGTTATCGTCGCCTGGAAATGTCCGATGCGCAGAACGACCTTGCAAGGCAAAGGGTACCCTCACGTCCTCTTTATCCCCTTTCACGCCCTCTCGCTTTGCTGCACTATGTTGCCCTCGGAAGGGTCTTGCATCCTATCGGATGCCCACTGTCTTCGGTCGCGATTGTAACATGCATGTTCCCGCGCGCTTCGCATGGCGGAAGAACCTAATGAATGAAATGTGGCATATCTTCCCCTTGGCGGGAAAGAGTTGGCCCTGTCGGGTACCCCCTGACACAAGCATGTGTCACAAACTTTCGTTGGAAGCACAACTTGGTCGAGCTCCCATTCGGCAGAAAGACATGGTTATGTGCCAGAACTCCTAGTGCCGACGAACCCGCGGCACGACGCGCGACTCCCACTGCAGCTGTGGCTCATGAGGTTGACACCGTATCGGGCGCCCCTTCTTGTATGTGTGATTCCTGTTAGCCCTCGCAGGCGGTACGCACAGGAGCAGAGAAGTTAGACAGAAAAGACCAGGAGGAGGAGGAGGAGGCGGGCGACGACGACGACGTCGAAGGGAACGTGGAGGAGAGGGGGGATGAGGAGGAAAGGGAGGAGACGAGGATGGAGAGACAGAAGAGGGAGGGGAAGGTTTTGCAATGACTGTTGGGGCCCTGTCATGGCCTGTCGAGGCTGTCTGGGGGCTCGCTTGAGACCCTCTTGGGAAGTCCCACGTCCCTTCTCCTACGCCCCTTCCCCCTCTTCCTCACGAATAGCTCCTCGTCGCACCACCAGGTGTATTGGTAGGGCGAGCTGGGCGTGTTGGCACATGTTTCATCAACATGCTTTGAAGCTCGAAAATTCCACGAGGAACAAGGATGGAGAGCGAATCGCTTCCAAAGCATGGCTCTCGCTTCAGCGCCAAGCGCCCTCCAGGAGGCCGACAGAAGATCATAGTCGTCACAGCCCTACCCGTCCCTCTCCTTCCCTCCTGCCTTCATCCTCGGCCCCTCCCTATGTACTTCTCTCGCTCTCGACCCCTTCCCCAGGGCCGCTGCTTCATCCTCGGGTAGTTCTCCCTCACGGTCCCCAAGCCCAAATACAGTCGGGGCCCTTAACAAGGAACCCTTTTCGTTGGGGAGGGGTTCCGCGTTCCTTAAGTGTTTCACAGCTTGCCTCAGGCTTTCCTTATGTTTTCGACCGGAAATCGAAGTTTGACTTATGGAAACTAGGGGCCTAGTTCCTTATTTAGGGTTCCTTAGGTCAAGGCCCCGACTGTACTTCCCTCACTGTCGACCCCTTCCCCAGGCCCGCTGTTTCATCCTCGGGTAGTTCTCTCTCACGTGTCGACAATATCCTCGTGTAGAGGTGGTTTCAAATGTTGATATAATGTCCACAAACAATTTGTTTGCTCAAATCAAGGTTGTGAAGACCTCCAAACGTCAAGGTCTTGAAACATTAGCGGTCCCCAAGCCCAAATGCACTTCTCGGGTGCCGAAGAGTGGTCACAACAGCGGGTGCCAGTCCTCGAGGCGACTGCCGGCCTGGGTCCTCCTCCTCACCGTCGAGCTTCTGGCCCCTCCCGGGATGCGCTCTGGCCTGGAATTCCGAAGGGCATCCCGCCGTGGCGACGAGGAAGCTGCAGGTATTTATTGTCCACACGCGTAGTGTCCACACGCGATGTTCCGAGGCGCCGGGAGGTCCCTCGGCCCCTCTGGCTGGGAGGAGCGAAAGGCGGCACCGCCACCACCGATACCAGGGGTGCCACCTCTGGTGAGGGGCTCCATCGGCGTCACCCCAACATACTTATACTACATGTGCGTCGCCCCCCCAGGGGCGACGCGCGCACCGAGAAATCTCACAGTATAAGCGTCGTGGCGGTCGCTGTCTGACCACACCGCTCGGGAAACGATATACTACAAGATGGGTATACTATATCTTCGGGTCGGACGCGCGCCTCCGAGGAGGACATATAGCATCAGTATGTCTCTGTGCGTCCCAGTCCACGAGCCTCCCCGAGCTGGGTGTGGGGGACGCCTCGAGCGGGGAGGGGGGACCATACCACCAGGAGGGCCTCCCCTGCTTCCTCGCCCCGGCCAGGAGGGCCAGACACGCAAGGCAGCATTGCACGCACCATCCAGGCGCGAGATGTCGGGGCGCCTGGCGGTCACTGGGCCCTCGAGTCCTCAGGTGCTCGGTCATTGGACCCCTTGTTGGACGCCAGCCATCCCAGCTTCCGCGGCGAAGACCGCCCCAAGGCCAACGGGCAACAGGGAGGCCGTGGTCGGATCTCGGCGGCGAGCCCACGGGGGAAGGGAGAAGCTGCGGGCCTCCCCGGAAGGCTCGGAAGCCCTCGGGCCTCGTGAGAAGTGCCCTAAGCCTCCTCGGAAGGCGCGAGGGCGTCTCAGAAGCCCCGCCGCCTTCTGAGAAGGCCTGCTCCTTCTCGCTTCCCCCGGGGCTCGCCGCCGAGAGCCCTCGCCGCCCCGCGAGAGGATCCGGAGCCGCCCCTTCGGCGGCTCGCCGAGGCCGCCGCGGACGGGAGCGCGACGCACCTCTTCTTCGGGCCGGAGTATCCCCGCCACGCCTGTCGGCGGCCGCCCCGATGGCGTCCGCGCCCCCGCCGACGACTTCAACAGCGGCGGCCACGACGTCGGCAGCGGCGACGGCGGCGAGGGCGACGAGGACGACGAGGACGACGCCGACGACGACGCCGACGACGACGCCGACGACGACCACGACCAAGACCACGACCAAGACCACGACCACGACCACGACCACGACCACGACCACGACCACGACGACGACGGCGACCACGACCACAACGACGACGGCGACCACGACCACGACGGCGACGACGACGACGACGACGACGAGGAGGAGGAGGAGGAGGACGACGACGACGACTACAAAGGCGACTGCGACGCCGATGGCGACGGTGACGGTGACGGTGGCGGCGGCGACGGTGGTGGCGGCGACGGCTGCGGCGGCGACGGCGACCGCGACCTCGACGGCGACGGCAGCGACGGCGATGGAAACAGCGACTGCGACGGCGACGTTGACGGCGACGGCGACGGCGGCGGCGGCGAGCATGACGAGGACGAGGAGGACGACGTCGTCGTCCTCGTCCTTGTCGCCTTCGTCCTTGTCGTCCTCGTCCTTGATGTCGTGGCCGCTTCCAGCAGCACCCTGCCAGCAGCCACGCCATCGAACGACGATGTCCGGGTCTTCGAAGATGTTCGGAACTTAGCTGCCTCGATACGCCCGTTTTGATACGCAATACGTAGCGTGCTCCAGACGTCCGTGTCAATACCTTGCGTGTTGGCCCAACGTATTGGACCACGTGTTGGCGAACGTATTGCGTCAGGCCTACGTTTTCAGTCCACGTGTTGAGCTCTGTATCAGTACGCTACGTGTTGCGTATTGCGTATCGGAGCAGCTGAGATTCGGATAATTATGGATGGCTTCGAATGGTTTCGGAAGGTTTTTTTGATGCCTTTCAGAGATCTCAGCGGCACCTCCAAACAAATAGCGGCGGAGTCGTTTCGTCGTTTTCGGTGGAGTGGGTCGATGACGATAACTATATTCTCAGTGACTCCCTCCCTCTCTCACGCAGGCATGGCACAAAGCCTATTTGCTTTAGAGCGTTCTGGCACGCTCTCAGAGAGCATGACACCTTGACCTGACGTCGGCGCACCAGTCCGCCCTTGATGCGCATCAGCTGTTCGAGAACGCACCCGACCTCGCCAGCCAGGACCTCTGGACGTCGCGAACAAACACCACGGGCAGTTCAAGATCTTCGCCGCAGGTGGTAGTTAGCCCAGGCCCCCGTCAACAAAAACAAGTTCAAAATCGAAGACCTGTGGCAAATAGAGTATCCAAATTGGCCAAATGTACGAATACCAGCTTATCTCGCAATGCCCTGCCGGCAATTGTGGAGCATTCGGCGGCACTCATCGCGCCGCGCTCCCCATATCGAAGGGCTTCTGTTGGCAAACGCACATTAGCGTTAATGCGTACGTTGGCGCCGTCTGATCTTCGAAGTGGTTTCAGTGTGGACCCCTTCAAAAAGTGAGTTTGTTAAGTGTACGTGGCGCAATATAGAACAACGCCAAGTAAGAAGCATTGCAAAGTAATGTAACGCAAAGCGACGAAAAGCAAAGCATTGCAAAACAATGCAAGTAAATCCACAGCAGCGCGAAGGAGTACAAAGCAATGGATAGCAGTGCAAATGGACGCGATGGAAACCAGTGCAAAGCGACCTATCCTACAGCACGACCTGGGGCGCAACCTCTGGCACCCAGACATCCCCGGGTCACCATGGGTCCCTACGGCGTGTGGGCGCAACCCACGGCGCAACCACTGGCACACAAAAATCCATCGTCTACCATACAGAGTTTGCTGTAGTTCACACAAGAGCTGGAGTGTTTCCAGCATCCCCGGTGCCCACCACAAGACGTGGCAGCGAGTGCTCCGCTCGGATCTGTGTCGGGTATAGCCAGGACCCCAGGTAAGGGGACCCGGTTAGTGGTAGGGCCCCAGAGCCCCTGAATTGGCCAGAATCACTAAACCAGGTCTGCCATAGCTCGTGTTTTTTTCGGGTGACGGCAGTTCCGGTTAGTGGAACGGAGCGGGGGGGCGTCCCCCAGCACACATCACTAAACCAGGTCCCACGAAACCCAGTTCTGCCAACGCCCGACTGTGGACCCCACCACGGCATTTGGCCGCTCGAGACGCGGACCCCCAGACCTCTCGACTCCTTCCCGAGGGCCGGCTTTTCGTCCCGAGCCGTTTTCTGAGCGTCCCATGGGCTGGAAGCGGGCCTCCGGGTACCGAGTCCAATCAGGAGGGGAAAAACCACACAGACACAATTAATCGTCGATTCCCCCGAAAATATTAGAAAATATGGGAAGTGTGGGGGAAGACAAAGGCCAAGAAAATATAGGAAAATACGGGGAATCCTTTTTATTTGTGTGTATTTATGTGTGTGTGTCCCAGAGCCCCTTCATCCAAGGATGTATGTTCTGAGAATACTCTTGGGGTGGATCCAGACGTGGCGACGAGTGCGCCTTTAGAGGCCCTGAGAAGGGCCAGGCGTGTTAAATATCTGGATCCTCGATTCGGTCGGGGAGGGAGATTCGATCGAGCAAAGATCGACGAGCCGTCTCCAGTGCCAAGCGGCATGCGGCAGACAGGGCCAGCTTCAGAACGTATCCGAAAACCTTCGGGAGCTCCCTGCGAGAGCCGCAAAGAGCCTCCAAGAAACGCCAAACTTGTCTCGGAAAACCTTCGAGAACCTTCCAAGACAGTCCGACCAACAGTTAGCCTGGCGAAGGACCCAACCATATGCAGTTGTGAGTACCGCCGTTGTGGGTATCGTCTTCAGTGGAGCTCCTTATGGGCCACGAAACACTGTGCTGGGTGGGGGAGACGCATGCAAACTTTGCCACTGGGGCCTTCGGTTGAGCCCCCTATAGGCCACGAAACGCTGTACTGGGTGGGGGAGACGCATGCGAATTTTGCCACTGGGGCCTTCGGTGGAGCTCCCCATGAGGGCGGCCATGAAACGTCCCGTGGAGCTTCCTATGGGGCCACGAAGCGCTGCACTGGGCGGGGGAAACGCATGCGAGCGTAGCCACTGGGACCTTCGGTGAAGCATCCTGTGCGGCCACGAACCGTTGTACTGGGTGGGGAAACGCATGCAAGTTCCGCCACTGGGGCCTTCGATGGGCTCCCTATGGGGCCACGAAGCGTTGTACTGGGTGGGGGAGACGCATGAGAGTGCATCCGGTGGGGCCTTCGGTGGAGCTCCCTATGGGGGCACGATGGGCTGTACTTGGTGGAAGAATCGCATGCGTGTATCACCACTCGGACCTTCGGTGGAGCTCCCTATGTGGCCACGAAACGCTGTAATGTGTGGGGGAACCGCATGCGAGTTCCGCCACTGGGACCTTCGGTGGAGCCCCCTTATGGGGCCACGAAGCGTTGTACTGGATGGGGGAGACGCATGCGAGCTCCGCCTCTGCGACCTTCGGTGGAGCTCCTGATGGGTGGGGCAACCGCACGCAAGCTCCGCAACTGGGGCCTTCGGCGGAGCTCCCTACGGGGGCACGACCGCTGTACTGAATGGGGGAACCGCATGCGAATTCTGCCACTGGGACCTTCGGTAAAGCTTCCTATGGGGCCACGGAGCGCTATACTTTGTAAGGGAAACGCATGCGAGTTCCGCCATTGGGACCTTCGGTGGAGCACCCTATGGGGCCACGAAACGCTATACTGGGTGGGGAAACGCATACGCTTTCCGCCATTGGGACCTTCGGTGGGGTTCCCTATGGGGCCACGAAACGTTATATTGGGTGGGATGGGGACCGCATGCGAGGTCAGATATTGGGGCTGTCGGTGAGGCCCCCTTATGCGACCACGAAGCATTGTACTGGGTGGGGGAACCGCATGCAAGTTCCGCCACTGGGACCTTTTTTTAGCTGTGTGCCAAGCTCGCCTATTGGCGGCCGCGGGGCACAAGCGGCAGGCGAAAGCCTGGGATCGGGGAGCAGCGTGGCAAAGAAGCGAGCGGGCCAAAAGGGCCAACCCACCGCCACGCCGCCATCCCCCCGTCAGTGAGCCTGCGCCCTCGGCTGCGCCTCTTTCGGCGGCAGCCCGATTCTGATCCTTTGGACCTTCTCGAGGCGATGCTGCATGCATCGAGCGCTGTTGGGGAGCTCGCACACCGCAGCTGACAACCCACGGTGCTTGCCACCGACCACACGAGCGTAGCAATGGCACCTGGTGCAAATGCGGTACCCGTTGACGGTGATGGGGGAACCGCATGCGAGTTCCACCATTGGGACCTTCGGTGGAACCCCCTATGGGGCCACGAGAAGCTGTGGTGGGCGGGAGAACCGCATGCGAGTTCCGCCACTGGGACATGCGGTGTAGCTCTCTACGGGGCCTCGAAACGTGCGAGGGTGTGCTGACATGCATGGTGGGACGCATGGATGAAGCTTACGGCATGATGGGGTGATGGTGTTGTTGGTGATGGTGACGATGGTGGTGGTGGTGGCGGTGATGATGGTGATGATGTTGATGTTGATGATGATTACGAGTATGCTGATGGTGGTGATGGTGATAATGATGATGATGAGAATGATGAAGGTGATGATGATGATGGTGATGATGATGATGATGATGATGGTGTTGATGTCGCCGATGATGATGAGTATGGTGATGATGACGATGGTAATATGGATGATGAGGTTGATGGTGATGGTGATGATGATGACGATGGTGGTGGTGGTGGTGGTCGTGGTGGTGATGATGATGGTGGTGGTGGTGATAATGATGTCGGTGATGATGATGCTGGTGATGATGAGGAGGAGGAGGATGATGATGGTGAAGGAGGAGGAGGACGACGACGGGAGGAGGGAGAGGAGACAGTGGAGGAGAGGAGGAGGATGAGGAGGAGGAGGAGGGAGAAGGGGGAGGAGGAAGGAGAAAGGAGGAGGGAGGAGGGAGAACGTGGGGCGCTGTCTCTTCAAACCAAGGACCCAACACCACAGGATGATTTGGGAAAACCAGCGAGCCATCTCGTGCTTCGGGTGGTGGTGGCGGGGTGCGGTGATGGTGGGTCGTGTGTGGGTCCCTTCAGCGAGCTCTTCCTAGCCCCGATCACGGCGGCGAAGTGAACTGAGTGTGTTCGTGTTGGTGTTTTGCTGGATTGTCAAGGTTCTCCGCTGATTTTCGCGAAAGGTTTATTTGTGCAGTTGCCCAGTGTTTCCTTCATTGTTTAAAGACTTGTTTTCAGGAAGCCAGTGTTGCCGTTTTGTAATAACCCTGTGTTTGGCACTATGGACCTTCAGTCGAGGAGTCTGTGGCGGGAGGTAGCGCGCAAGCTGCTCGCGTCCTCCAATGGTGAGTAGAACTACGTCCACAAGGTGATGTTCAAGCAATCATCATGTGGGTCCTTCCCCACTGGGGCTACCCTCAAGAAGGGGAGGTTTAATGCCGGCGTGTGCAACTGTTGTGGCAAGCTCGACACGGCTTGGCACCGTGTCTGGAAGCGCGCGTGTCCCAAGTCCTCCGCCGCCAGAGAGAGGGTTTTCCCTGAGGGCATGATTGGCCAGGCCCTAACTGATGGACCCACGAATGCTCTTCGGCAGAGCGTGGCTTACCCGTGTGGATACGAGTTGCGAGCCGCCTGCCTTTGATTGGCAGGTCGCGTTTGTTGGCCTTGATGGAGCCCCTTGTGACGAGTTCAGGTTCCCTGCGGGCGCGTCTCTCGCCTCCGACGGGTCATGCCTATTCCCACAAACCAGCCACCTAACCCGAGCGGGATTTAGCGTGGTACAACTTGGCGGAAGAGGGGACCTCGTCAGGGACCTCAGGGCCCCACTCCCAGGCAACATGCCGCAGTCGAGCGGTACAGCCGAGAGTTCTGATATAGTCTCAGCTGTTATTTGCAGCGAAGGCCAACGCCAGAGTAGAGACATGTGCATTGATTCCCCCCGCCAAGAAGAGGACCAGCTGCCGCCGCAAGAACTTGAGGTCCTGTGTAAGGGGGATATGAGCATGCAGACGATCACGCTGACCAGGCGGCCAACAGTCTCAGTGTCAGCAGCTCTGAAGCAGAAGCACTCAGGGCAACTCAAGCTGTACACCATTCTTTGTCATAGCGTTGGGCAAGTTCTTGGGCATTGGCCCTCGTTTGGGGACTTGGAGGACGTTGGTCGTTTTTGCGCGGGCCCTCGTACACCACCCCTCAGAGCCCAGAACCCACACGCTCCTGTTCTGCACTGTGGCAGCGGAGGTGTATACAGTAATGTGTGCTTCAAGAGTTTGCGGCCCTACACGCCACTGAGTGCTCTGGGTTGAACCACGCCGTTGAGTCAATTTTGTCAGGACCCGCCTCCAGCACGTCCTCTTAATTGCACGGATGGAGAATAGTGGGCTTCCAGTGTTGGTTTGCTCTAAACGTGGAGGCTCTGCCACCAAGACCAGCAGCCGTCACAAGCTGTTTTCCGCCTGCAGTTGGAAGGCCAGGTCTGAGAGCAGGAAGCTCGACCGAGCTTTCCATCCCGGGTCTGATGCTCGGAGCAGCCCCCCCACCGACTTCCCCGCCGCAGGACGTAACCTGCGGGCGTTGAGACTGGCCTATGTTTTGCCATGTTGCCGCGTGCTGGGCTTGCACGACACAGTGCTTCATGAGTACATGAATGCACGGGAAGAGGGAGGAGGAGGAGGAGGAGGAGGAGGAGGAGGAGGAGGCGGAGGAGGCGGAGGAGGCGGAGGAGGCGGAGGAGGAGGAGGAGGAGGGGAGGAGGAGAGGAGGAGGAGGAGAGAGGAGGAGGAGGAGGAGGAGGGGGAGGAGGGGAGGAGGAGAGGAGGGAGGGGAGGGGGAGGAGCGAGGGGGGGGGAGGAGGGGGGGAGGAGGGAGGGGAGGAGGAGAGAGGAGGAGGAGGAGGAGGAGGAGGAGTCCGAGGAGGAGCTGGCCCTCTCCTGCCCCTGGCGGCGGCGGGCGGCGGACTGGACCAAGTACGCTGCCGCCTGCCGCCGGAAGCTGCGGGCCTCTCGCAGCGGCTCGCGGCGGAGCCGGCGCGCGGCGCGGCCGAGGACGAGGAGTTCGGCCGCCAGCCTGAGGTCCTCGGCATCCCCCTCGCCCTCGTCGAGGTTCGAGGGTCGATGTCTTGGGGGTGTTTCTTGTTCTGAGCTTCCAGGTCTGAGACCTTCAGAGATCTCCTGGGACCTCTGGAGACGTGCGGGGACCGGAGACATCGAGGTTCGAAGATCGAGGATCGTGCTCCTTACGTATTCCTCCTCCTCCTTCTCCTGCTTCTCCTTCTCCTCCTCCTTGTCCTCCTCTTCCTCGTCCTCTTCTGCACCTTCTTCTCGTCTGGACTTCTGCCAGACCTCCTCGTCCTCCTCGGGCTCGTTCGCTCGTCATTGCAATTTCGGGAGAACGCGCACTGCTTGGAGTTGACACAGGACAGGAACGGATGGAAAGGGCAGGAGATTGAGCGGGTCTTTTGAGACTTTTGTAGATTCGGCGCTTGACCTGTTTTTCGAAGTCGGCGTTTGGTTCATACCACAGCCGCCATCCTCCTCCTTCTCCTCCTCAACTCTCGTCTAAGATCCTCAAGGTTCGAAGATCGAGGATCCAGGTCTTCGGATATTGTTTGCCCTCTCTGTGCCTCGAATGGTCTCCAGGAACATCTGGATGTGTTCCGGAACCTCCGGAGAGCCTCCGAAGACCACCGGAGACATCGTCCTTCTCCGTATCCTCCTCTTCTTTGTTGAACGTCCTACCTCCTCTTGTCTCCCCTCCGCGTGTTCGTCCTCGCCCTGCTTCGGTTTCCTCCTGCTCCTGCTCCTTCTCCCGATCATCATCCAAACGAGACGCGCTCCTCATCCCCATCCTTCTCGTCCTGCTTCCTCCTCCTCCTCCTCCTCCTCCTCCTCCTCCTCCTCTTCCTCCTCCTCCTCCTCCTCCTCCTCCTCCTCGTCCTCCCCCTCCTCCTCCCCCTCAAGCGCCAGTTCGGTCCGAGGCCCTCAGGGGCCGCGCCGCGCCAGCGCCAGGGGGGCCCTCGCCCCGCCCTGCCCCCCCCTCTGCCCTTTCTTTCCCCTTCGCCCTTCCTCGCCTCGCCGCGCGATGGAGGGGCCGTCGCGGGATGGGCGGGCGGGACGCCGCCGCTCCAATCGCACCGCCGCCAAGCGCCGCGCCCAGGCCTGGCGCGCGCAGGGGCGGGCGGTGCAGCACCTGCTCACTGCCGCTGATGCGATCTTGGAACATCGTGGTCAGGCGCCCTCTCGCCTGGGCCGCGCCCTCCAGGTCGCCCTGCGCGAAGGCGCTGATGGTGCGCGTTGTCGTGGGCGCGATGGTGGCACTGCACTCCCGCGAGACGCGCATCCTCCACGAGATGTTCATTCTCCGCGCGAGGATGCAGTTCCACGAGATGCGGGTCTTCAGGTTGGCGTGCATGCTGATCGAGGTGGACCGCATGAGCAAGACGCTGGGGGGCGTCAAGTGCACGCAGACCATCTTCAACCACCAGTCGCGGCACTTCCACCAGTCGTGCTTCCTCCGCGTCCCGCTGGTCTTCCACGAGCTCCACCAGGAGCGGATCCTCCACCAGTTGCGGGTCCTTCACCAGAAGCGGGTCAGCAAGGAGCACGTGTCTTTCTTGAGGGTGCGCGTGTTCCAGGTGGGTCGAATTTGCGTGGTGCTGGGGCGGGCCTACCACTTCATCATCCTCCACCAGAAGCGGATCTCCATGATCTACGAGCTTCCGCTCAAGCCACCCCCTCTTCTCCTACAGTGAAAGAAGAGTATGAAGGACAACACGGACCGACGATCCATGAGCGTCGTGTCCGTGATCGGGGAGCGAGAACAGGTGCGCACGTCCATGATGCACCCACCGAGACGGGCCCAAAGGCGTTCACACACGGTGCGTCCCTCCGTGCCACGGTGGCTGAAAAGGATCATGATGGTAAGTGTCCTGTGAAGGACAGGGGCGGCGACGTCTTTCTTCCAGATGCTGCCCAAGGTTCCCAAGTAAGACCGTCGGGCGTCTCTTATGCTCTGCATGCGCCTGGCTGGCCTTCATGTGCTGAGCGCGCCGTTCGTGATGGACTGCACTTTTGTGTCAACGGTCCCCGCTCACCACGTCTAGGTGCCTATCATCAACGAGCTGCCGCTCATGCCACTGCCCTTCGAGCTTCCGCGCGTACTTTTCGGCGCCGACGGCGAGAGAAAGGGGCGCCTGAGCCTGAAGAGGTAGGGAGTCTCGAACGACCCACGCTCCATGAGCGTCTGATCCCCGTCTCTGAATCCAGTCACACGGCGCCGCCCTCCTCCCCAGTGGCCTCTAGTCGTGCTGCTGGGACCAAGTGTGATAATGCTGTATCTTCTCACGAGGTCCCCTGCGATGGTTCAAACATGAATGCGTCCTTCTCTGCGGGCCCCCCACCACTGCGTGTTGACGCGAGCTTGACCGAAGGAGCGTGCGCCCATGGCGCAACCGCCGCAGATATCCCAGAGACGAGGTACGAGTCGAAGGTCGGGCGCGCGTCCATGATGCAACCGCCAAGGTAGAACCCGCTTCGGATGCCATACCGATCGACCTCAAGGGCGTGTTCACTCCGAGGGCCACGCCCGAGTCGGCGGCCATGCCGATCAGGCCTGCCGCACGGCCGCCTGCCTGTGCTCCCGTGAGCGCTCGGGTCACGGGGCAGGGGTCGGGCGGCACCGCTGCTGGAAGCACCTGGAATCCGTTCGCGGTGACGGCTGACGCGAACTCGGCTGCTCATCGTGTGGAGGCCGACAAGGTCCACGACAGTTCGTGCAGTCTCACTGGTCGAGGCGATGCCAGTGCTGGCAGTCAAAGGCAAGATGACAAACCGCACCCAGCTAGCCGAGCCTATGGCGACGCTAGCGGGGCGAGGACCGTGAGCCGAACCCATGGTGAGGCTCACGGTGCAACTGCCGCTACCAGGATTTTACACACTGGCCTGAGGGTCAAAATCAGTGACCGTTTGGTGACATCTGGTCCTGGCAAGTTGCGTGGCCGCCCTCGCCTCTCCACCATACCCTTGGGCCTGTGCGGCACAGTGCACAGCGTCGGCTTCATGGTGGGAGGCTTCGGCCACACAGAGGAATATGGTGCTCTTGTCGACTGGGACCCCCCGCACCCGTTTGCAGGGTGACCTTCCACCCACGGAGCGAGTGGCAGTATCTTTCTCCGGTACGAGGTGCTTGCTATCCCTCGGCGTTCCCTCATTTTGTTGAGCGATGCTTCGGGGTTGTGGGTCACACGAAGGAGGGCGGGCTTCTACGCCATCCCCGTCACTGGCTTCGCCTGCGGTTCCGTGTTGCTATCCTACTTCATGCTGGCGCTCCTCGTCGACGCGCCCCTGACCCTTTTCCCTGCGAGTGGGTCTTCCTCCACACTTTCTTCAACATTGCCCTCTCCGCCATCGTGGCGCGAGGGCGCCTCGGCGTAGTCCGTCGGGCGCGCGCCAGCGCGGCTGGCGGGAGACGCTCGAGAGGCGCTGCGATCCTCCTCCCCCTCATCGTTTCTCCTCGAGTATTGTCCTCCTCCTGCTGCTGCTAAGTTTGATTTACTGGCGCCACACAGTGGTATCGAGACCTTTTGTGTCAGACTGCTGCAGCTCCTCCTCTTGTTCCTTCTGCTCCTCCTACTGTGCCTCCTCCTCATCAGCCTCCCCCATCATCCTCATGTTCCTCCTCCTCCCCCTCCTCCTCCTCCTCCTCCTCCTCCTCCCCCTCCTCCTCCTCCTCCTTCTCCTCCTCCTCCTCCTCCTTCTCCTCCTCCTCCCCCTCCTCCTCCTCCTCCTTCCATCTTCGTACTAGTGTTTATCCCCCTCGTCCTCGCCATCCCCCTTACATTTCCCCCCCCCATCCACCTTCCCGTTTTCCCCCAAAACCCCCGTCCGCCTCCAGAAGCTTTTTTTCTGGAAACTTACAAAAACAGGCGAGGCACCCAGAGAAAAAAAAGGCCCGCCCCTCTCCCCCGGCGGGCCGGGCCCGCGCCGAGGACGAGGGCGAGGTCATCGACGGCAAGGCCCTGTGGCTAGCGGGCGGGGCGGAAGGAGAGAGGGCAAGGGATGGGGGAAGGAGGAGACGAGGAGGAGGAGGAGGAGCAGGAACAGGAGGAGCAGGAGGGGGAGGGGGAGGGGGAGGGAGAGTGGAGGAGGGGTGAAGTGAACGGTGAGCGACAGGAGGAAAAGGATACATATACTTCTTATACATATCGAAGACGCCTACGGCGAATCACCGCCGCCCCCTGCCCTTGTGGAAGCGCCTATATGGCCGACAGCTGGGCTATAGCTTGGCCAAGCGGGCCAGATGACCCCCGAATCGGTTTGGAAAGCCTTCGGGGAACGCGTGGGGGGAGCAATAGGAGGAGGATCAGGAGAGGAAGGAGGATGATGATTAGGATGAGGATGAGGATGAGGATGAGGATGAGGGTGAGGGCGAGGATGAGGATGATGGGGAAGGAGGAGGAGTAGGGAACCGTTTTGCGAGGCCTCTTGGGAGGCCTCTGCGGAGCTTCCGGGGTGCCTTTTGGAGGCCTCTTGGGAGCCTCCCTGGGCCTCTTAGGGGTTTCTTGGGGGCCTTTGGGGGCTTCTTGGAGGCGTCTTTGGCCGTCTTATGGCGTTCCCGACCTGCCTGACACCGTCGGAAGTAGTCTTGGGGGCCTCTCTGAACCGACTTGGGGCTCTCTTGGGGCGCTTCTGGGCCGTCTTGGAGAGTATCTTGGACGTCTTGGAGGTCGCCGTCTTGGGGGCCTCTTGGGCCGTCATGCGGCCATCTTGGAGGACTCTTGGGCGATCTTGGGGCGACCTTGGGGGCCTCTTGGGCCGTCTTCGACCGTTGGAAGGCCGACAAAGCGCAAGCGCCAAAATCTTTCAAACACCGAAGGAAAATCCATGATTTGGGCGTCTGGACGGCCCTCCTGGAGCACCTTTTGGAGGACTCTTGAGCCCTCTTGGAGGCCTCTTGGAGGCCTCTTGGGCCATCTTGGGCCCTGCGAGGCCATCTTCGGCCATCTTGGGTGCATCTGGGGCCGTCTTGGAGGCCATCTCGGCCGTCTTGGAGGCTTGTTGGCGCCCTCTGAGGGCCGTCTTGGGGGCGTCTTGGGCCGTCATGGGGCCATGTTGGAGGACTCGTGGGCGATCTTGGGGGCCTCTTGGGCCGTCTTGAGCCGTCGGAATGCCGAAAAAGAGCAAATGCCAAAACCGCCAAAAACCTACGGAAATCAATGACTTGAATCTCTCCGGGTCCTCCTAGAGGACGTCTTGGAGGCCTCTTGGGCCGTCTTGGAGGCCTCTTGGGCGCCTCTTGGGCCGTCTTGGACCATCTTGAGGCCACCTTAGGCCGTCTTGGGTGCATCTTGGGCCGTCTTGGACGCATCTTGGGGCCATCTGAGCCGTCTTGGAGGCCATCTTGACCGTCTCGGAGGCCTCTTGGGGCCCTCTTGGAGCCGTCTTGGAGGCCTCTGGGGCCGTCATGGGGCCATGTTGGAGGCCGCGTGGGCGATCTTGGGGCGATCTTGGGGGCCTCTTGAGCCGTCTTGAGCCGTCGGAATGCCGAAAAAGAGCAAATGCCAAAATCTGTTTAAAACCGAAGGAAATCAATGATTTTGATATCTTCGGGTCCTTGGAGGCCTCCTGGGCCGTCTTGGAGGCCTCTTGGGCGCCTCTTGGGCCGTCTTGGGCCATCTTGAGGCCATCTTGGGCCGTTTTTGGTGCGTCTTGGGGCCGTCTTGCAGGCATCTTGGGGCCATCTGAGCCGTCTTGGAGGCCATCTTGGCCGCCTTGGAAGCCTCTTGTGGCCCTGTTGACGCCGTCTTAGGAGCCTCTTGGGCCGTCACTCCTGGAGGACCTCTTGGAGGCCTCTTGGGCCGTCGTGGAGGCTTCTTGGGCG
Organism: Prorocentrum cordatum; assembly: GCA_963575745.1. Lineage (NCBI taxonomy): Eukaryota > Dinophyceae > Prorocentrales > Prorocentraceae > Prorocentrum > Prorocentrum cordatum. The sequence continues at coordinate 190,384 of CAUYUJ010005559.1, forward strand.
TACTTGAAGGTATATTGGGCTCTCTCGGGCCGTCTTGGAAGCAATCTTCGACCATCTTAGGCGAACTTGAGGGCCATTTCGGGCCATCTGAGCCGTCTTGGAGGCTATCTTGGGCCATCTTGGAGCGGAACAGGCATTGACATGTGCAGTTTCCGGTCCTTTCCGGGACCTTGGCGGGCTGGGCCGAAGCGCCAGGGAGAGTTCTTGTTTGGAAAAAACCAAAACCAAGACCGAAAGAGTTCAGCACTCCAGGCACCCCTGCGATGAATCAACAGGGGGCGGCGGATTGGGGCATTCTTGGAGCCGTCTTGGGGGCGTCTTGGCCGTCATGGGGACATCTTCGGGCATCTTGGGCGATCTTGGGTCCTCTTGGGCCGTCTTGGATCGTCGGAAGGCTGAAAAGAGGCAAAAGAGAACATCTTTCAAACACCTCGGGAAAATCATTGATTTGGGCTTCTTCGGGCCTTCCTGGAGGACGTCTTGGAGACATCGTGGGCTGTCTTGGAGGCATCTTGAGCGCCTCTTGGGCTGCCATCTTGGTCGTCTTGGAGGTCATCTTGGCAGTCTTGAGGGATCTTGGAGACCACCTTGGCCGTTTTTGAAGTCTCTTGGGCCGTCTTGGGGCCCTCTTGGGGCTGGCTTGAAAGCCTCTTGGGCCGTTCTGAAGCCATCTGGGAGGCCTCTGGGACTAGTTTGGGGACTCCTTGGGCCGTCTTAGGCGGTCGGAACACCAAAGCCGAGGAAAAACAAAAATCCTTGAAAAACCTAGCGCACAAATGAAGATTTTGACTCCCTCGGGCATTCCTGGCTCTTGGGGCCTTCTAGGGACGCTCTTGGGAGCTTTAGGGGCACTCGTGAGGCCATCTTGGAGGACATCGATCAAAGCAGAGGGGGTGTTCAAGTAGGGCCCCCCCTTGGGAGCATCGAAAGTCGCCTCGTAGGCCCCTCTTGGGGCGCTCTTGGAGCGATCTTGGACGCTTTTGGGCCCGTCTTGGGCTCTCTTGGGCCCCTCTTGGGGCCCTCTTGGGCCCTCTTGGAACCATCTTGAGGCCTGGGAAGGCTATCGGAAACGAAAAGACGAGAAAGCAACACGTATTGGTGTGAAGGAATTTGGCCTCTTCGGGGCCTCCTTGGTGCCACTTGGAGCCGTCTTGGAGCGGTCTTGGGGCTTATTGGAGCATCTTGGGAACCATATTGACGCATCTTGGGATATCTTGAGCTATCTTGGGGCTCATCTTGGGCTCTCCGAGGCGCTCTTGGAGACATTTTGGGCCATCTTGGACGCTCCAACCCCTCGCGGGACCCCCGTCCAATTCCAGGGGAGGGGGTATGGGGAGGGGTCAAGACTCCCTCCCCGCCCACAAGCCGTCTCGCTCACTCCCACCCGCCCTCCCAACACATACGTAGCACCCGAGTCTGGCCCGATCCTCAGCATATTCAGCAGTCGTCTTTGGATGAGCAGCTACTGGGGGCCAATCCGCCGCCGCCGCCCCCGCAGCCGCTGCCAAATCGCCGCCGCCGCAGCCGCTGCCGCTGCAGCCGCCGCCGTCGCCGCCGCCGCGCCGCCGCCGCCGCCGCCCGCCGCCGCCACCGCCGCCACCGCTGCCAAATCGCCGCAGCCGCAGCCGCTGCCGCCGCAGCCGCTGCCGCCACCGCTGCCGCCGCAACCGCCGCCGCCGCCGCCGCCACCGCCGCAGCCGCCGCAGCCGCTGCAGCCGCCGCAGCCGCCGCAGCCGCCGCCGCCGCCGCCACGTGTACTCTGTATCGTTTTCTGACAGGGATGGTGGGGGGAGGCCGCATCGGGTTCGCTGCGCATGCTCCGAGTTTGGAAGCAGATTGTGTTTTGCATTGTTTTTAGTAGAGATGGTGGGGGGACCCGCATGGTCTCGGGTTGGCTCCCAGTCGCCTGGGGGAGGGGGTGTATACTAATAGGGAACAGTGATAAACCCCTCCCCGAAGGGGAAGAGGAGGGGTGGAGAAGAGACGCTCTAGAACACCTACGCCCCAAAGGGTTGGTGGGATCTTCCTGAGAACAGAGTTCCCGGTTAGGCGCGGCGCACATTTTGCGCTCGCCAATTCGTCGGCGGCGGGGTCGCGCGCGAGCGGGCGAACTGCAGCCCTTGCCCAAAGCTGGCAACAATTACTCGGCGCGGAGATCCCCAGATGTGCATCACATTGTGGTGGCAAATTTCAGACGAAGACATTGGCCTTTTTCAATATCCGAGCGCCAGCGAGTACACGTGGAAAACGAGGCCGAGAAAGACGCCGACGACCACGACGGCTTTAAATAATTGCTTCCTCCTTCTGTCCGCCTCCTCCTCCTCCTCCTCCTCCTTGGTCTCCTCCTCTTTCCCCTCCTTTCCTTATGCACACCGGTCAGGAAAATCCATCCGTGAAGACGAGAACGGGCCCGTGCAATACCCTTTGGCGCCCGTCTTTGGGCTTGCTAAAACCAGCGCCTCGCCTGAGACATCCTCGGAAACTGCTCCGAAGGAGCAGGATGTTGGGCACCCAAAGAGGCAAACCGCCGGACACATGCCCCCAATCTGGGCGCGAACGGGCCCGTGCAATATCCCTTGGCGTCCGCCCTTGGGAGTGTTGAAACCAGCGCCTCGCCTGAGACATCCTCGGAAACTGCTCCGACAGAGAAGGATGTTGGGCACCCAAGCAGGCAAACCGCCTGAGACATCCCCCCCAATCTGGGCGCGAACGGGCCTGTGATATACCCCCCGGCGCCCCCCCGTGGGAGTAATGAAACCCGCACCTCGCCTGAGACATCCTCGGAAACTGCTCCGACAGAGAAGGATGTTGGGCAACCGAAGCGCCGGAGACATCCCCCCAATCTGGGCGCGAAGGGGCCTGTGATATACCCCCTGGCGCCCCCCCTTGGGTGTACAGAAACCAGCGCCTCGCCTGAGACATCCTCGGAAAGTTCTCCGAAACAGAAGGATGTTGAACACCCACAACAGGCACACCGCCTGAGACATCCCCCCAAACTGGGCACGAACAGGCCTGTAATATACCCTTTGGCGCCCCCCCTGTGGGAGTACTGAAACCAGCGCCTCGCCTGAGACATCCTCGGAAACTGCTCCGACAGAGAAGGCTGTTGGGCACCCAAACAGGTAAATCGCTTAAGACATCCCCCCAAACTGGGCACGAACGGGCCCGTGCAATATCCCTTGGCGTCCGCCCTTGGGAGTGTTGAAACCAGCGCCTCGCCTGAGACATCCTCGGAAACTGCTCCGACAGAGAAGGATGTTGGGCACCCAAGCAGGCAAACCGCCTGAGACATCCCCCCCAATCTGGGCGCGAACGGGCCTGTGATATACCCCCTGGCGCCCCCCCCTTGGGTGTACTGAAACCAGCGCCTCGCCTGAGACATCCTCGGAAACTGCTCCGGCAGAGAAGGACGTTGGGCACCCAAACAGGCAAACCGCCTGAGACATCCCCCCAATCTGGGCGCGAACGGGACCGCGATACCCTGGCGCCCCCCCGACCCCCCTGGGAGTACTTAAAGCAGCGCCTCGCCTGAGACATCCCCACAACGTGTGTGTGAGCCTGAGCGCGGAAGTAGAAGTACCAGGAGTGTGAGTGAGTTTGCATATGAATGATCCCGAGCATGAGAAACCTTAGCATCAGGAATCTAAGAGCAAGTGCATTTGAGTATGAGTGAGTCTGAATATGAGTGAGTCTACATGTGAGTGAGTCAGAGAATGCTGTCCTGAGAGTGGGAGGTGTTCCCTCCGCGCGGCCAAAGTAATAACAAGAACCCCATCCTTTGGATATGGGGAAAAACGTCATTGAATAGTCCGTGCTAATGCTTGCATGGTCGCAGGGTGCCTTTCCGTTCCTCCAGCTGGAGCGCAAGGCAGGAGACGCTCGAGGTGTGCATTGTCTCCTGCTGCGCTCGCCAGTTTCAGCGTCGACCGCTGCACGATATACTGGCCCCTGCCAACGCTGAAGAAAAAACACCCGTCGGATCGAGCTGGTGGTCAGAATAGAGCAATAGAAGTGGGCACGTAACTGGAAAATCCCAGCGACGTTGGTATCGTGTCTTCCCAGATCCTCTTGCTTTCTGGTCGTTTTTGCCACCTTGGGGGAATCAGATGCATCGACATTTCCAGTGAAAGCAGAGTGTAGTTGCGGATGTTCAGTGCCTTGCGAGTTAAGAGGTTGTTCCAGGGATTTGTTTGTGATGTTGTTGTTGCGGAAAGACATGGGGCGGGTTGGTGTCGGGGGGGCAAACCCTTGTCGGAGGTCTTCCAGATGCGCCTCATCGAGCGTGTCTTGCGGGAGTGCTACGCCGAGGAGCAGCGCTGCGAGGAGGAGCTCAGGTGCGGGAGCGTGCGGGGAGGGCGGGCAGCAGAGGAAGAGGCTGAGGCCGAGGAAGCGGAGGAGGAGTAGGAGGAACAGAGTAAGCCGTAGCTACATAGACGGTGTTGCAACGCAGCACACCTTTCCTTCAGTCGCCTCTTCGCATGCCCCCACAAGTTGCACTACTGGGAGCGCCCACCTGAGCACGAGCGCCGCAAGGGCGTGCCATGCATGCGGCTGCTGCGTCTTCAAACAGCATCGGCTTGCACAGTCATGCCAACCATTCGCCAGGACACTCGTATGCACGAGCATCAAGGTCAAAGCACGCAAAAACCAAAAAAACGATTGTGAAGATCACCCTCCCTCACCTCCCCTCCCCCCCTCGTCGTCGTCGTCGTCGTCGTCGTCGTCGTCGTCGTCGTCGTCGTCGTCGTCGTCCTTCTCCTCGTCGTCGTCCCCCTCCTCCTCCCCCTCCTCCTCCTCCTCCTCCTCCTCCTCCTCCTCCTCCTCCTCCTCCTCCGTAGCCATTTTGGCTCAAGTGGCCTTGCCCGCCGCGCGCGTGCGAGACCCTGGAGAGGCCCCCTGGACAAGGGTCTCCGCATACTTTTTCGACACTTACTGCTACACGCATTTTGCCTGCAGTCTGCTTACGGTATTCTTTCGCTGCTCCCTCTGTTTCGCCGCCATGGGCCGCCGCAGGGCTCGTACAGAGAGGACGCGCAGCGACACGGAGTACAGTCTCTCGCCACCGCGAAGGTCATCCTCTGCATCGAAGCCGCGTCGAGATCGGCGCGATCGGAGCTGCTCGTCACCTTCGCATCGGGACAGCCGCAGCAGGAGCACAGGCGAGGAGACGCGTCCACCTTCCTGGATGCAGGACATGATGAATGAGGTGCGAGGCATGAACACCAATATCCAGCGCATCGAGCAGACGATGTCTCAAGAGATTCATGAATTTCGATCTGCTCTCCAACTACATGACCAGAATCTACGTCAAGTGCATCAGCGCCTCGTCGCAGTCGAGGAGGGTGCGCAGGACTCGATCGCCCAGGCTGTGGCCGTCGCCGTCGACGAGAAGCTTGGGGCCGTGCAGGACCAGTTGAATGCGCTCAAGGCCGGCTCCCGTGCTGGCTCATCGGCCTCTGCGGCCGACACCGTTGACGAGGACAGCGTCTCTGGTGGTGGTGGTCGTGGAGGTAGTGGCGGCGGTGGCGGCCGATCACACCAAGCCCCCACGGACGCCTGCGTTCGCTTCTTGGGCACATTCCCGAGACCGATGCTGAAGAAGGCCCGTGAGAAGCACTACAATGAGACGGTGCTCACGAAGTACAATCACCTCCTGCAAGGTGTGGTTCCACTCTTCCATGGCATCTCACAGAGCTACAAGTTGACGTTCCCGACCAGTGTGGCCGCCAAGACCTTCCAGCAGCGTTACAACGAGGATGGCGGTCATGACTATGTGGATTCAAGAACTCAGAAGACCTCGTCCATTCGCTGCCGTGCTGATCTTCCAGTAGATGTGCGTATGCGGCAGAGGGCATTCAATGGTATCTTCGAGCCTTTCCTGAACGAGCTGAGGAAGAGTCCCAGGTGGGACCAGAGCTGTCGCCTTGGAGTGAACGGCTTCAAGGGGGTATTGCTAATTCGTACTGAGGACGACGTGTGGGAGATCGTCGCCGCCCGTGACAAGTCGAGGAACAGCGTCGAGTTCATTCCCAATCATGAGGAGCTCGCGGAGTGGGGCATCGGCGCAGAGAAGGCGTCGGCGATCATCGAAGCCGTTCGTGAGGGACTCTGACGTAGACAACAAGGGCATCACCGGTGTGTGGAATGGGGTCCACATCGTGCTGAAGGTCGGCTTCATCAGGTTGCGGAGGGGTCGCCACCTGAGCCTTGCCTGCCTTCGTCTGCTGCCGCTTCTTTTGCTGTTTCAGTTACTTCTTCTAGCATCGAGAGCGATGAGAGCTGCTCTAGCTCTGTCTATAGCTCGAGCAGCTCTGATAGCAGTGATTTTTTTCCAGCTCCCCCTCCTCCCCTCACTCGGCCATTCAGCATCAGGGAGAAATTGAGCATCGCCAGTTGGAATACCCAAACGATCTTCGGTTCGGTCTTCACGAATCAGCGCTCGCTCCAGGATAAATATTCGCGTCTTCGGGCCCTCCTGAATCAGCACTTGGTTGTTGGGCTCCAAGAGACTCACGGTACTTCAGGTGATTTGGAACAAGTTCGTCGTGATTTTAAGTCGCACCAGGTCTATGGCACGTTCTGCTCAACCCCGTCTGCTGGAGGTACTCTCATCTTTATCCACAGATCACTGCTATCCCAGTTCACCCGCGTAGAGCGTAGAGTAATTTGCAAAGGCCGCATCCTGTGCATCTCCCTCTCTGGTCCTCTCTACTCGCTTCAACTGGTCAATATGCATATTGTCCCCGACTGGAGTGAGCATGAAACTCGTGACATGTTTGAGAGTGTTCGGCACTGTCTCCTGCCCTCCTCCGTCTCGCTCGGCTTCGTTTTCGGCGACATGAATTTCATGGCTTATGGAGAATCTCGTATGTACTTAGACACTGGTGCTGAAGGACCCACTACCAATCGTCTGGCTAGTTCCTTTACCTCTGCTCTGCCTGGTCTTGCTGAAGTCGTGCAGGAGCACGACACCCATCGCGTTGAACGCATGGGGCGACTTTCCTTTGCCAGATTGGATCGGATCTACACGAACATGAGCACTCAGGACATCTTGGATCACTGCCCGCGTGCTGGCACGTCCTGGCCTATACAGGACCTGAAAGCACCTTCTGACCACTGCCCCGTTTCCCTGGCGTTTTCCCCCTGGTCCCCTACTGGCACCCAAAGGATCCCCACGTGGATTGCCCGCCACCCTCACTTTGAGCACATCCTGAACCTGGTCTTGGATCCTGAGGCCCTTTCGGAGGATCTGGAGTGTAAGCTGGAGGAGATCAAAGAAGCGATGAGGTACTCTGCCCAACAGGTCCGGCACTTTATTTCCGATCGAGGTGCCAAGACGGATGAGGAGAAGGTCGCGTGCATGCTTCTGGTCCTTCGTGGTGTTCGCAGAGGGGATTCGCTGAAGATTTCTCGTGGCATATCTGGTTTTCCTGGGCTTAAAGATTTCATCTCTGCTGATGATGCGTGGGTTGATCGGTCTGGCTTCGACCTTCTGCTCAACCGGCTAATGAGCAACATCTTGGCAGCTCGCGAGCGCGAGTTCCGCTCTGAACATGCCGTGGAGGGGCCTGCTGGTTCCGCACGCTCTGCTGCCAATATCGCCCGTGTCCGTCGGCTTGCCCAGGCTTGGAGAGCGACTGGTAGGCAAGTTTACCTTAAGGCCATCACCGATCCTGATGGCAACACCCAGCAGAATCCAGATGACTGCGCTCGTCTGCTCTGCTCATACTGGGGGGAGATTTTCAAAGCTAAGCCAGCGGATGAGGATGAGATTGCCAAGCTGACATCGCTCCTTACCCCTATTACTCAGGATGATGATCAATATGCTGCTAATGATAAATGTTTCTACCCGTGGATTCTCCCCGAGGAATGGTTTTCATCCATTATTGCTGCCAAAAAAGACACCACCCCTGGGCCCGACGGCGTCCCATATGCAGCTTGGCGAGCATCTGGTGAGATCGGGCGGTCTGTGCTGTACCAGGTTTATCTCTCCCTCATGAATAGCGGCGCGCTGCCCAGCGAGTTCAACGCTTGCAGTGCCGCGTTCCTCCCCAAGGGGCACGTGCCCGACGCTGGAGTTGTCACAAGAGTTCCTTCGGCCACACGCCCTCTGTCTCTCTCCAACTGCGACAATAAAATCATCAGCTCGGCCATTGCTGTACCTTTAGGGAAGGTGGCGGAGGACAAGGTGGAGGGGTCCCAGAGGGGCTTCATCAAGGGCCGACAGATGCTCGACAACATCCTTGAGGTTGATGCCAATTTAACTATATGGAGTTCCATGTATGATTGTAGGCAAGCAGGCGCAGCAATGTTCGATCTGAAGGCCGCGTTCCCCTCGGTCCACCACGCGTTCATCTTCGCTGCGCTCAGGGCACTTGGCATCCCAGAATATGTCGTCCGTGCTATCTCTGCTCTCTATAGTAACTGTACTATGTACGTGGTCTTCTCGGGCTCGGAGAAGCATCTTATTATGGTGGAAAGAGGTGTTAAGCAAGGGTGTCCATTAAGTGGTGTGATATTTTGTATATGTTTTGACCCCATCATCCGTCGACTGCAGCAACTAGCTTTCAAGATACCTCTGTCTCTCAACGCGTTTGCCGATGACCTCTGCGTCACGAGCTCAGACCTTGTGGCCATTCTCCCTGAGCTGCTGCGGCACCTCGTGACGCAGTCTGCGGGCACGGGCCTGATTCTGAACCTTGAGAAATGTCAACTGGTTTTTCCTGATCGTGATACTTTCGCCCGTGCGATTGAGCTCTGCAGACGTGCAGGTGTCAAGGTTCGTCGCTTCATCATTGGCCGCAATGGGTGGTACCTAGGCGTGGGGGTGGGGATCGACAGTGCTGAGAGAAGTTGGGGACCCGTCCTGGCCAGTCTCAAAGAGCGTTCGCTGCGGGTGAAAAGTTTGAAGCAGGGCCTGTCCATCAGCATCCAGGGGTACAACACATATGCTCTCTCCGTCATAGGTCACTGTGCCCAAGTCCATGTTCCTGTCCCTGCTGCTCGTCACATCGAAAAAGATTCTCTTCAGCTTCTCACTTGCTGTCCTCGCCATGCTTTCCCACCGGTGTCACTGCACTGTTTAAATGGACTTGGGCATGATGTTCGTGCCCGTCGCCTTGAGGTATATGCACGAGCCTGCCTTCTCCGAGCAGCCACGCATAGTTCTGTCTTTTGTATTATGATAGGTGGATTCAGACGGAGGATGGGGGTGATCATACCTGTATCTTATGGAGGCTTAAAGATATGGCGAAGCATTCTATTATTGTTCGGATGTCTCGGGAGTATCACGCCTTTTACAGTCTCCGCACGATCCCGCCGATGAGGCCCAAACTTGTGCAGGGCTGGATCACCAAGCAGTTACTCGATATTAACCAGCTCCCGCCCTGCTCCGAGATCATCCTCCCTCGGGTGGAAAAATGGCATGGTCGTGGCAACGTCCCCTTGCATGTGTGCGAGTTGATTGTTATGAGGCTGAATTTTATCCATAAATACCTTCCCACTTATATCTGCACGTCTTTACTCAAGTCCTTATTTAACGGGTGGAATACGACTAGGAGGTACAGGTGTGGTTCAGGCAATTGTCGAATGGGGTGCTACTCAGTGGGGGGAGATGACATCCTACACTATGTATGCTGTCCTATGGCTCTTGATTATCTGAAGCATCATGTTCCTCTTGTGCCTGCTGATTATGGTTCTGAGCCCCTCTCCTCCTTCCTGCCCCATCTTTTCCCTCCCGATCGGGAAGCCATCCTGTCCTGTGCCATCGCTCTCGATGCAATCCATGCCACTTTTCAAACCCTTCGTGCCTCGCCTCTCCCCCCTTCGATCGCTCGAACGCGCGGCCTGTTGGCCGCGCGTCTGCGCACTACTGCACGACGGTCTGCGACAGCGACCACGCTCCTCCGAGGCGCGCGCCCCACCGCCGTGCCACCGCCACCCCCTTCGGAGGGAGGATGATGCTATGGACACAGTCGGACTCGTTCTTTCTCTCCCCTTCGCGTCGTGCCCGCTTGCCCTCTTGTCCCTTGCTCGCGTCTTGTCCGCTTGCCCTCCCCTTGGTCGGTGCTACTCCTCCTCCTCCTCCTCCTCCTCCTCCTCCTCCCCCCTCCTCCTCCTCCTCCTCCTCCTCCCTCCTCCTCCTCCTCCTCCTCCTCCTCCTCCTCCTCCTCCTCCTCCTCGTCGTGGTCGTCGCCGCCCCCCTCTGGCGAGGTGCGCCGCCCGACTCCTGGACCGGACGCTCGTGGACCCCCAGGCGCCACGCCTGCGGGGGGGGGGCCGCCGCCGCCCGCCCGATGGGCCGCCGCGCCCCCGCGCCGCGCGCCCGCAGCGGCCCTCCGCCGGCGGCGGGCGCGTCGGGGGAGGGCACCGAGGGCGCGAGGGGTGGGCACGGCCGAGGGCCACTCGAGTGCCCAGGGGGTCGCTCCTGCGCGCAGCCGAGGGGGCCGAGGGCGGGGGTGGTCGAGGAGCGGGAGAGGGGGTCGAGGAGCGAGGGCCGCGGGTCGAGGATCGGGGTGCGAGGGTGGAGGGTCGAGGGCGGGGGGCCGGAGGGTCGAGGGTGGAGGGTCGAGGATCGGGGGTGTCGAGGAACGAGGGTCGAGGATGGAGGGGCGGGGATCGGGGAGCAAGGATGAGGGTCGAGGGTGCATGGAGGAGGAGGGTCGAGGAACGAGGGTCGAGGATCGGGGGACGAGGATGGAGGATCGAGGAACGAGGAACGATGAACGAGGATGCAGGGTCCGTCGTGGATCGAGGGTCGAGAATCGAGGGGAGGATCGAGGATCAAGGATGGAGGGCCGGTGTTTTGGGTGTAGATTGAAGGCCTTACGGATGGTGCCGCCGACCCTGTTTGCTACGAGGAGACGGAGAGGGATGAGGTGGAGGAACAGGACGAGGATGAGAAGAAGCAGGATCAGAAGGGCATGGGGGCAGGGAGGGCACGGGGCGGGGGGGCAGGGAAGCGGGGACCCCCCTTTGGGGGGACCTCCTCCGCCCCTGGCGGGAAAGGGATGACATGGAAGGGGTTTCCTTTCGATTCAAGTTTCGGCCCCCCGACGGCGAGGGAGTGCATTCTGACCCGGGACCCCCCTCAACAGCCCACCCCCCAGGACCCCTCGGAGATGAGGTTTTGATGCGGCCAGATGGGTTTTTGTGCGGCCCGGTGGGCTTCAGTGCGGCGAAGTGGTCTCCAGAGTTTACAAATCAAGAATGGCGAAGGGCCCCCTGAACTGAAGGGCTTCTTGGCACCCCTGAAGGGCTTCTTGCCCCCCCCTCACGAGCTTCTTGGCCCCCATGATGGGTTTCTTGGCCCCCATTACAGGCTTCTTGGCCCCCCTGAAGGGCTTCTTGGCCCCCGCTCCAAGGCTTCTTGGCCCCCCATTAAAGGCTTCGTGGCCCCCGTGCAAGGCTTCTTGCCCCCCGCTGAGAGGCCGACTGGCCCCCCGTGAAAGGCTTTCTAACCCCCCCCCCAGAGAGGCTTCTTGGCCCCCCCTGAAAGGCTTCTTGGCCCCCCCTGCAAGGTTTCTTTGCCTCTCTCGTCGCGGGGAAGCACCCCAAGAAGGAGTTCGGGATGTGCGACGCTGAAGATGCTTACCGCGACCCGCGGGCCACCCTCATGGGCTGATGCGGCGTACTCATTTGTCAATTACGCCCACGTCAAGCAGGCCGTCAAACGGAGGGTCGAAGCCCCCGCTCGCTCTGCAACCCTGGACCAGCGTCGCCTCCTTTGGAAAGAAGAAATCGAGCTTGCCTTCGACATCTTGCACTTGAGCACCTCAGCTGCAGACTTCGATGCCCGACGGAAGACCATTGAGACGCATTGGGCGGAAACCAGCGTGGTGACGGCGACCAGATGGATGGATCAAATTAGGAATGTTCACGACATTGTCTCCTACGCCCGCTTCGCGGGGTTCGGCGAAGTGTGGGAATTTCGTCACTGC
>CAUYUJ010005559.1:204822-212322 GCA_963575745.1 Prorocentrum cordatum
CTACGACTACTACTACTACTACTACTACTACTACTACTACTACTACTACTACGACTACTACCATCACCAGCGTAGTAGTAGACATCGTACTACTAGCTGTTGTTGCAGTACGAATCGTCGCGATAATAGTTACCGTGTTTGGATTAAACGGATTAGTCGCGGTAGTAATGGTAATAGTAGTGCGAGTAGTAGTAGTAGTAGTAGTACTACTACTACTAGTAGTAGTAGTAGTAGTAGCAGCAGTAGTAGCCGTAGTCGAAGCCGTTGATAAGTAGTAGTAGTAGCCGTAGTAGTAGAAGTAGTAGTAGTAGTAGTAGTCATAATACTACAACTTGTACAAGCAGTGGTCGTAGCAGTCCTGGTAGTAGTAGGAGTAGTAGTAGTAGTAGCAGTAGTAGGGGTAGCTGCCGTAGTGGTAGCAGCAGAAGTATGTGCAGTAGTAGTAGTTGTAGTGGCACGAGCACTCTTACTCGTAGTATTGGCAGTAGTGGTGGTAGTAGTAGGAGTTGTAGTCGTAGTAGCAGTCGTAGTCGTAGTCGTAGTCGTAGTCGTAGTGGCAGTATTAGCGCGAATGGTAGAATTAGTAGGCATAGTAGTCATAGTATTAGTAGTAGTAGTCGTACCAGTAGTACTAGTAGTACTAGTATTAGTAGTGGTACTATCAGTAAGTAGTAATAGTAGTAGTCGTAGTAGTAGTAGTTGTTGTTGTTGCTGTACGATCCCGATTACTACTACTACGAGTACTACTTGGAATAGCAAGTGTTATACGATCAGCAGTAATAGTAGTTGTTGTAGTAGCAGTAGCAGTAGTTGTTGTTATGATTCGTGGTAGTAGAAGTTGAAGTAGAGGCAGTAGTAGCAGTAGCAGTAGTAGCAGCAGTAGAAGTAGTAGTCGTAGTAGTTATTGTAGTAGCAGCATTCGTGATGGCATTCGTAGTATGGTAGTAGTCGTCGTCGCAGTAGTAGTAGTAGTAGTAGTAGTAGGAATAGTAGTAGTAGTAGTAGTAGCAGTAGTAGCAGCAGTAGAAGTAGTAGTAGTAGTAGTAGTAGTAGTAGGATTAGTTATGGTAGTAGTAGTAGTAGTAGTAGTAGTCGTCGTAAGAATACTAGTAGTAGTCGTCGTAAGAATAGTAGGAATCGTACTAAGAGTAAAAGTAGTAGTAGTAGTAGTAGTAGTAGTCGTAGTAGTAGTCGTAGTAGTAGTCGTAGTAGTAGTAGTAGTAGTAGTAGTAGTAGTAGTAGTAGTCGTAATAATGTAGTCGTCGTCGTCGTTGTCGTCGTAGTAGTAGTAGTAGTCGTGGTAGTACGACTAGTAGTAGTAGCACTTGTAGTAGTAGTAGTAGTAGTAGTAGTAGTAGTCGTAGTAGTAGTAGCTGTTGTTGTTGTTGTCTGTAGTAGTAGTAGTAGTAGTGGTGGTAGTAGTGGTAACAGTCGTAGTAGGGGTAGTGGTAGTTGTAGTGGTAGTGGTAGTGGTAGTGGTAGTAGTAGTAGTAGTAGTAGTAGTAGTCGTAGTAGTAGTCGTAGTAGTAGTCGTAGTAGTAGTAGTAGTAGTAGTAATAGTAGTAGTAGTAGTAGTAGTAGTAAGTAAAAGTAGAAGCAGTAGTGGCACCCCAGTATATACGGCCCGCCCGCCCTGGAGGGCGCCCGACGAGCGGTCGCCCACATGGGCGCCTTTCCATCAGGAAGATGCGCAGCGCAACGTGGGCGAATTGGCCGCCCTTTCACAACAGCGCGAGTTGCCGCGCGCCGACCTGGCGTTATTCCTGAATACCTGGGTCTCCAGACACAACATTCGCAAGAAGCCGCGGGCTTGCACGTGGCCTGCATTCTACCCGCACATGCGCTGCAAGCGCACCCTCGACGAAGAACTGCGATGGTCTTTCACGGAGGGCGCTTCGGCCGCGCAACAAGCGGTCCACAACGGCTCCCACGGGAACCATGTCTTGTTTTCGACATGCGAAGAGTTGCCGCCCGCGTGCCGCGCAGCGCCGCGCCGGCCGCGCCGCGCCGTGACAGGGGGCGATCGGCGTTTCGGGGGCCGCGCGATGTCGGAACAGGATTCGGTTACCTGGCGGGCGTTTCTCCCGTAACGCCACAGTAACGTTCCCAGAATTTTCCGGGGAGGGGTCCAGGGATCGTGGACTGTTTGAGCTGGGCCAACGAGTCCGGTCAGGAGTTCACACCGAGATGATTGGCATCGCCTCCACACCGCCAGCCGCGCGCTGGAAACCGACGCAGCAAACAGGAGGTGCCGGAACCCGCCGCTCCCGAGCAGCCGCGGGGCGACGAGTGGCCCCGCGCGGCGCTAGAGATGACGCAGCCGCAGGGCCAGCCCCTGCTTCCGCCACAGCCCGCGCAACAGCGGAAGAAGACGGCGTTGAAGCGACCGGCGGCCCAGCCGCGATGGGTCTCACAATCACCCCCAGAACCCTCAGCTGACGCCGTAGCTCCTCCCAAGATCAGGCGTCGCACGCGCGCGAGGGCGCGCGCGGTTGTTGCCGAGCCTTCGCCCCCCGTAGCCGCGGAGCGCACTGAAGAAGTCGACCGGGCCGAACAGGGGGTGAAGTCGACCGGGCCGAACAGGGGGTGGCGCAGCAGCAAGCGGATAGCGTTTTCGGTGACGCGGGGCCCTTCATGGACTTCCCCGTGGACGCCGCGATCAGCGGAGGCTTGCGCGCGCGCCTGCACGCAGACGCTTCGTTCGAGCTGGACACCGCGAGGGCAAGGAGAAGGCGCCGCAGGAGGACGGCGCTACAGGCAGAGAGGACCGCGAAGGAGGCCGCGGTTGCCGCGCGCCTGGCCTTGGTGCAGTTGGCTTCGGGGACGCGAATCTCATATCATTTGAAAGGATTCATGGCTTCGGGGACGCAATCATGGTGCAATTAATTTACAAGGGTTTTCCGCCCTGGGGACGCGAATCTTGCTTAATGTTCGAAGGTGTATGGCCTCGTGGGCGCGAACATTTTATAATTTACATCGGTTTATGGTCTCAGGGGCACGAATCTTTGTAATCTACGCGGGTGTATAGCTTCGGGGACGCAAATATTGTGCAATCTGCAAAGGATTATGGCTTCGGGGACGCGAGTATTGCATAATGCACGGTGATGTATGGCCTCGGGGATGCGAATATGGCGTAATCCATTGGGGGTTGTGGCTTCGGGCACGCGAATACAATGTATTTTTGCGTGTCCCACGCCCCCCCCCCCCCCAGGAATTCAGGCAGCGCGATCTGGGCGCGGTTTAGAAAACGAACTAGTTTGGAGCTCCTCCGCCTCGCGCGGTCAGGGCAATTAACAGTAAGGAAGCAGAAATCAGGACTGTAACCGTGGAAACTGGACAGTGCAAGTGGAGCGGGGAGCTGCAATCCCCACCCTCGCAGCCTGGTGGCCCCGTAACGGGGCCGGCGGATTTGGTGTTTGAAGTCGCCCGGGTTTGGGTTCATACAGGCGTGACTCGCCCGGTTTAGTTCGCCCGATTCGAGTTTGCCCAGGTTTGACACCGTTTGTTTCGATTCGCCCGCTTCGATTCGCCCGGATTCAATTTCATCCAGGCGGAAGCCGCCCGAGTTTCAATTCATCCTGTTTCACTTCGCCCGCGCTGCAACTCATCCGCTTCGAATCGCCCATTCTGGCTTCCAGCGGGCGAACCAGAAGCGGATGAGTCACAAAAGCAGGCGAATCAGAATCGGATGAAACGAACGCGGGCGAAGTTGAAGTGGATGAGACAAAAGCGGGCGAAACAAATGCAGGCGAACCGAGGGCGGATGAGACAAAGCCAGGCGAATACGGATGAATCAACAGCAGATGAAACCAAAACGGGTGAAACAGAAGCAGATGAACAACAGCCAGCGGGCGCCAGCAGGCCCAAGAGCAACAATGACACCGAGTGCCACCGTTGCCTTTCACACAGAAAACCCACCGTTTCTTCACAGACTCGGCGACGGCACAACAGAGGATAAAACAAAAGGTTACGGAAACGGGGGACGACGAAACGACAGACAATGCACGAAAGAAATCGAAACAACGACACATGTCACAACACCAGGCCAAACGATCGTGCGCGAAACGAATACGCAAGAAACAAAAGAGGACGAAACGAAAAAGACCGAAGCGAAGGATAATAACGCGAAGCAGGAGGCAACGACAAACCACTACACGAAAACAACCGCAACGAAAAGAACCTCAAGTCCTCTCGACTTCTCCACAGTCAGCAGTGCAAATATCCTTGCAATTCCCAGAAGCCCACGGCCCAGATTCCCAAATTTCGCGGGCGTCCTAGCGCGATCCTTCAGCCCTCTCAAGTTGGTCCGAAGGAGAGGCGCCTTCCAGACAGCCATGAGCGCTGTGAGACGCCCCAGCCTTCGCGAATGAAAAGCGGATGCAACAAAAGCCGGTGCAACAAATTCAGACGAATCAGTGGCGGATGAGGCAAAGCCAGACGAAAGCGGATGAACCAACAGCAGATGAAACCAAAGCGGACGAAACAGAAGCGGATAAAACAACAGCCAGCGGGCGCCAACAAGCCCAATAACAATAGTGGCACCGAATGCCACCGTTGCCTTTGATACAGGAAGCCCCGCGTTTCTTCACAGACTCGGTGACGAAACAGTAGAGGACAGAACAAGAGGTAACGGAAACGACCGACAACGAAACGACAAAGCATACGCGAACGAGAACGAAACGACGACAAACGCCACAACACAAGGCCAACCGAACGCGCACAAACCGAAACAGCACGAAACGAAAAAACACGAATGGAAAGAGAACAACGCGAAGCAGGAGGCAACGAAAGACCACGACAAGAAAAAACAAACCCATCATAACCCCAAGTTCCTCCGACCTCTCGACAGTCAGCATTGCAAATACCCTTTGCACGGTCCAGAAGCTCACGGCCCAGATGTCCAAATCTCACGGGCGCTCTTGCGAGATCCTCGAGTCTGTCGCAGATTGCCCCGAAGGAGAGACATCCCCCAGACAACCATGCACGAATCAGTCGGAAGTGGATGAACCAACAGCAGATGAAACCAACACGGACGAGACAGAAGTGGACGAAACAACAGCCAATGGACTACACCAGGCCCAAGAACAAGAGCGACACCGAATGCCACCGTTGCTTTTGATACAGAAGGCCCCTCGTCTCCTGACAAACTCGATGGCGAGACAAGAGAAGACGAAACAAAAGGTAGCGCAAACGAAAGGTAGCGCAAACGAGATCACAGAGAACGACACGAAAGAGAACGAACCGACGACAAGCGGCACGATACAGGGCCAACCGAAACGAAAGAACACGAAGCGAACGAGGACGATAGCAAAAGAGCAAAACGAAAAGGAACAGGAAGCAGGAGGCAACGAAAGACCACGAAACGAAAGCACCCCAAACGAACAGAACCCCAAGTTCATCCGACTTCTCTACAATCGGCAATGCAAATATCCTTGGAACTCCCAGAAGCCCATGGCCCAGATTCCCACATCTCGCGGGCGCTCTTTGCGCGACCCTTGAGTCCGTCGCAAACTTCCCCCGGAGGAGAGACATCCCCCAGGCAACCAGAGAGCGCTTCAAGCGCCTTGACCGCGCGAGTGAAACATGAATGGAACAAAGGCGGGCGACGAAGCAAGACCAGACGAAAGCGGGTGAATCAACAGCGGCTGAAACCAAAGCGGATGGAACAGGAGAGGACGAAGCAACAGCCAGCAGACGCTAACGGGCCCAAGAACAGCAGCGACACCAAATTACACCGTTGTTTCCCCCCGTCTCCTCACAGACGCGGCGACGACGAGGCAACAGATAACGAAACGAAATACGACGTAGCGAAAGAAACAAGCCGAAGTAAAACGAACCGACGACAAACGAAACAACACAGGGCCAAACGAACATGTACGAAACGAGAGAAAACGAAACGAACTATCGGAACAAGACGAAACGAAAGGGAGCGAAATGAAAGAGAACAAAACGAAACAGGAGACAACGAAAGACCACAAAACGAGCACAACCGCAACGAAAGGAATGTCAAGCCCCTTCGAAGTTTAATAGTCGGCGCTGCGAATATCCTTGAAGGGGCCCAAGCCGAGAGTCCTCCGCACACTCCCCGACACCACGAAATCTCGGAATCAAAGTGGGCCGATGCAAAAAGTATCGAGGATCGTGTTGCGTTACTTTGAACCAAACTGTGCCCGCGTGCCTCCACCAAACACGTCCGCCAACCAGGCCGAGCGTTTCGCTTGGGCTTGACCATTCTTGTCCACAGCGCAAATTACAAAGGAAGGATACCGCAACACAGCCGCGCGCGCTCAGCGAAACGACAAGGCAACGAAGAATCAACCGAAACCCTATTTGCGGGATGAGTAGATTAGCTCCCTCAGAAGAAACAAGAGGAGAAAGGGAGAGGAAGACAAAGAGGATGGAGACTGGTCAGCGCGCTTGTCACGAGCACCGGCTGATGGAACCCCGCGGCAAACCCACCTATCGTTCCCGCTTTCGAGCCGATCACCTTCGAATCGACCGAAAAGAGCTTCGCCCGGTGTAACCTGTTCTATTTACCAGGTGTTCAATTCGTGCGGTTGTAAACCGCCAGAATTTGATTTCGATCAGTGTTTGTGCGTATATATACATATATATCACCAAAAACCATGAATAATATTAAAAACTATTTTTTTGATACTAAAAAATATTTTTATATATATATATATAAACTGAACGACTTGGGATAATGACTTTATATATATATATATATATACATCCGTTTGACTTAATGCTGAGATAATTCGCCCAGTTGGAATTCGCTTAGTTGTGATTCGCCGGGCGATACTGCGCCCGAGTTTAGTTCGTTCGGTTTTAATTCGCCCGGTTCCCATTCGCCCAGCTTCAATGCGCCCGATGGTAATTCGACCAGTTGTAGCAGTTGTTGTGAAGTGTCAACGTAAACACGCAAAGCAAATTGCGGGCAAAACCAAAGCGGACGAAACAATAGGCGGGCGAAACAATACAGGGCGAAACAAAAGCGGACGAAAGAAAAGTGGACGAATCAAAAGGCGGATGAAACAAAAGCGAGCGAAACAAAAGCGGGCCGAACAACAGGGGGGGAAGAAACAAGAGCGGACGGAACAAAAGCGGGCGAAACCAGATTCCCCCCCATGTCGTTGCCCCCTTTTCCGCCCCAGGCACGCGCGGAGAGACAACGCCCCGCCCCCCCTCCTCCACCCGGCCCACCGCCGGCCCGCCCGCAGGAGGTCAGGGCCGCCATGCGCGAGCAGGGGCAGCCGTGCTGAGGGGCGGGCGCGCAGCACGAGCCCGCGTGCCGTGGCCGCCGGTGCCGTGGCCGCACTCGGCGCCGCGGCGCCCTGCCACCCGCACGTCGGCGGGACGCAGCGGTCGCTGTTCGTCCGTCTGTCGGCGGCGAGCCCAGAGGGGGAGGTGCCCAGACCTCCTCGCGTCGTGAAAAAATCACGACGGGAGGTGTTTCGCTATCTTCGGCCTCCGGGGGCCCTCACCGGGCCTCGGGGC
>CAUYUJ010005559.1:217322-222322 GCA_963575745.1 Prorocentrum cordatum
CGCATCTTCCTTAAGACATCGGACTCGCTGGTACTGGCACTCCGCATACTCTTCCTCTTGTTCCTGGTCAGCCTCCTGTTCCTCGCCCCTTTCTCGTCATCTGGCGGTGGAGCTAGGAAGGCCGACTCGAGGATCGAGGTTTGGATGTTAGTGTGCCTTCTTGGGCTCTCGGGGAGCGCCACACGGCGGGGTTCTCCTCGAGATGTTGGTCAGAAGGCGCTCCAGCAGACGTCTGGTGGTCCATCTTGACGAGAGAAAGCCCCAACCTCCAGAGTCTTCGAAGCCAGAGAAGTTGATTGGACGAGTTGTCCCGCCCAGGGTTCTGTCCCAGGCTTCCCTTCACTCTTTTGGTTGACGGGCCTCTTTGGCCTCAGACGGGAGAGGCGTCGGGCAGGAGGCGCCGGATCCTTCGCACGTAGGACTGCGTGCGTGGATGGGGAGTCTCCAACGCGTGCCTGGCGCGT
Organism: Prorocentrum cordatum; assembly: GCA_963575745.1. Taxonomy (NCBI): domain Eukaryota; class Dinophyceae; order Prorocentrales; family Prorocentraceae; genus Prorocentrum; species Prorocentrum cordatum. The sequence goes on from CAUYUJ010005559.1 coordinate 217,787, forward strand.
GCGCGTTTGGGGCGCGTTTTCAAGTGTGCAGGCAGCAAGGCGGGATCGAGCACGTGGCAGGCTCTTTTTTCGAATGTAAGCATGCATGCGTGGAGGGGGGGGGGCTCCAACATGCGTCTGGCGTGTGCGCATCGGGGAACTGATTTCACACGTGCAGGCGCCGAGGGGGGGTCCAGCATGCGTTTGGCGCGTGCGCATGTGGGACGTGTCTCCAAGTGTGCAGGCGCCAAGGGGGGTATTCAGCATGTGGTCGGCGGGTTCTTAGCAAATCAAAATACGTGCGCGGAGGAGGGTCTCCATCATGCGCCTGGCGCGTGCGCATGTGTGGCGTGCTATCACGTGCGTAGGCGCCAAGGGGGACATCAAGCATGCGGTCGGCGTCTGGTGCGTGCGCGTGTGGGGTGTGGCTTTACGTAGCCAGGCGCGAGGAGGGGTATCCGACGTGTGGTCGGCGGGTTCTTCACATGTGAAAATACGCGCGCGGAGGGAGGTGTTCAGACATGCGTCTGGCGGGCGCGCGCATGCACGTTTGGGATGTGTTTTCACGCATTCAGGCGCCAAGGGAGGTATCCCGCATGTTGTGGCCGCCGGATTTCTCACAACGTAGGGGTACGTGCGCGCGGGGTGATATTCAACGGGCGTCTAGCGTGCCCACGCGTTTGGGATGTGATTTCGGGTGCGCATGCGCCAAGAGAGAGATCGACCATGTGGTCGGCGGAATCCTCGCATGTTTTGTTTCTTAGACGGTTCTAATAACTTGTTTTCCTTTTAAACAAAAAGTGAGCGGAGGGGGGCCTACAACATGCGCCTGGCGCGTGTGCGTGTGTCCTCAAGAGTGCAGGCGCAGGGAGGGAATCTAGCACGGGGTCGGTGGATGCTTCGCACGTGGAGGTACGTGCGCGGCGGGGGGTCTTCAGCATGCGTCTGGACCGCGCGCGTTAAGGACGTGATTTCACTCGTGAAGGCGCTGGGGTCTCCGGCATGTGGCAGGGGCAGACGGGCCCTTCGCACTTGGAAATACGTCGCAGACGGTGTTACCCAGCATCCGCATGGCGTATGCGCACGTGGAGTCTTGTTTCAAACATGTATGCGCCAAGGGGTGGTATTCAACATGTGGTTGGCGGAACCTTTGCACGCAAGAATACGCGCTCAGGGGGTATCCAACCTGCTTGGGAGATGTCCGCCAGATGTCAGATATGTTTCAGGAGGGCATCGGATGTCCGATAGCGGCGATAATGACGATGGGCCTCGTGACGAAGCTTCATACTAAACGCGTGGTCCGCCGTGCCCGGCATACCACAGCACACCGCATAGCAAAGCCCAGCAGACCGTTTAATAGCATACCATGGCGTGCCAACACGAGGGTGCAGCAGACGTGTTCCAATAAAATGTGCCTCAATTTCCTTACTGGGTTCGCATATCCTTCAAGATCGGGGGATTCTGGACTCCAGGGGATGGTCTCGGGCGTGGGGGCACGGGCAAAACAAAATGCCCCACGCCAAAAGAAACGGCCTCAGAGATGGGTTAGAGAGTTTCAGGGGCTCATATCGTGAAGCAAGCATAATGTCGGAGGTCTAGGGCCCCTCTGCCCTTCGCCGCCTCGTCATGGTTTAGGCACCGAGAAGTACCCAGAGCCGAGCGGATTCGATAATTTCATGGGCGAGAATGGGGGCAGCAACAATGCTTACACCTCCTTCGACTTGACGGTCTATTTCGGCCAGATCTCCAGCGCGGTGGGGGCCGAGGCCATGGACCGCTTCGCGGACTTCTTCAGGAAGCCGTTGTTCAACCGAAGTTTCGTGGAAAAGGAGGTGCATGCCATCGACAGCGAACACGCCAAGAACGTCCAGTCGCACAGCAATCGTATCATCGAGACGATGTACTCGCTTGCGAGCTCTGATAATCCGCTGAGCAGGTTCCACACCGGCAACTTGGAGACGCTGTACACAGAGCCGATGTCCAAAAACAAGAACCCTGTGGATGCTCTTGAGGTCTATTTCCAGAGGTATCGAAGACGCCTACGGCGAATCACCACCACCCCTGCCATTTAGAAGCGCCGACGTGGCCGACCGTTGCGGCAGGAGCTCGGCAAGAGCTCGGCCAAGCTATCGGCCAGCCAGAATCACCAAGAAAAGCAAATTCTGTTGGCCTCTTCGGACGTTCCTGGAGGTCCTCTTGGAGGCATCTTGGATCATCTGGGAGGCCTCTTGGGCCGTCTTGAGCCATTTGAAAGAATGCTTTCTGCCGCTGGGGGGGGGCTTCACAACCCCCCCCAAACACAAAAAAACTAGAGGAGGGGTTCAGGAACCCCCTCCCCCTGAAAGTTAGTGGGGGGGGCTGGGAACTCCCTCTTCCCCCAGGACAATTATTAGCTGAGCCCCCGATCCCCAGGAAAGTTCCCCCCCCCCCTTCCCCTCCCCCCCAGGACGGCGACGACGACGACGACGACGACGACGGAGACGAACGACCACGGGAACGACGACGCACGACGTACGCGCACGACGCACGACCACCGACGACAACGACGCCGGCGCCAACGCAGACCGACGCCGACGACGACGCCAACGACGACGACGACGACGACGACGACGACGACGACGACGACGACGACGACGACGGGAACGAACGACGACGGGAACGACGACGCACGACGCACGCGCACGACGCACGACGACCGCCGACGCTGGCACCAACGACGACGACGATGACGACGACGCCGTCGACGTCGACGACGACGACGACGACGCTGCCGCCGCCGACGGCGACGCACGACGCACGACGCACGACGACGACGCGCGACGCACGATTCAGGACGCACGACGACGACGACGACGACGACGACGACAACGAAGACGACGAAGACGACGACGACGACAACGACGACGCGCGACGCGACGACGACGACAACGACCGCCACGACGACGACGACGGGAACCAACGACGACGGGAACGACGACGCACGACGCAAGCGCACGACGCACGACGACCGCCGACGCTGCCGCCGCCGACGGCGACGCACGACGCACGACGCACGACGACGACGCGCGACGCACGATTCAGGACGCACGACGACGACGACGACGACAACGAAGACGACGAAGACGACGACGACGACAACGGCGACGCGCGACGCGACGACGACGACAACGACCGCCACGACGACGACGACGACGACGACGACGACGGGAACGAACGACGACGGGAACGACGACGCACGACGCACGCGCACGACGCACGACGACCGCCGACGCTGGCACCAACGACGACGACGATGACGACGACGACGCCGTCGACGTCGACGACGACGACGACGACGCCGCCGCTGCCGCCGCCGACGGCCACGCACGACGCACGACGCACGACGACGACGCGCGACGCACGATTCAGGACGCACGACGACGACGACGACAACGAAGACGACGAAGACGACGACGACGACAACGACGACGCACGACGCGACGACGACGACAACGACCGCCACGACGACGACGACGACGCCGGCGCTGACGCCAACGACGACGGCGCCGACGACGACGGCAACGACGAGTAGAGTTGGCGTAGAGTATAGTGTAACACGAGTAGAGAAGAGGGTATAGTAGAGTCGAGTCGAGTAGGGCGGACTACGGTAGGGCAGAGTAGGGTAGAGTAGAGTATAGCAGGGGAATGCCGATCAAATTAGAACAATGAAAGAGTCGAGTAGAGAAGATTAAACGGGTAGAATAGAGCAGAATCAATAGTAGAGCAGAGCCTAGCAGAGTAGAGTAGCAGTTCAATAGAGTAGGGGCAAAGTAGAGTAGAGAAGAGTATGTTGGGTACGGTAGGGTAGAGTAGGGTAGAGTAGAGTGGGACAGAGTAGAGTAGAAGAGAGTAGAGTAGAGAAGGGTAGAGAAAGTGGAGTAAGATCAATGTGGAGTAGAGTATATGTTAGGGTACGGCAGGGTAGAGGAGAGTAGGGCAGAATAGAGTAGGGCAAGTATATCCGAGAAGAGAAAAGTAGAGGGGTAGAGTCGAGCAAATATAGTAGAGTAGAGCAGAGTAGAGTAGAATATAGTAGAGTAGTGCTGAGTAGAGTAGAGTAGAGTAGGATCTAGACTAGGGCAGAGTAGAGTAGAGCATAACACAGTAGAGTAGGAACAATATGTTTGTAGAGTACTGTAGAGCATGGTAAGTAGAGTAGAGTTGAGTAGGGGAGGATCGAGTGCAGTAGAGAGTATAAGAGAGCAGAGTGGAGTAGAGTACAGTAGAGAAGGAGTACAGTCGAGTAGAGTAAGGGCAAAGTGGAGTGAGTAGAGCAGAGTATGTGAAGGTACGGTAGGGTAGAGTAGAGTAAGGTAGAGTAGAGCAGAGCAGAGTAGAATAGAGTAGAGTCGAGGAACGCCGAGTAGAGTAGAGAAGTACGGAGTAGGTTCGAGCACAGTAGGGCCTTAACTGTGTTAGGTCGTTAGAACCCACGCCAATGGTAGGAGACTGGGTACATGTTCGGCGACGACCTTGACGGACCGGGTTCCCACCAACAGTGGAAACACATCAGTTCTC
>CAUYUJ010005559.1:227322-332322 GCA_963575745.1 Prorocentrum cordatum
CTGCCTATCGAGACCCTCTTCGCCCGTCTTGGCGCGAAAAAGTCACGCGGGGAACCGCCGAGAGCGCGCGCGAGAGCGCCCGAAACTCGGAGCGATGGGCCCCTTGGATCATATATCTTGTGGACACCCCACTTCGTACCAGAGGCACGATGGCGGATTACTGCCCTGATAAGATGCGCTTGGTCACGTTTGGCCCCGAGGATCTCGCGGAGCAGCTCTCCACTTCCGAGAAGTTGTTCGGTTCCATTCCCTTGGGCACCGAGGAGTGCAGGGCCAAGCCAGTGAACCGCTACGCCAGCCCGGCGCCGTTCGCCGGGCCCAACAATCTGGGGCAGTTCTTGCATGTTCAAGGCACGCAGCCGTCTGCGAGTTTGTGGTTGCACTTCCCGCTGCCAGACGTCAAGGAGCACTTCGACAGCCACCCGCTGAACTACATCAACTACATCCTGGGCTACAGCGGGACAGACTCTCTGAGCCGTGTTCTCACCGACCAGCTGGGTCTCGCGACCGACGCTGGCGCCATGGTGGACGACAACTCTGCAGGCTCTCAGCTCTTCTTTGTGGCCACCCTCACCGAGAAGGGCCTGAAAGACCCCTCTGCGGTAATGGACGTGCTGTTTTCCTACTTGGCCGAAGTGCGCAGGAAGGGCGTGGACGAGGCCCTCTATAAGTCAATCGCCAACATCTCGGCCCTCGAGTGGGATTGGGCGGAAAACTCGGGCCCCATGGACACGGCGTCCGAGCTCGCGGAATTCATGACCAGGGGCATGCCCGTGGACAAGCTCCTCTCGGCGCCCGGACGTATCGACAAGATCGACACAACGTTGGTAGCATCGTTACTCGAGAAGGTGAATCCAGAGAACATGAATGTTGCCCTCGTGTACCCGCCGCTGGAGGAGGAGGAGTTGACAAATGCCAGCCCTGTCCAGAGGGGGCTCCAGCAGGGTGATTTCAAGAAGCTGCCATTCTACGATGTGAGCTACAAAGTCCAACCCATTTCCGAGATGCTGGGTGGCAGCGTGGGCAGGTGGCAGGATTTGTTGAGGAACACGCAAGAGCCCAAGGTCGCGCTTACAGCTTCTAAGATCCCGAGGATCCCGAGCGAGATCAAGGATGTCCCGACGACGATCCCGCTGGACAACATGCGAGCAGTCCTTCCAGGTTCCGCGGCTGGCCTCGACGAACAACTGTACGGCCAGAAACCACAGAAGCTTGAGGATGACCTGTGGTACCGCAGTGGGTGGGTGACATCCTCGCCCAAGGTGTCGATGCAGCTGAGCTTCATGCCGCTGAAGACACCTATGGAGCCCGAGATGTCCGCGGTGGACACGATGCGCTTGCAGTTGTACAGCCGCTTGTTGGGCGAGGAGATGGAGCCGAAGTTGGTCGACCTCAAGGCCACTGGGGTCTCCGGCGGTATCGACGTGTCGCGGTCCGGGATATCGGTCAGCTTCGACGGTTTCGCGCCGCTGTTGCCCAGGTTGGTCAGCGAGGTACTCAAAGAATTCAGCACTTTCAACGCCAATTCCAGCATCACAGACCCGAAGCGCTTCGCGCGCGTGGTTCAGGAAACGCGCGAGAGCCTCACCACCTACGACGACATGCCCGTGTCTTACGCCAACGGCGACCTGAGCTTGCTGCTCACGAGAGGGGCGCACTCGAACAAGGAGGCGCTCAAGGCGCTCGACCAGGTGACCATCGAGTCGGTGGCCCGTGCGGCCGAGGAGCTCATGCTGTCCCGGAAGCTGCATCTCACCTCACTTGCGATGGGCAACTTGCCGCAGGCCAAGGCCGTGGAGCTGGTCCAGCAGGCCGCCGCGGGCGTGCAGAGCCAGGAGCGCAGGAATTCGCTCACGACCAGCAGCGACGCCAAGGTGAATCTGATCACCCCAGTCGTGAACCCAGGGCAGCCCATCGAGCTGCGCGCCAAGAATCCCCGGGACGGCGACCCCAACGACGTGGCCGTGGTGGCCCTCCTGGGCGAGGTGAAGACGGTGGAGAGTCGCGTGCTGCTCGGCCTCGTGGGGAAGATCTTGGGCACGGAGGCCTACAACGAGCTGCGCACTGTGCGGCAGCTGGGCTACGTTGTACAGGGCGGCGCGGCGTCATTCTCGAACGTGATGGCCGTCAAGGTGATGGTGCAGGGCATCGCTCTCGACGCCGACCAGGCCGAGGCCGCCATACATGCCGTCATCACCGACTTCATGCCCAGGAGGCTGGCTGGACTGAAGCAGGAGGAGCTGGAGTCCATGAAGAGCGCTCTGCTGAACGAGCTCGTGATCCCACCCGTGGGGGCCTCCGAGGAGGTCGGCCACTTCTGGGGCCCGGTGCAGCAGGGCGGCCAGTGCTTCCAGCTCCAGAACGAGATGATCGCCTTCCTGAATACCACGGGCGCCGTCACCAAGAAGGCGTTGCAGGAGACGTGGACGGCACTCGCCATGCCGTCCGAGGGCATCCGCAAGAAGGTGTCGGCGGCACGCACAGGGGGGGAGGGGGCGCGAGGGATAGGGCCGTCCAGGAAGGCGGGTGGCTTCAGAGAACGCAAGATGCGCCTGAGTATCAGGAGGGGGAAACACAGACACAGATACGCATAAACGTGATTCCCTTGAAAACATTGAAAAATATAGGAAGTGGAAGGGGAAGGCGCAAATCAAGAAGATAAGAGAATGGTGAATCATGGGATTTGTGTCTATTGGTGTGCGTGTCCCTGGGTCCCTTTCAGAGAAGCCCTCCCGCCCTCCGAAAAGCCTTCTTGGAAGCCTTTGGGCCCCTGGAGTTCCTCTGAATGTTGCCGCCTTCCTGGAATGCCGCCTCCCTCGCGCCACCCTGTACTCGCCGCCATAGGTTGTCGCGAAGTACTTCGCGAAGAAGGTCCCGCCGCTGCCGCTGGCGGCGGAGGCCGCGGCGATGTGGACGAAGCAGGGCGTGCCGCAGGAGCACCAGGCCCTTCTGAAGCGCGAGCTGGCGCGCACGCTCGTGGTGGACCGCGCCGACTCCGATGCGAGGGAGCGGATCCTACAGACGGGGGGGTATTTCCCCAGGGAGCTCAAGTGCTCTCGGGCCATGAGCTGACTCGCCCTGGTGTCGAGATGACGCCCTTAAGCAGGACGAGGAGGAGGAGGAGGAGGAGGAGGAGGAGGAGGCCCGTAGCCATTTTGGCTCAAGGCTAAACGTTGTGAAGGGTCGAGGACCCGAGAATCAGCGATTAGCTTTGGACCCTTCCGTAGCCTGTCTGGCCCAGACAGCTTGGGGCGAAGGGCCCACGGCGCCAATCATTCTCTCCGCCAGTTCCGTTCCAGCCCAGAGACTGTGCCAACCATGCCTGCCGTCGAGCAGGCGCGTGGAAGCCATGCCCACAGCCGAAGTCGGAGTGCGGACGCCAGACGTGGAGCGGCAGCAGCGGCGACACTGGCGACCCTTGACGAAGATGACAAGAAACGATTGGCAGAACAGCTCGAGCTCATGCCCACGTTCCCAGCGTCTCCGCAGCCGAGGGCGGGGACTGGCGATCTGGGTTCTATGTGTCCTAATACGCCTATCACTGTTTCTGGGACTGCAAGTGGAGACGGTGCAGGTGAATTCCAGGACGCTCATGAAGACTCGTTCGGTGCAGACCGAGAGTACATCGACCTCACGAAGAAGGAGCTCCTCTTGGCGGTCGGAGGGCTACAGGCTGGCATCGCGGCGCTGGCCACCTCCGTCTCCAAGAGCTGCGACGACTTGGGCAGACAGGTCGAGAAGCGTATCTCTGGTTTTGGATCTCGGCAGGGCCGAGCAGAGGCCCGCATCACTCAGCTCGAGACCGCGATTGTCGAGTTGCGGCAGCACTTGGGCATTCTCCAGAGTGAAAAGCCAGCGACAGTCCCGGTGGATGATACCTCCTTCCACCGTGCACCAGATACCTCTCTCATTATCGTGCGGGCTAAAGTTCCTGTGGCAAAGCAAGCGATGCTCGCAGCTATCCAACCATGGCTCGACCGTGTGCAATTGGACCAGACACCCTTCAAGCTGGAGTGCGAGCCTGTGGACAAACGATTCATTTTACAAGTTCAGGGAAACGGCGCCCTGGCAGCACGTCGCGTTGGACAAGCCATGGGAGCGCTTCGTCTGCGCGACGGAGGCTGGCAGAGATTTACATGTCAAAATATTCAAGGATCGGAAACCGAGCGGTTCGTGTCCACGGACAAGAGCCCCGCCATGGTCCGCCAGGAGATCACGCTCAAGCAGATCAGAGTTCGCTTGGCTGGCCTCTACCCGCAGGCCCGCTTCTTCACGGACAAAGCTCTCGGCTCGATCTCGCCGCAGCGGAAGCAACTCATCCGAGTCAATATCCAAAGTCCGTCGGCGTCTGCTACCATCGAGTTCTGCTCGGCCAACCTGGCGCACCTCAACTTCAACGAACAGGCTATTCGTGACGCTCTGGTCGGAGTCGGCGCCATAGAGGACGAGAACATACAGTGGTGTTCCTAGCAAGTCCTACGCGTCTTGGCAAGGGAGTGCATCGTCGGCGGCTCCGCTGACGCTAGTCACTTGGAATGCCAGAGCACTCTTCTTCCACTCTCCTGTGATCCGATCCAAGAATTGGACTTCTTTAAAGTCTCTGCTATCGCGTGGGGCGCTGGTGGCAGTACAGGAGACACATGGATCCGAGGTTGCAGTGCAAGATTTTCTCTATCATCTCCACCGTCCTTTCCTAGCGTTTTCTTCGTTCTTCGTCGGCGACGTGAATGATCGCACAGGGGGTGCGACCACCTTCGCCCCCGACTTCTCCCTGACCCATCCGAGGGACCCACCTGTCATCGAACCGCTTCAGATCCTTCCTGGCAGAATTCTCAGGGTGACTATCGAATTCTCTTCTGGGGTTTGGATATCTCACTACAATATCCATAATCACGATATATCGCAGATATACCGACTACAACTTGAAGATCAGAACAAGCTAGACCTCCAGAGGGCCCAACAGAACCCGCTCTTATGCATGGTAGTGCTCGCTGGCGATTTCAACGTCGCTGATCGGCCACCTCGGTCTTTAGGAGCCACGCCTGATGTGCACGGACAGCCTCTCGCTGAGCGGCAGCATCGCCGAGATCAGTTTTGGCGTCGTCTCTTCTCCTGGTTCACGGAGGTGGAGGTGGAGGGGGGAACGCATTACAATGAGCAGATTATTTCGCTGAGCGCCATCGATAGAGCGTTCGTGTCATCGCCAGGCTGGTCGCTGACGCAACTGAATGCTTCTGCTGAACTTCACGGCATGCCTGAAATTTTGAGTGGAAAGCGGGTTTCAGATCACGCGGGGGCATCTGTTACGATTTCTCCGAGGCAGAAAACGGACCCAGATGCCAGACCGATTCCCGGGGACATCTTCAGGATGCCTGAGTTCCAAGAGTATTTGAAGAAAGCGATGGAGGTAGCAGATGTGTCGGAGCTGTCTCCACCTCTGCTGATCGAGTTTCACAAGAAGCTTATGCGGTCTGCTGCACAACACGCTCGGGATAGTCTTATCGCTAACCACCCTCGCTCTCCTCTTACGGGGCTTATCATTCTCAAAATTATATCTCGGGCTCTTTGTCATCAAGATGTTCACCTAGCTAACAGACTTCAGAGAACTGACTGGATGGGGCGCAAGTACTTGGAAGTGGATGTGCAACAGACCTCTGTCTCTTTGCTGTCGCCGCACGAGTTTTTCGAGGCCACGAATGCCGCGCAGCAGGCAGCTGCTGATCGAGCCGTGGCTGAGGTACGCCAGCGCACGCAGCCAGATACTCCAGACAAAATTCTAGCCAAACATCGCCGTCGTCTTCGGAATATCACTCGCCGCGCTAAACTCTGGAGCCCCTTCGACCGCAAGCTCACCATCCAGGGGATAAAGGTTAACGGTTCCAGGATCACGGACCCAGAGGGAAAACTTCTCGCTCTTGGGCAAGGCTGGGGACAGGCATTCGCTTCGAAACAGATCGACACCGAGGCTGCTGGCGTCTATCTTGATCGTTTTGCACCGCAGGCTGCTCTGCGAGACCTACGGCCGCCCTCGAAGGCGACGTTCGATCGGACCCTCCCGCGCGCCAAGACGAGCGAGCCCGGGCCCGACGGCATCCCGTACCTCGCTTGGGCCATGCACCCTTGTGGCAGCGAGCTTCTCACGCAGGCAACGCGGCGGTGTCTCGAGGGCAATGTGATGCTCTATAGCTTCAACAAAGTTCGAGGGGCATTTCTTCCGAAAGGTTCTGAGGAAGGCGACGACGTTGCCATCGACCGATCGGTTTCCCAGACGAGACCGCTGGGCTTGAAAAACTGCGACTGCAAGTTGATGACAGCAGCCTGCACGTGGGAGCTCTCTAGAGCGCTGCCGAGCTTCATTGACCAGTCGCAGAGGGGATTTGTGTGCTCTCGAAATCTGGGAATGAACATTCTAGAACTGGACGTTCAAGCTCGCATCGCATCCATGCCTGAGCGTGCCCCTTCCTACCTCCCCGCCCTCCTCAGTTTTGATTTCGGCCAAGCTTTCCCGTCCCTGGCCCATCAGTGGATTTTTTCTCGCCCTCTCTCGTCTTGACCTTCCTCCCCCTCTGCTTCACTTCCTCCGTCTGATCTACACTAACGTCGAATGTGTTGGAACGGCTGGCCCCGTCACTATGCACCTGTTCTATCTAATGTCTGGGATCGTCCAAGGGCGCCCCGCCTCGGGCACCTTGTATGCGATCGCATCCCACCCATTCCTTGACTTCCTTTCGAATGCGCTCGAAGCGAACCGACGTGGGGTCGCCCGAGCGTGCGCAGACGACATAGGCAGTGTGGTTTTTCAACTTCAGTTCTTGAAAGTTCTGCACCGCATGTTCAAGGCCGCAGAGCGCCTGGCCGCTCTGCACCTTGAACACAAAAAGTGTTGCGTGGCCCCGTTGGCTGGCCCGTTCCCCGAAGCGTTAGCCGACAAATACAGAAGCTGGATCCGAACACATATCCCCGATTGGAGCGATTTCGTGGTCGCCCCGTCTTTGCTCTACCTAGGGCTGCGTATGGGGCCTGCAGTGGTGCTCGACTCTTGGGTCGCCCCATGCGCGAAGCACGCTGCTCGCACGGCCGCGATCGCTGCTGCCTCTGCCCCGACAGCTGTGAGCGCTGCTCTTTACTCCAAACGTGCCCTACCCGTGCTGTCGTACGTCGGTCAGTTCCCCCCCCCCCCCCCCCCCCTCCTCTGTCACTCGTAAAGAGCACGCCCAGCTAGCCAGTCTGTACAAGACACCACATTGTGCGATGAGTAGACCCGACTTCTATAACCTTTCGGCCTGGGGAGGGCCCAAGCACCCGAGCGCCGAGGCTGTCTCCAGAGCCGCCCTCATGAGAGCTGCGTTGGTCACGTTTCGCGGTTGGGAAACTTGGCGCGAGGCGCTCCAGCAGAATGCCATCGAGCTCCGACCTTACAGGCATGCGCTGCAGGATGGCCCGAGCCCGAGGTTCTGGCAAACGATCAGTTTTGCAGAGCAGCTGGCCGAAGCCGCCCAAGGCTTCCCGAGCTGCCGTCGCGTTGCAAGCGCTGGCAAAGATGCTCTCGACCTCGTCACCCCGCTCCTTGCTGAGTCTCCTGCTGCTGCTCCTCGCTCCTGTCCTCCGAAGATCCAGCGCTTGATCACGAGCTCTCTCACCGCATCGTTGTTCCCAGACACGCTTCACGAGACCTTTACAGCTCGCCTCATGAAGTGGTTCCCTGGCCATCGCAGTCGCATCACTGCCATCGAAAGGCCTGCCATACAGAGTTTGCGTCGCTCGCTTCAGCCCGCCCTTGCCTCTGCGCGTATAAAAACATGGTCAGGCTCCTGGACCACAGAGTCCAGATTTCAAAAGAATGACTGCTTCTGCGTTGTCAAGTGTAACCCTAGAGCGAAGGATGCGACCCCACACTATCTCACATGTCCTGTCTTTCTCTCGTATTGTGCCAGAGTGCTACTGTGCCCTCTTCCTGAGTGCCCGATCTCTCGGCTCGGTCTTTATCCCACTCCGTCTTCCTCTGCCGCCCTCCACTTCTCTGCTGTCGCCCACCTCCTTTACATTTTTATTGCTCCATTCGCCCCGCATCTTTCAGACTCGCAGGTGGGCCCCGTCCTCTCGCAGGTGAGGATGGCATTTATACGCCTCCAGCGAAGTGGTGGTCGACACTGAGGACTCTGGGCGCCCTGGGCACGCGCCTAGGAGGAGGAGGAGGAGGAGGAGGAGGAGGAGGAGGAGGAGGAGGAGAAGAGTAGGATGAGGAGGGGGTGGGAGAGGAGGGGGAAGGGGAGGAGGATGGGGGGGGTAGTGGACAGGAAGAGAGGGAGGAAAGGGAGGGGGAGGAGGAGGAGGACGAGGGGCAGGAGGAGGACGCGGAGGAGACGGAGGGGGACCACGGCAGCGTCTATGGAGATTCGAAAGCCGTCAGCGTCAGTGCCACATGGAGGAGAGGAGGATGAGTAGGCGGCGGAGGGCAGAAGGACGGGGATGGTCAAGACGAGGGGGGCAGGTGCAGGTGGAAATGGAGGAGGAGGAGGGGGGATAAGGAAGGGGGGGTGGGGGGGGAGTGGAATGGAGTGGGCCCCTCCGCGATGCAAATCAAAACGAGGGCATTGCTGGGTTCGAAGGCAAATCCTTCGGCCATTGCCCAGCACGAGACGTTCGGAGATAGCTCCGTCGAGTGGCATTCAGATGCTCAGAGCAAGTTTCTTATCATTCGACGACCTTGGGGATCCGGAGAAGCCTTGGGGCACCTCAAGAGGCTCCGACATCGTCGACAAGCATGTCCTTCGATTTCGCTTACGGTCATGAGCTTTTGGTTAGCGTGTCGCGCCGCTGGTTCTGGCCCATCACACTTCGGCGCGACACGCTATCCACTTCTCAGTTGCCAAGCGTCAACCTTCCGAGCCATTCCGAGCTTCCCGCTCCGCAGAGCAGAGCGACACGCTATCCAAGGGCGTGGCGCGTCGCCTGGGCTGCCGCCGCGACACGCTGAGCAAGATTTCCCGACCGTCGCGGGATTCATTGTCTGATACGTGTACTGCGCTTGGTGCCCCCTCGGCCGCTAAAGACATCGGGATCGACAGTGGTTAAACCTGCTGAAGTCGAGGCAAGAAGTCTCCCTCCACACGGCGGGCCTGTCGAGCGGAGCAGGCGCTCTACCTCTGGCGAGCTGTCTATACGAGGCCGAACGCACATGGGACGTTGCTAAGGATGCAAGGGTCGATGGGGGGAGAGACAAAGGCGGCCTTGGCGCACTCGCACGGGGCCTGGACCAAACTGTTGCCGCCTGACAAGGCTGGCGTCCGACTCGGTCTTGAGAACGTTCGCCCTGATGCATTCGGCGGATTATTCAGCTGTGACGCCTATGAATTGATCTGCCAATGACGAAGACCCTGGAATACGTACGCTACAGAAACAAGGTTACGTAGATTATTCGATGTGCGAGGGGACCTGAAGGACCACCACGGGCGACGGATCGCGTCTCTGAAGCACGTCACGGATATCATTCCAACAGTCGCAGCGTTTCCCCGCGAATTAGCTACATGTCCGTGGCACCACCAATCCACCACCCCCTTGCTGTCTGAAATGTAGACTACTGGGCCCCTTTCTGTGTCGAAAAAGGGCGATGCACAACATCAAGTTGTCAAATCTGGCAGTCGGTGGGCACTCGCCTGGCAGGCTTCCAAGATGGCGGCCTGAGCGGCAGGCGAGTCTAAACAACGTAGAGGAGCAGTACAGAAGCCTACACATCGAAGGCGCCGTTTGTCAGTGTCAGCGCCACCGCTAGCACCGCCGAAAGCGAACATTTGCGCATCGAAGTCGCCCTCGCCGAGTCCATGCTGGAGGGTGGCTGCGGTGCCGGTCCAGCAAAACATCCACGATTCTTCTGAGTTGGGTGCAGGTATTTGGGTCCAGGAGTTCGGGAAGAGTCCAGGAAGCCGAACAGAGTGGGTCCGAATCTTGGCCCGATAAGGCCTCGGGACGAAGTGGTCCGCATCCGAAAACATTTATCATGCCCCTGGTTGCCGGGCAAGCCGACCGTTCCGCGACCCTCGCAACATTTTGAATAGGTGTCGTTGTCGATGGCCTGCATCCTGGACCTCACTCTAGACAAAAGCCACGCACAACTTACAGTAATCGCGAGTAAAGTCCCAGCTAGCCTGGATCCATGAGGACCCCACTGAGCATCTTTAGAGTCTACAAGCGAGTGGTTGTTCGTGCCCCGATTGAAGACTTTATCCGCAGAAATGGTTAGCAGCAGACCCTGGAAGTTTTAGACGAGACACGACCTCGAAGTCAGACAACAAGCCGCTGAGATCGCCCGAACTTGACACTGCATCTTCAGGGAACGACCAGACCAGATCAGGCTCATCACTGTTAGACGGTGGTGGCCTCTCCGTGTGCGAGATCAGTCCCCGTATTATTTCTAGCAGATAAACCATCAGCGAGGCGAGGAGATAGGGTCGCGAACGTGTTGCGAAATTTGCAGCGTTGCTAGTGCCCGCAGCTGCTGCATAAGACCTGGCCACACTGCGTTCACTGAAGATCTGTTTCCCGGCTCAGAAAGCCAAGTCTTCAACCAGAATTGAAGTCCGTCTTCAGGAAGCTTGTAGCCTGGATGGTGCCCGTCGGAGCGGAGGTCCAGCGACGTGATGCGATATCTGCCCCGCTGCGCCGACGACAGAGAGTGGCCGCGACGTTGACGGCACCGAAAGCCTCCAAGAACCCGTGTGGCGTAGTGGCCGTAAGGGGCAGCTGCCCGAGCACCAGCCGACCCGATCGGGTGCGAGCATGCACACCGGGGGATGCCCGTGCGAGTGGACCGAGGGTGCCTGCTCTCAGCTTCGAGGGCCCGCCTCGCACGCGTGGCTCTGGGCAGGCCTGCCGGGTCCGAGGGCGACCCCAGAGGAGCAGGTCGCAGGGGCGGCTTTGCAGCTCGAGCCCAGGCTTGCGGGCACGGTCGGTAGCCAGCAGGCGCGCTGTCAGCCGCGCGCGAGCACGGGGAAGAGAGTTCGCAGAGGCCACGGAGAGCGGAGAGCCCGTGCTCCTGCAGAGTCTTGCTTGCGCCCCGAATGCCGCAGGGCAGCCGAGCTTGAACGACGCGCCTGGGTCTCGCGGACCAACATGCGGCATTACGCACGGAGACTGTTTGCGCCGGTGCCTAGGCAGAGTAACCGCGCCGGTGGATGAGCCAACTAAACGGGGGCACAGCTGCAGCGAGTTGAGCCACCATGCAGGAGGGGGGAAGGAGGAAGGGCGGGCGGCCGAAAGGGAGGGGGGGGGGGACGGGGCGAGGGGCGCTCAGGGTGATGGGTCGCGCTCGAAGCGGGCGGCGCAGCCTGCCCCGCAGGCGGGGACAGCGGCGGCTTCAGCGCCGGGGCCCCAGCGGCGGCGGGGCCCAGCGGGGGTGCCAGAACGAGTCCGGCGAGCCAAGTGCACGACACAGTCACGGGCCTGAAGCACCAGGCGGCGGCTGCGCGTTCCCCAGGGGGGGCGCCGAGGGGGCGGCGAAAACGCATCGCCACGGCGGGCGGGGCCCAGCAAAAGGTTGGGCCGGCGGAGGGCGGCGGGCAGCGCGGCGGTTGCATTCAGCAGCTCGGCGCCAAGGCGGCGCATGGAGGGAGAACGACGCGAGGCGGCCGCAGGCAGCAGCCCAGGCGCCGCGGCGGCGCGCGGAGGGAGGGGGGCGGCCCCCTGTGCACGGGTGGACAGGGCGGGCCAAAGGAGGGCCAGGGCCGCCGCTCGTCGCTAGGGCGGGCAGTCAGCGGAGCTTCGCGGCCGGGCAAAACTGTGGCTGAGGACGGCGGCCCCCGCTGCACGGGTGGACAGGGTGGGCCAGGTCGGGGCACCTAGCTGGCACGGGGAGGTGTCTGTACGGCGGAGGAAGCAGCGGAGGAAGGCGGCGTCGCGCCAGCTGAGGTCGTGGGCGCCGCCGCCGCGCAGAGCGCAATATCTGCTCCAGGCCGCACTAGGTTCACCACCTGTTTGCGGCGTCCCCCTGACCCGGGCCGCCAGGGCTCCATTCGAGTTGCGGAAGTCGAGCTGGACGCGAGTTGGGACGTCTTCAGGACGCGCCCGCCCTTTGCCCTGCTTCCTGCAGCCTGTAGTCCGAGGTGGGCGAATCCCAGAAGGCGCGGGTGTCCGGCGAAGCGACCCAGGTGCATCTTGATGAGGAGCAGGAGCTCACGCCGCGCAGGAGGCGGTGTCTCCCTTCTTAGACTGGCGCTGTGGCAGCTCTCGGTGCTGGAGCCGGCAGCTTCCGTCGTGTCTGATGAAGAGCGGGGAGCCTCCAGGGCGGGCGATGGGTTCGTTTCTGATGTTTGTCGACGATGACTCAGTCGCCGGCTACCGCCGCGGCCCCGGCGGACTGCAAGGACGGTCGTCGTGCACCGCCCCGATTTCATTGTGTTGCTGGGTTCCGCTGCTCCCGACTGTGCTGCCAGGTTTCCGACCGTGGCGACGAGGGACATCCGGGACGCGCGTCGGCGACGGGGTCGGCGTCGGCGTCGTCGTTGGGGCCGGCGTCGGCGTCGGCGTCAGCGTCGGCGTGGGCGTCGTCGCCGTCGCCGTCGTCGTCGCCGTCGCCGTCGCCGTCGCCGTCGCCGTCGCCGTCGGTGTCGGGGTAGGCGTCGGCGTCGAAGTCTGGGACCAGGGCCGTCTGGGTTCCGGTTTCCAGCAGCGGCGACGAGGGACGTCAGGGACGCGCGCCAGCGACGGGTTTGGCGTCGGCGTCTTCGTCGGGGCTATCGCCGGCGTCGGCGTCAGAGTCGGCGTGGGCGTCGTCGTTGTCGTCGCCGCCGTCGCCGTCGACGTCGGCGTCGGCGTCGGGGCAGGCATCGGGGTCGTCGTTTTGGACCCGGGCCGTCGCGGGGCCGCCTTTGGGGGCATTGTCGCCGCCCCTCGGAAGATGGGGGCCGTCCGATCGGTTGTCGAGGGAGGGCGGGCGGATGGGAGCCAAGGGGCCTCTGCTGACCAGGCGATGGAGAGCGGCGCCGCGCCGACCTGCGGGCCCTGCTCCCCAGCTGCCGGGCGGAGCGGCAGCCCGAGACCCTCCAGGTAGTAGTGGCGGCCGCACGTCCCGTCGGGGTGCCCTGCCAGGGGGGGGCTCTTGGCAGACGGCAGCATCAGGGAGGATTGCGTGGACCTGGCCATCCGTGTCCAGTACTCGAACCCAGGTGCCAGGGGGCAAGTCAGCGGGGGCGTCTGCGGTGGAGCCGAGGGGATCGGTCGTCCCCGCAGCCCTGTCCCACTGCCTGGTTCCGCACGCGGCTTGGGCGTCTGGCTGATGCCGCACGCGACCTTCCCTGGTGAGCGCGGGGTCGCCGGGGGCAGGACCCAAACCCGCGGGCACCTCGCACGTTGGCTGAACCACATCGCTTGCACCTGTCTCGTGCTGGGGGGGGCGCCGTGACTCGCGGTGATGTCCTGTTCGGCGCCCTCGCTAGGTCCGCTTCTGGGTGAGCCGGGCCCTGGTGGGCGCCGCTGGGCTCCGCGGTGCTGCTCCCGAGGCTGCGACTGGGGCTCGTCGCGCTGCTCACGACTCTGCTGCTGGGTCCCGCTTGTCCGGCCTCGGCGGCGAGGGATGTCCTGGCTCCCCCTGACCTCCATGCCCGTGCTCCCTGACGCCCCGGCGGTCCAGCCGTGGCGCCGAAGCAGCGAGGGCGGCGCACCTCGGGGCAAAGAGTCCGTGGAGTGGGGCTGGAGCCCTCCCTGCAGGCACCGATGACACCCAGGCTATGGGGTGCTCCGAGGCGCGCGGGCGGCGCCCGGGTCTCCGTCCCCGCCGCCTCCCCCCTTCCGCCCTGGGTGTGGGGTCGCACCCGACCAGTGCAAGAACAGTGGGCTGGGGCTGAGCTCGGGGGCGGCAAAGAGGGGGGTGATGACTAGGGGGGGGTGGACATCATGGCGGGGGCCATGATATTTCTCCAGATTTCAGGGCGCCTCTTCTTGTTCCATTACGTCCCTGGCCCCGCCCCAAGGGCCGCGCACGTGCCGCCGGCCATGATTTGCACCCCCCCTCCTCTTGGACGCCCCCCTCTTGGCCGCCCCCGATGAGCCCGCCCTGCTGACATCGATCGCACCCAGGGCAGGGTGCTCTGTGCCGCACGGAGGGCATCCGTGGGGTCCGTCCCCGCGTCCTTGCCCTTCCGCCTCGGGTCTGCGGTCGCACCTATGACCTGTGCAAGCACGGAGAGACGGGGCGGAGCCCTCCATGCAGACATCGTCGCACCCAGGGTGGGGTGTTCCGGTCTGGCCAGACACGCGGGCACAGCATGGGCCATGCAAGCGGAGAGGAGAAGAGGGGCGAGGCGAGGCCAGGCGAGGGAAGGAGAGGGGAGGAGGAGGAGGAGCTAGGCGCGCCCGCGCCATATCCGACATCCGCCCCTTCCCACCCATCCCAGCTCGCTGATGTTGTCTTCATCCGCCGACGCGCGTCATAGCGGACCTGGAGTTTCGTTCAGGAGAAGATCCATGGCATCTGCAATTGGCAAGAATGAATTGCGCACATTGGAGGGGAGGTGGCGGATGAGTAGGAATAATAAGATGAGAAAAAGGGAATGGAGGAGGGAGGAGGAGGAGGAGGAGGAGGAGGAGGAGGACAGGAGGAGGACGACGACGACGACGACGCACAGCAGCGGCAGGAGATGGAGTGGACGGAAAGGGAGAAGCAGGAGGACCAGAGGAACGCGGAGGATGGGAGAGGTGATGGCCGACAACGATGAGAAAGGATTCGGATCCAGACAAGTGGCCCTCGTTGGTCGAGAGTGCCAGTCTGAACGACAGGAGCAGGGCACAAGTCCTAAGATGAGGCCTGTGCAGTAGCGGTATCACCATTTCTGAATGACAGAATACCATATTGCAAAGCCGAACAATCAACAAATACCACACACACACACATACATACGACCCCCCCCCCCCCGAACAAAACATATTTATACATATATATATGTGTATATACACATCGCGTCTGTGCGCGAGCAACAGTAAGAGGAGGGAGCGGGCCCCTCCTCGGCCATCTTCGGTTCGGGGAAGGGGGCAGCAGTACCGACATTGAGAATTGAGAATCGTGAGTGGGAGCAGGGCGAAGGCGAGGACGAGGAATCGGAGGTGGATGTGGAGGAGGTGGAGGTGGAGGGGGCGGACGATGATAAGGAGGATGGAGAGGTGGGCGAGGTCGAGGAGACGAGGACGGCAAGAACTAGGAGGCGTCGGGGGGAGGACGAGGAGAGGCAAGAGCAGGAGCGTGAGCAAGAGGAGGAGGAGGAAGAGGAGGAGGAGGAGGACGAGGAGGAGGAGGAGGAGGAGCTATTTCTGACACCCTGCCTGGAGCTGCCGAACAGACGCCTGATGGTTTTTCTGGCTGCCAGTATTGTTTCGGCACTGCGGCCTCAATAGAGATGCCCATGATGGGCCATGAGATTGCTATTGTGAAAGCCTTACGGTCAGCGCCGCCGACCCAGGATGACGACGATGACCACGACAACAACAACGACGAGCTGGTGACCCTGCCACCGGCTCGGGTCATGAGACGGGCTGTGAACGGAGGAAGAGGAGGAGGAGGAGGAGGAGGAGGAGAAGGCGGAAGAGGAGGAGGAGGGGAGGGGGGAAGGGGAGGGGGGGGGAGGGGAGGAGGAGGAGGAGGAGGGAGGAGGAGGAGAGGAGGAGGAGGAGGAGGAAGAGGAGGAGGAGAAGGATGAGGAGGAGGAAGAGGAGGAAGAAGAGGACGAGAGGAGAAAGATAAAGAGGAGGAGAAAGAGAAAGAGGAGGAGAGGGGGGAGGAGGAGGAAGAGGAGGAGGATGAGGAGGAGGACCACTGCAAACCCAAGACTCATCAACGATGTTGGAATGAACTCTCCCTCCGAGCTCCTTCTTCATAGGCTACTACACGGGGTCATTCCCGCTGAGGGAACTTCCTCGTTGGGAGACAACCGGTTGAAGCCCCTGAAGCCTGCCAAAACGCCGTTCGGGACTCCAACGCTACGAGCCAACTGAACTGTTTCGTCTTGACGATCCAGAACCGTGCCAGAACACCATTCCTAGGACATCGACGCCGCGAATCAACACAGTTGTTGCACCCACACAATCGTGAGTCCTTCCAAAACACAATTCTGGTACGCTGACCATGGTATTCCGTGAAACGCGTACAAATGTTTAAAAAGAACGTGCGCGGCGCTAAGACGAGATTCACGGTTCGAAACCACCCGCCCTCAATCCGTGAAACGCTTGCAAGTGCGCAAGACGAATATGCGCGGCGCAAAGCTGAGAGCCTCATTTTGAAAGCGGCCCGCCCTCAATCCGTGGAATCCTTGAATTTCCCAAGTATGCTTGCTTCAGGGATTCTTCTTTGGTAAAGGTTGGTGCCTCCTATTGTTACTTTGCCCGTTGCTCTGAGGTTCCTCGGGTTCCTCGAATTCCCCGCCCCTGGTACCTCCGAGTTCCCCAAGTCGGCTTGCCTAAGGGGTTCTTGCTGTGCCTGTTCCCCGGAGGTTCCTCGGGTCCCCAGGGTTCCTCGGGTTCCTTGCCCCCCGTGCCTCGTATGATTACGTTGCCCGTTCCTCGGAGGTTCCTCGGGTTCCCCGGGTTCCTCGGGTTCTCCGCCCCGGGTGCCTCGTATTCTTACATTGCTCGTTCCTCGGAGATTTTTCGGGTTCTCCGGCTTCCTTGGTCTTGTATTGTGTTTTGGTTATTCGGGTGACCCGTTCTTGTTTCTCCAGCTCCCCAGCATTGCAAAGCAAGGCCAAGCAACGCCAATCAACGCAAAGAAATGCCAACGTATGCAAAGCAACGTCACGCAATGTCAAGCAGTGCCAAGCAATGCCAAGCAACGCCAATCAATGCAAAGCAATGCCAAGCCATGCATGGCAATGCCACGCATTGTTAAGCAGTGCCAAGCAATACTAAGCAGCGCCAATCATCGCAAAGCAAGGCCAACCCATGCAAAGCAATGCCGAGCATTGCCAAGCAATGCCAAGCAACGCCAAGCAACGCCAAGCGATGCTCCCATGCAACAGGTTCGCCCCTAATTGGGTCGCGCTGGGTTCATATTTCACACGAGAGCGCGCGGCGCTAAGGCGAGAACCACATATGTTCAAAACCACCCGCCCTCAATCCGTGAAACTCTTGCACTGTGCTTAACGGATGCGCGCGGCGCTAAGGCGAGAGCCACAGTTTGAAAACAGCTCGCCTTCAATCCGCGAAACCCTGCAATTCGTTTAGATGAATGCGCGGGGCGTTAGAGCGAGAATCGCATTTTGAAAACTACCCGCCCTCGAATGTGAAACTGTTGCCATACTCTCATCTTCAGGGTCAGAAGTGGTGAGGGACGGTGAGGGAAGTCTCAGGCGGAACGCCCAGCCTGCCCTTTCGACCAGACGAAGGGTGCGACAGGGGGGAGTCACTTCTAAAGAACGGGAATGGAGGAGGAAAAGGAGGAGAGCCGTCTGTCTCTTTGGGGGCGGGCCCGGGCGGGGGTCAGGGCCGAGGCTGGGGCTGGGGCAAGGCAGGGCCCAGAGCCAGGGCCGGGGCCATGCTGGGGCCGGGGCCAGGGGCAGGGGCCGGTGCCCAGGCCAGGGCCGTGCCAGGGTTAGGGCCGAGGCTGGAGCTGGGGCCGAAGCGGGTGGAGGGGTTCTGAGGTCCACTGCCAGTTGGGTCCTTTTGTCCGCCTTTTCCACAGGAGGACCTCCTGGACCACCCCCGGGATCCGCTCCCCCCGGGACCCTCCCAGGACCCCCCACCATGGACCTCCCCCAGGGCCCCCCCCCTGGCGGGAAGGGAAGGGGCCTCCATTCGACGTAATTACGACATTGCTCGATCCCCATTATTTATTCAATCTCCTTTACGACGTTGACGATTCAACGGAGGTTGGCGTACTTCAGGTTGGGTTGGGCTGGCCTCGCGTCGACGAGGCTCTCACACACGCCGACTGGGCCGGCGGATTTGAAGACATCCTCGCCTCTGCCTGGTCCCGCCTCCTCCTCCTCATCCTCCTCCTCCCACGAGCTTCACCACGTTTTGTTCGTTCCAACAACGGCGTTGTCCGTGTGTCGTCTCCACGCTACTTGGCATAAGCTCGCTGTTGTGCCAGATTGCTGTGTTTTCGCACGAACTGATAAAATATACCTCTGTCTCCTTTCTCTGAGTCTTTCCTCGCCATGACCCTCCTCCCTCCCCTTTGCTGTTCCTCCTCCCCCTTCTGTCGCTGCGTATGTGTCATTCTGCCGAGCTCATCCTCCGCCCGATCCTCCTCATCCACCCCTCCCTCATCTACTGCCTCCACCTGCTCGTCCACATCCCCTCTTCCTCCTCCTGGTCCTCCTCCGCCCCCCCCCCTCCTCCTCCTCCTCCTCCTCCTCCTCCTCCTCCTCCTACTCTTACTCGCCGTTCTCTTTTTTGTCCGATCAGCATCATCATCATCATCATCATCATCATCATCATCATCATCATCGTCATCATCGTCATCATCATCATCATCATCATCATCATCATCATCATCATCATCATCATCATATTCATCATATTCATCTTCATCTTCATATTCATCTTCATCAGCAGCAGCAGCATCATCATCACCACCACGAGCGACATCCTCGCATTCCTCCCGACCCTCCACCTCATAGAGCTTCTTTCCCCCATGGCCAGCGCCTCGGCCCACCCGGCTCCCGCACCTCTGCCCCCCGTCTGCTCCGCCCCTTGGCCCCCTTCCCACCTCCTTCGGGGGCAACGTTAGAGGGGGCACAGGTTCTGGGCGGAACGCATCGAGCCCCAACTGGCCCACTCATCGCCGATGGCGGCCTGCTTGCCCAGCCCGCCCAGGATCCTGCGGCTCCGCCATCGCGAGCCCTAGTCGATCCAGCAGCGACGCATCGAGCCCCAATCGCCCACTCATCGCCGCTAGCGGCCTGCCGGCCCAGCCCGCCCAGGATCCTGCGGCTCCGCCATCGTGAGCCCCAGTCCATCCAGCAGCGACGTATCTCGCCGACACGAGGTCGATGCTCCCCCCCCCGGGCCAGCCCCTCCCCCCCCCCTCTCGTGGCCCCCTCCGCCCCTCCCGCGCGCTCGCGGCTGCCTTGGCCCGAGACCGCCTGGCCCGCCCGTGGCCGCTCCGTATAAGCCTATACCTACGCACCCCGGTATCGAACAGGGCTCGGCCGCCGGCGGGCCGTGCCTCCGGAGCAGGCCGAGATGGTCGCCCACTCCTCCGCGGCCGTGTTCGCGGGGACGGGCCCCGCCCTCGGAGGGCCCTCGTGGTGTCCACGTGTGAGGTCCGGTGTCGACGGGGCCGGTTGCCCCTGGCGGCGCCTCCAGCGCCGCCCCTGGCGCGCTCTGCGCGCCATGGAGGGGGGTCCAGCGCGAATCCGAGAAATCCGCGCGGACCTCCGAGTTTTTATGTTTATGTCACTGTTCGTCCCCTAACCTCTGTGCGAGCGGTGCGATCCGTCGATCGATTGGGTCTCGAGGGTGGCGATCCGTCGATCGATCGGGTCTCGAGGGTCTCGAGGGTGGCCGAGCGGGCCGGGCGGGCTGGTGGATCAGGACCGGAGCGAGGCTGTGGATCAGCTCGGTCCGGGGGGGGGGTGCTTCCAAGGTCTTGCCCTCGTGGGTGTGACGGGGGGCATTGCCCTTCGTCTTGAGAAGCCGGTGGTAACGATGGTGACAGACAAGCCGCAGGGAGACACTCGTAGCTACCAGCATTCCGTGCTCTCCAACGGCCTTCAGGTTCTGAACGTCCAGGATGACAGGGCGCTCGAGAGCGCTTTCGCCATGGCTGTGCAGTCTGGCTCGTCCAACGATCCGCTCGAGTTTCCCGGACTCGCCCACTTCTGCGAGCACATGGTGTTTTTGGGCACCGAGAAGTATCCCGACCCCAGCGGTTTCGACAATTTCATGGGCGCGAACGGAGGCACGAACAACGCCTACACGTCATTCGATTTGACAGTTTATTTCGGCCAAATCTCTCACAAGGCGGGCTTCGAGGCGATGGACCGGTTCGCGGATTTCTTCAAGAAGCCAAAATTCAACCGCAGTTTTGTGGAGAAGGAGGTGCACGCCATTGACAGCGAGCATGCCAAGAACGTCCAGTCGCACAGCAGCCGCATCATTCAGACAATGTATTCTCTCGCAAGCTCTGATAATCCCGTGAGCAGGTTTCACACCGGAAACTTGGACACGCTCTACACGGAGCCGATGTCCAAGGGCAAGAATCCTGTGGATGCTCTCGAACTCTATTCGTAACGCTTCGCAGCAGTATCCACTACATTTCGTGCACTGTCCAGGGATAGGCCCTCCTGTCAATACCGTCCAGCACTGCCTCGACTTTTCAATTGTCCTCCCTAAGTTGAAAAACGTATAAACTGGCAAGCCAAAACATGCGCAATGAAGCTCCCTTCCAAGCCGCATTTCGTCGATTCAGTTCGGGGGGTCCACTATGCCCCTGCGCTGGCCCGCGTCGGCCTTTGCCACCGAAGGTGCCCCATTGTGAATTTCCTAGCCCTTAGGCCCCAGGTCGAAACGAGACGGGGTGTTGGCTGCATCTTGCATGTCATTAATCTAAGGTTCTAGTCAGGATTTGGCTGGCATCATTTCCAATATACTCTGGTGATTGCCAAGTCGACGCCTTTCTCACCAGTTTCGTTCCGGGCACCCCCCGCTGCCTAATCGACAGGCCTGTCTTCGGTGGGAGTTTCGCGCTTGGCGCGCGAGAGAAGAAGACAAAGTTGCGAGGGGCTCTCATGTCCGCAGAAGGCATCTTACACTACCATCCCTGGCCAGGGCCTTCTTGGGCCCTAGGATTTTGTATTAGGTAGCTCGAGCCCTAGTCAGGTTGAGCGGGGTCGGACAGGATTCCTTTACGATCGGCCACTGGCCGACAAGCCACCCGCCATCCAAGATTTACTTCAGAGTCGGGGCCTGGTTCTGAAGATGGCCAGCCTCTTCTGGGCTGCTTGCAAACACCCCAAAGTCTGTACGTACACACCGCGGGCTCTGCGATGCAAGCACAGCGCGCACGTCTCACAGCTCAGCGCTTCCGCAGGAGGGCCCGCGGATTTCAAGAGGTACTATTGCCCAGACAAGATGCGCTTGGTAACGTTCGGCCCCGAGAATCTCGCGGAGCAGCTCTCCACTGCCGAGAAGCTCTTCGGCTCCATCCCCGTGGGCTCCGAGGAGTGCAGGACCAAGCCGGTGAACCGTTACGACAGCCCAGCACCGTTTACCAAGCTCAATTTGGGGAATTTTGTTCACATTCAAGGCACGCAGCCGTCTGCAGCTCTGTGGCTGCACTTCCCCATGGAAGCACTTACCGAGCATTGGGCCAGCCATCCGACGCAATACATCAGCTACCTCCTGGGCTACAGCGGGACAGACTCGCTTAGCCACGTTCTCGCCGACCAGCTTGGCCTCACGACCGACTCGGGCGCCATGTTCGACAAGAACTTAGCAGGCTCTCAGCTATTCTTCGTGGCCACGCTTACCGAGAAGGGCCGTAAGGATCCGTCTGCGGTAATTGACGTGTTCTTCTCCTATTTGGCCGAAGTGCGCAGGAGGGGTGTCGACGAGGCGCTCTACAAGTCAATCGCCAACATCTCCGCCCTCGAGTGGGATTGGGACGAAATGTCTGGCCCCATGGACACCGCATCTGGCCTCGCTGGGCTCATGACCAGACCCGTGCCAGTGGACAAGCTCCTCTCGGCATCCAATCGCATTGATAAGATCGATACCAAGTTGGTGGCGTCGCTGCTCGAGAAGATCAACCCAGAAAATATGAATGCTGCGCTCATCTACCCGCCCGTGGAGGAGAAGGAGCTGCCGAACGTCAGCACCGTCCAGAGGGGGCTCCAGCAGGGTGCTTTCAAGAAGCTGCCATTCTACAACGTGAGCTACAACGTCCAGCCCATTTCCGAGATGCTGGGTGACAGCATGGGCAGGTGGCAGGCTTTGTTGAGGAACCCGCAAGAGCCTAAGGTCGCACTTGCAGCGTCTAAGCTCCCGAGGATCCCGAGTGAGATCAAGGACGTGCCGACGAAGATCCCGCTCGACAACATGCACGCAGTCCTCCCAGGCTCCAATGCTAGCTTTGACGAAAAGCTGTTCGGCCAGAAGCCGCAGAAACTTGAGGATGACCTGTGGTACCGCAGTGGGTGGGTGACATCCTCGCCCAAGGTGACGATGCAGCTGAGCTTCATGCCGCTGAAGACGCCTCTGGAGCCCGAGATGTCCGCGGTGGACATGATGCGCCTGCAGCTGTATAGCCGCTTGCTGAAAGAGGAGATGGGGCCGAAGCTGGTGGACCTCAAAGCCACTGGGGTCTCTGGCGGCATTTCGGTCGGCTCGGGCGGGGTCTCGCTCAGCTTCGACGGCTTCGCCCCTTTGCTACCCAGGCTGGCGGACGAGGTGCTGAAGGAGTTCAACGCCTTCAACGCCAACTCCAGCATCACAGATCCGAAGCGCTACGAACGCGTGGTGCAGGACCTGCGCGAGGACCTGAGCACCTACGACGGCATGCCAGTGTCGTACGCGAACGGCGATTTGAGCATGTTGCTCACGAAGGGGGGCCATTCGCACAAGGAAGCCCTGAAGGCGCTCGACCAGATGACCCTGGAGTCGGTGGCCAGTGCGGCCGAGGAGCTCATGCTGTCCCGCAAGCTTCAGCTCACCTCGCTGGCGATGGGCAACTTGCCGCAGTCACAGGCTGCGGAGCTGGTCCAGCAGGCCGCCGCGGGCGTGCAGAGCAAGGAGCGCAGGAGCAAACTGACGGCCAGCAGCGACGCGAAGGTGGAACTGATCACCCCGGTCGTGAACCCAGGTCAGCCCATTGAGTTGCGCGCCAAGAACCCCCGGGACGGCGACCCGAACGACGTGGCAGTGGTGGCCCTCCTGGACGAGGTGAAGACGGTGAAGAGTCGCGTGTTGCTCGGCCTCGTAGGGAAGATTTTGGGCACGGTGGCCTACAACGAACTGCGCACGGTGCGGCAGTTGGGCTACGTTGTGCAGGGCGGCGCGTCTTCGTTCTCGAACGTGATGGCCGTCAAGGTGATGGTGCAGGGCATCGTCTTGGACGCCGACCAGGCCGAGGCCGCCATCCAGGCCGTCATCACCGACTTCATGCCCCGGAGGCTGGCCGAATTGAAGCAGGAGGAACTGGACTCCATGAAGAGCGCCCTGCTGAACGAGCTCATCACCCCGCCCGTGGGCGCTTCCGAGGAGGCAGGCCACTTCTGGGGCCCCGTGCAGCAGGGCGGCCGCTGCTTCGAGCTCCAGGTGGCAGGGCAACCGGAGTAAAACAGATGGTGGGACTGCCCCCACCCCCCCCTGCCCCGTGGAGACGGGGCAGGAGAGGAGGGGGGGAGGACGAGAAAGACGCGAAACGGTGCTGCCCCGAAGGACGAGATGTTTGCGTTCCTGAACACTACCGGCGCCGTCACCAAGCAGGCGCTGCAGGAGACGTGGACGGCACTTGCCATGCCGCCCGAGGGCATTCGCAAGAAGGTGTCGGCGGCGCGCGCCAAGGGGGTGGCGCGAGGGGCAGGGCCATCCGAGAAGGCGGGGGGCTTCTGAGAATGCGAGAGGCTTCTGGGAAGCCTATGGGCCCCTCCAGTGAGGCCCCGCCTTCTCCGAGGACCCCCCCGCCGTCGTGGAAGGCCGCCTCCCTCGCGCCACCTCGCGCACACCGCCACAGGTGGTCGCGAAGTACTTCGCGAAGACGGTGCCGCCGCTGCCGCAGGCGTCCGAGGCCGCGGCGATGTGGACGAAGCAGGGGGTGCCGGAGGCGCACCAGGCCATGCTGCAGGCGGAGCTCGCGAAGACGCTCGTCGTGGACCGCGCAGACTCGCAGACGCGGGAGCAGGCCCGCGAGGGACAGACACGGCACAACCATACGGCAGGTTCGCGCCGCGTGGATGCGGCGGCGACCCCGGCGAGTGCGCTCCAGGTTGAACGCCGCCGGTGGCCGGGAACCGGCCGACAGCGAGCGACCTGCGCCACCGGAAAGCCGCGAACATTCCAGGCTGCAGGGCCCGCGCGGTGGCAGAAGCCGATGCCGACGTCATCGCGACGTGGAGTGCTCGTAACTTTCGCAGGCTCGGGTGCATTCCTTTCAGGAGGGAAAGAAACACACAGACACAATCAATCGTCGACTCCCAGGAAAATGTGGGAAAATATGGGAAGTGGGGGGGAAGCCGGAAACCCAGACAATATGGGAAAATATGGGGAATATTCTTAGTTGTGTGTATTTATTTGTGTGTCCTGGGGCCCCTTCACCCTCGGGCCAGCGCTGGACGCCCGTCCTGGCGGCGCCTCCGGCGCCGTCCCTGGGCGCTCCCCGGGTGCCGGGGAGGGAGGGGCCCAGCGCCGACCCAAGGAGCCCGCGCGGAGCACCAAAAGCGTCTGCTCGCTCGAGCAGTGGCGAAGCGTCCTGGCTCGCCTATAGGCCTACCATTAAGTCGGGCCTGTCCCCCTACAGGGGGATTTTCGACGAAGAATAAAACATACCCCAAAAATAATCAAAAAGTCATCCAAAAATAGTCTGGGGACTACTTTTTGATTATTTTTTACCTTCTTGGGGTATTTTTGGGGTATGTTTAATTTTTCGTCGAAAATCCCCCTGTAGGGGGACACGCCCGACATAAGCCTACCAAATAATGTTCTAAGAACCGTTTTGTGGTTTCACGAAACGTTCTCAGAACATGTCTGGCGGAGCCTGTCTTGCTTTCTCACATCGGGCTTCTGCTCTGAGAACATTGCTTCTTTGTGTTTAGACCACTGCTGGGTTCTAAGAACAGGTCGTGGTAGGACTCTAGGGATGCCAGGACGGTCGGCCCCTGCTCCACTCACGCTGTGTCCCAGTCTCCCATCTGGACGCCCGAGACGGGCACGGAGAGAATGGGTACAATGCCCAACAGCAGTTCTTGTCCATTTTGAACAGGACTCGGTGTCCGCGCCGCCGCGGCCTGTGCCCATTTGAGACAGGAGGCCGCCTTCCCAACAGCGGCCGCTGTTGGTTTGGGACAACATCTGCTGTTGGGCACTGCACCCCTTTTTTCGGTACCCATGTCGGGCGTCCAAGTTCCAGGTCCTGAAGACCGGGGGGTACTTCCCCACGGACCTCAAGTGCTCCCGCGCCGCGAAGTAGGGGGGAGGGCCGGCCGCCGAGCTGCGCCCGCCCCCCCCCCCCGCGCTCCCCGGAGCGCGGTCAGGCCCCCGAGCCAGAGCGGCTCCCCGCCGCGGCCCCTCTCGGGGGTGGACAGAAACCCCACAACAGTGACACGTCGATCAGTGAATTGTCCGTTTTTGGCTCTCGAGAGGGCGCCGTGGCCGCTATCTTCCAGGCTTGCGCCCGCCAGGTTTGGGCCTCCGGTCGTTTTCACTAAACCACGTTTTATTAATGGGGGGTCTGTCCATCCCCGATCCTCGGCGGGCCGCGCACGGCGGCACATCGTTCCTGCGCGGCAGCGCCCAGAAGCGGGTGGTGCGAGGGGGGCGGCCATGGTTAGGAGGGAAAGAGACACACAGACACAATGAATCGTCGACCCCCAGGAAAATATGGGAAAACATGGGCAGTGGGGGGGGGACAAAAACCGAGCAATATGGGGGAAAATGGGGGATCTTGTGATTTGTGTGTATTTATTTGTGTGTCTTTGGGCCCCTTGACATGGGCCCCACGCCCTCTGAGAAGCCCACCCGCCTCGCGCCGCCCCCTCGTGGGCGCCGCCAACGTCTCTGCCTCTCCAGGGAAATGCTGGGTTTCCAAAACCGCGATCTTGTTCCTCCGTGGGCCACTCCGGAAGCGAACGAGAGCGAGGGATGGCACCGCAAAGCCAGGAGCAAAACGCGGCTGCAGAAGGCAGAGCGTGGTAAACGATGTGTCGGGAAGCGCACTGCGGCACGCGTTCGGGCCTGCTCTTTTGCACTGTTCCAGCGCGCGCGGATATCGTCTGACGCGCGGGGCGCTCCATTCTCAGACCTCTGGCGTCGTGCGTTTTTCACTACGGGCTCCCATGAGCTCTCGGCAACTTCCCTGAGGCTGGCTTCTCATCCCGAGTCGTTTTCTGACATTGCTTCGTGCCCCAGCGGGTCTCCAGAGGCCGAAGCTGAGGAAACAGCCAGCACTGAATCCTGACGTCGAAGGTCTGGGTACACCCCTCTCCGCCTCGAACACGGGCCGAGTTTCCACCCCGAGGCGGGCCTTCTGAGCGACTTGGTGCGGGCGTTCCTCCGCTCCGCTCCCCGCGTGGGCCCCTCCCTCTCGGACCGCCCGCGGGAGCGACTCCAAGCGCGCCCGAACAGACGGCATGCGAGTCATCCTCCTCCTGCCGTTCAGCATCGCACAAGCGAGCCCCATCCCCACTGAGCCATGGTAATGGAGGATGACGATTAACAAATGACCGGGGATCGTGTTCACGCGGCGGCGCCCGGGATGACGATTAGAAAAAACCGGCCGCGGGCTGGAAAACTATGTTTAAATCTATCTCATCCACACCAGACCACCCCCAACGACGTGGGGATGGGCCCACGAATTCCGACGGGAAACGTCGCATCCCCGCCTCACGGAGTAAGTCGGCCAGGGGGACCCAAGGCCCTTGGCATCGCTCGGAAGTGTGCATGTTTCCTTCGGCGAGGACCACCGAGGAGCATCCTTGATCACTTGGCGAAAAAACCACGCACGAAACTGGAAAAAGCACAAGAAATGGACGTCCGAGCGATGACCAGGGCCATGCCAGTGGGGGATGGGGGTCGGCTCCTCCGGCCTCGGTGCTGACGGGTCGCCCGAGTCGTCGGTTCCAGGCGGGCGGCGCTGCCCCGCGAGGGGCACGGAGAGAAGGAGTGGATGGGGGCACACGGGCGCAGGCGAGCGCGCGGGCGAGAGGCCGGGGCTGGCGGGGCGCGGCATGCCGAGCCCGCGCGCGGGGGGAAAAGTACGGGCCACGCCCACGGGTTTCCATTGAATCAGAGCGTGAATTGCCTACCCCGCGTTCGCTTCCAGGCAAAACCAAGCCATACCACGCGCCTCCTCGTCAAGCGGCCTGGCCAGTGCAGGCTGCAATGTGGCATCGTTTGGTATCTCTTGGAAGCGAGGGTGGTCAAAAGCGAGGTAGGTTTGTTTTCCCCCGATTGAAAGGGTCCCACCCACAGGCTTGCTCCACCCATGGGGCCCCAAAGGACGCCACTCGCATGATGCACCACACCAGCTGCAACCCAGAAGATGCGCTCCAGTTGTTGTCGCCCCATATGCGCTGCACCCCATGCAGCGCTCCTCTGCCTCGACTGAGCCCCACGTCTGGCACCTCATACGCTGCACCACACCTGCTGCACCACACAGGAGGAGGAGGAGGAGGAGGAGGAGGAGGAGGAGGAGGGGGAGGAGGAGGAGGAGGCCGCACCTTGCAAGTTCACCATAAGATTTTGCGGCACGGATTGGGCGTCCGGGGGGCCCACGCGCTGGCATCATCGCTGACCACCTCGCCAGTTGTCTTCCTTCGTGCTTCCTTGTCCTCGCTGCCTTTCGCCGACACGGCCCGGCTCCTCCTCGAGGGTTCCACGCCGCTCGGCGCGCGTGCTTCTTTGTTTGGGGTCGCCCATTGGGCAGCATCAGATTTGATCTCTCTGTAGTTCTGAGCACCTCCAGATGCGCTTAAGGGATCGAGAAGCCGGCGTCTCTTCTTCGGCGGGAGACCGGTGGAAGCCAGCATAAGCAAAACGGCAGGGGGGGACACGCCAGCGGAAGCAAGAGGTGGGTCCCGAAGAGTCGCTAATGCATTGGATTCAGGGTTTCTGGAGCGGCCCGTCCGTCCTTACATGTTATATGTAATGTCCGTCTTTGCGCAAAGTATACAGGTTAGCCAGCGTGGACCCCTAACAGGATGTTACTTGCAGTCTATATTGTGCAATGTATTCATATGTGCCATATACGTGGTACCATCTTTGTTGTGCAATAGATGTGGTGCAACATGCGATGTGCACCACAATTGGTGCGACCTATCAGGTACATTCAATGTTGTGCAATCCCTGTACAGCAACATCTGTGGTGCAATAGATGTGATGCAATCGATGTTGTGCAACATAAGATTGCAATCTATGTTGTGCACTCAACGTGGTGGCATCTATGTGGCGCAATTGATTTTACAAACGAGTTGACACATTCCATGCTCTCGCAAACATCCCACCCACCCACCCGCAACTTGGTTTGCAAAACCCATGCGGCAGCGATTGCGATGAGTGTTTGGCGTTGGCTGGTGCATATCTGCGGCCGCGCCAACCCAAGGAAGCGCGCGCAACGGCCAGCTACTTACGCAGGCCGAAAGATTTTCCTGTTGAGCCCCACATGTCGGAAGCGACGCGCCGATCCTTTCTGTTCTCCTCCCACCTCCTCTTGCCTCTTTCCTCATCCTTCCCCCTTTCATCCTGGGAAGGCCCCCCTCCCCCGTAGAATCATAGCATTGGTCTGCAGATCCACAGCTCCGTGAATAGCATGATGCTTCACTTGCGGTGCTCCGCGGATCCCATTTCCCCTGGGTCCCGGATGTGAACTCTTATGATATATTTATTCCTGGGAAATAAATGTATCCATCGTTTTTTCACACAGGAAATTGGATCCGCGCAACACAGAAATAGGATCCACGAAACTCTCCCGCACCCGAAAAGGGGTCCAATTGGATCCATTGGTGTTCTCATAGCTGTAGTCCAAGAGGAGAAAACTTTCGGCCTGGGGATGTAGTTTGGCGCGACCGACGCGGCCGCGGTGGCGCTGACCGTTGGGCACATCCCACCGGGCACTTCAGTTCGAGTCGGCGACTTGCGCGGGCACGGTTTCATGGCAACGTCGACAACGGTAGACACGATGATGATAGTAAAGATGCTGGTGACGATGTTGGCAACGACGATGGCGCGGCCAGTGCGGGCGCCGATGCTGATCACGCCGACGACGATGACGGCGTCCTCGCGTCGGCGATGAAGGTTTTGGAAGAAGTTCGACATGCGCGCGCGGCCGACGCGCGCGAGTGGCCTGCATTGTACCATTTGAACGGGATCGTGCCCCCGCAGCACGCGCGCAAGTGCGTGCGAGTGATTTCGACATGCGGCGCCAGAGGCCGGACTGCCAGCATAAATGTAGAAGAACCGATGAGCGCGAGCACACACGTTTTTTTGTTTAAATTGCTGTTGCGAGTTCATGTGTGTTTTAGTGGTGTTTTGACACTCTGTTTTGAAATCGCTACGGAACCGAATTTTTGTTGACGGATTCTTGGCATGCGTGCGCGACGACGCGTGCGCTTGCACTTCGTCCCAACTGTTGCGAAGGATTCTCGCGACCTCACGCGCGCAAGGGCGTTCGAACGTTTTCGACATGCGCACGCGAAGCCCGCTTGGCAGCATTTGCTTAAGAGTTTGCAAGAGCGCGCGCGCAAGTTTTGTTGAAAACCAGTGTTGCGAAACCCTGTCTTTTTATACGTTGCTTGGACGCTCGATTTTGAAAGCCTTACGAAAACGAAGGTGTTCAAAGGATTGCGGCAAGCGCGCGACAACGCGCGCGTGTGCACTGCGTCCGTCGCTTGCCAAGTATATGTTTAAACTGTTGATGTGTGATAAACGAGTGCGCGCGCATAGTGCTTTTGTTGCAAAGGATGGCGGGGGGGCGGTACTGGCTTGGCTGGGATTGCACGAATTCATATTTACGATGGGTGATGTGGCAGAGCCAGATGCACATTGCAATGCGCACAGCAGAATTGATAACCCGGGGGGCTATACTCTTGCTCAAGAGCTTAAGAAAGCAGAACCGATGTGAAGCAACCGTTGTGGTGCAATATGTGTTGTGCAATACGCGTTGTGCAATTTATGTGGTGCAACATACATGGCGAAATACGGCATGCGCAATCTAGGTAGAGCAATATATGTAGCTTATTCTAGGTTGTGCAATCTATGCTGCGAAATACACATGAGGCAACCTGCGAGGCACACAACAGCTTGTGCAATAGATGTGGACCTCTGATGCGCAATCTATGCTGTGCAACATATGGTATGCACCCTACGTGGTGCAACCTATGTGGCGCAAATTGTGGTGCAATCAATATGCTGCAATCGATGGTGTGACATCTATGCGGCGTGCACTATCCGTGGTGAAACCTACGTTGTGCAATCTATGTTGTGCAACTGCATGTTGCGCAGTCTATGTGGGCTGCGACGGGGCGGCCACGGCGGCAAAACACGCGGCGGCCGACAGACGGGCCCAGACGACGGGCGGCGACGAGGCGGCGACGGGGCGTCGACGGCGGCAACGATCGCGACGACCGACAGGCAGGCCCAGACGGCGGGCGGCGACGAGGCGGCGACGGGGCGGCGACGGCGGCCACAGAGCCGCCAGACCGAAGACACGGCCCAGCTCCTCGGAGCAATGGTGCAAGCATTGTTTTGGGGGAATTCATATTTTCATTATCCCGCGTGCCTTGTCATACTCCGTCAATGTCAGTCAGCTGCTGTGGCTATTGCTGCTCTGCTCGTCCTGGTCCTCCTCCGCACCCACCTCCATATCAAGTTTGGCTCAAGGCAGCCAGATTTTTGCCCAGACACTAGCTCTCAAGGGGAGCATGCCGTCCTCGTCGTCGGCGGGCGACAAAAACAGCAGGTCGACGGCCTCCACATCCGATTCGGACAAGTGGGAAAAGCAGAGCACTGGCAGCACTGGTTCAAAGTCTTCGGTCGGCAGCATTGTCTCGAGGTTCTCATCGGCCTCCTCGGCCTTCAGGAAGAAGCTGACGGGCCTCGGCAAGAGCGACGCCGATGTCTGGAGGCCAGGGGACACGTGCGAGACGATAGCGCGCGTGACAGCACGCGCCGATGAAGACCTCACTAGCGAGGTGGTGGGCGAGATTA
Source organism: Prorocentrum cordatum (assembly GCA_963575745.1). NCBI lineage: Eukaryota > Dinophyceae > Prorocentrales > Prorocentraceae > Prorocentrum > Prorocentrum cordatum. Next base: position 258,166 of record CAUYUJ010005559.1, read on the forward strand.
TGCCAGGCGTCCTTCACCTCCTCCACCGACACCTCCTCCTTCACATCTTCCTCCACCTCCGAATCCTCTTCCTCTCGAAGGCCCCAAAGACTGTCGGAGGGCCGCTCAGATTTATTGGGTCGGCGCTGGACCCACACTAGCGACGCCTCCGGCGCCGCAGCTGGCGCGCTGCGCTTGCCAGGGGACGGGAGTCCAACGCCGACTTAAGAAATCCGCATGGACCTCCGAAAGTGTAAGTTCACGTCGGTTGTGTTCACGTTCTACTCTCAGGTATCACCCTCTGGATCTTAGAGGTCGCGGAGCACAAGAGGTTGAAGATAACGAACAAATCGGGGAGCCAGAAAGGTTGGATCAGCTGCAGAACGCAGTTGAACGAGCCTCTCATCCAACCACGCTCCCGCGCGCATGCCCGCCGGTCGCGCGGAGAAGCAGCCAGGCAGTGTTGCGGTGCAGCACGGTTGCAGTGCTGCACCGTTGTTGCGTTGCTGGTCTCTCGGTGCCTCTTGGGGCCGTCTCGGGGGCCTCGTTGTGGCATATCAGTGGCCTTGCGCGGACAAGTGGCACATAAGTTGCGAAACACATAAGTTGCCACATTGGGGTCACAATTAGTGTTGCAGCTCATGTGTTGGAATGGTACGCATGCGAAAGCATACATGTGTGTATATATAGAGATTTATAAATGTCACCATTGGTCTTGGCACACGCCCACAACTGCCAAAGCACAGTTGCGGATCATCAAGCGCAGCAAGGATTTCCAGTTTGTCTTGGCCGAGTTCAAGGTAGACGGGCAGCACCAGGTGATCAAACCACTCATGGTAAAGACGACCGAGAGCCGGGAAAGCGAAGTGAAGGCTATCATAAGGCCTGGCACGCACGTCACCATTTTGGCCGTTGGCGTGGACAACACTAGAGCCAAGGTTCATGCAAAGGGAAGCGCTGCAGCTACTGGAGTCGATGGTTGGATATCGCTCCTCTCCAGACACGGCGACCGAACCCTTGGCCCGATTGAGGCTCATAGAAAGGACGTCGAAATTGAGTTCGAACCCAAGTATCTCAAGATCAAGGGCGTCCTGACAGCTGCCGCGACTGGGGACCTGCAGGGAATGAAAAAGATTTACGACGGCGGATTCATGTCCAGTTACAAGCCTGATGTGAACGTCACAGACGCGCGGGGCAAGTCCGCGCTGATGTTTGCGTCTGCGTGCGGGCACAGAGACATCGTCGAGTACCTGCTGAGTCACAAGAAGCGCGTCGACGTGAACGCGGCAGACAACACCAACAAGACAGCGTTGCACCACGCCTCCACGCGAGCGAAGAGGTCGCCCAAGACGGCTCAGACCGGGATCATCAGGTTGTTGCTCTCGCACAATTGCTCCCTGGAGGCTCGCGACCACAACGGATGCACACCGTTGATGTTCGCCGTGGCCAACGGCGCGGAAGACATCGCGCAGATGTTGCTCGAGACGAAGGCGAATGTCAATGTAGCGGACTTCGAGGGGCTGACCCCGATGGACTACGCCACGAACTTCGATAACGAATCGTTGAAAAAGCTGCTCACGAACGCGGGCGGCAAGCAGAGCAAGAAGGCCCTGGAGGCCGCCTCCAAAGCTGCTGCCGAGAAGGAGAACGGGCCGCCCACGGGCCCCAGTGGCGACTCCGCCGAAGCGGCGGCGCCTCAGCCCGTGCCGGCGGGCATGGTGGAGGCCATCGAGGCGCACGAGGAGGCACGGGAGGTCACGGTGGCGGCCGAGGACGAGGGCGAGGCGGACGAGGAGGAGCAGGACCCGAAGGCGGTTGCCTTGGGCAAGCTGCAGGCTCTGTTGGACGGGGCCGCCCCGAAGAGCGAGCTCGAGGCCGCCGTCAAGTTGGCCAAGGCTGCCGGCGTAGACGACTCGGCGAACGAGATGAAGGCTGCGGAGAGGCGGTTGGAAGACTTGGAGGCGCGCATCAAAGCTGCTGGAAAGCTGTCCAAGGCGGTGGCTGCCAAGGACGTCGCCAAGATCGAGAAGGCCCTCGCCGAGGCAGAGAAGTGCCAGGTCGATGCAAGAGGCTTGCGCAATTCCGCCAACTTCGGAAAGGTAAACGTAAGTCGGGCGTGCCCCTATACAGGAGGAATTTTCAAAAACAGTCAAAAATAGTCTGGGGACGCTTGTTCGACTATGTTTGGGCATTGTTTCTCTATTTGGCGGTTCTCGCCCAAAATCCGCCGGTAGGGGGGGGCATGCCCGACCTAAAGGTAGACGGGGCGACTGTGATTTGGGATGCAAGGGCTGCCCGATCAGAGTGAAGCGAAGGAGGGCGGCGAAGAGCGATGTGGCTCCCGGGAGTGGCAGGGGAAGCCAGGGGATGGAGGAGATCAGTAGGGAAGAAAAAAACACACACACACACCGACACAATTAATCTTGGATTCCCCAGAAAATATAGGAAAATATGGGAAGCGGGGGGAAGACAAAAACCCAGAAAATAAGGGAAAATATGGGGAATACTTTTATTTGTGTGTGTTTATTTGTGCGTCCTTGGGCCTCTTCAGGAGAGCGGGCAGGAGGTCGGGGAGCCCTTGTGACCATTTCCTCGGTGTCGGGTCTTCTCGTGGGGGCTTGTTGCTGACCTCTTCTGGGTGTGTTGTGGTATCTCGGGTCCTCTTCAGAGGGGCCCGCTCAGGTCGGGGGAACGCAAGACCCGAGTAAGCGGGAACTCGGGTTTGCCGACGTTTTTGTTGACGAGCGCGTCCTGGATTTTGACGGTCCAGTTTTCGTGGGATGTCTGCAGCGGGAGCTCGCGTCAACTTTCAGATTGGGCCTCGTCGTCATTTTTATGATGGCCCCGTCGGGCCAACCCGAGTCCCCTGTACCCGAGTCTTACGTCTCCCCGATCAGGAGGAGGGCAATGTGGAGGCGAACGATCGCCGTAGCAGGAGTAATGAAGGTGAGGGGCGGTGATAGCACGAATCTTGAATTGCCAATGTTGATACTTCGTGTTGGCACTGTCAACGGTGCGGGGCAAGGGTCTTAGCTGTGTAGCGCACAGCGGGAGACCAAGTCTCAAACGCAAGCACATTTAGCTGTAGGCACGACGCTTCGCAAAGTAAGAGTGTTGCGCCAGCTTAGGGATCCGTGCTTGAGCTTCAGCTCAGGATCCCAGGCATCGCACGTGAGTCGGGAGAGGTTTGATGAGATTAGGGAAGGGTGCGGCGCCCACATCGTCAACCGGCATAACCAGAAAGGCAGTTGTTTAGCATTGCAGCTCTCTTGTGCGCTGCAAGTTGTTGTTCTGCGCAGCAGTTCGTTTTTGCTCCGCACATCCTTGTTTGAACATGAGCTTAGTATTTCTGGCTTCGTTTGAAGAGGTTCAGGGAGTGCGTGTGGTGCCCAAAGCGCCGACCACCATGACTTGAAACACTTTTGTTTGCATTGCATTTTTTTTGCGCTGCAGTTCTGTTTCGATTGCTGGTTGCGCTTTGTCACGTGTCCATCTGTACCGCTGGCGGAAAATCATCCGCATAATTGTGAAAGTCACGTTTGAGCATGTTAATTGTTGTTATGTGCGTTGCGTTGTTGAGTTATGAGTTCGTCTGCTATCAGCATGCGTTCTCGAGCTTGCGCCTACGATTCCTGGCTTCGCGTGTGAGTCTAGACAAAGCCTGCGGGGGTCATCTTGGGCCTGTCTTGTTGGAAGGTATGGCTTGGACATGCGTTTGACAGAACACTCGGGCTTGTCTGGTCCGGAGCGCTCTGAGTTCCCAGAAGAATCGTTGAGAAGCTCGTGGGGAGACCCCCCCTTCTCACTGGATGTGGGGCCCCTGGAAGGGGGGCCATGTTTAGGGGAACTGCAAGGCATATCAAACTCCTTGTGACATCCCACCAGCGGGCATCGGCGGATTCTTCCAGGATCGAGGAGGCGAGGAAGGTCCTTGAGGTCGAGAAGCCGAGGCAGAAGGCCCGCGATCGGTTGTCGGCCGCGGAGGAAGCTGGTGACGCGGAGGCGTTGAAGGCCGCCCTTTCAAAAGGGGAAAAAGTGGGCTTGCCCACGGAGGAATTGGACAAGTTCAGGGAGCTTTTGAACGCCACCCAGTCGAAGGAGAAGGCCGAGGAGATGCTCAAGAGCGCCGCAAAGGACAAGGACGTGAAGAAGCTGAAATTCGCAATTCAGCAGGCCAAGGAGGCTGGAGTTGAAAAGGATGTCATCAAGGAGGCCAAGGCTGTGCTCAAGGAGGAGCTGCCCAAGGCAGAGGCCCGTGAGCTGATCAAGGACGCCCTTGACAAGGGCACCGTCGAAGCGCTGGAGGAGGCCGTGATCGCGGCGAAGGAGGCACCGCTTCCGAAGGACGAGTACAGGGAGGCGAACACGCTGCTCAAGCGAGAGAAGGAAAAGGCGAAGTTGCTCAAGTCTGTCAAGGAAGCGCTCCACGACGCCAAGAAGGCCGATATGGCCGACATCGATTCCATGAGGGAGGCGAAGGAGAAGCTCGCGACGGCGATTACAGGCGCGCTCGCAGCTGGCGTCGCCGAGTCGGACCTGAAGGACGCGGAGAGCAGACGGAAGAAGTTGCATAACACCATCGAGGACCTCAAGGGTTCCATCCGCGTGTTCTGCCGCGTTAGGCCGCTGAGCAAGAAGGAGAAGGAGGCGGGCGACACCAAGGTCACTAAGGGTGTCGACTCCATGAACTTGTCCATCGAGTCCGAGTCTGCTGGTAGCACAAAGTACACCTTCGATGCCGTGTTCTTGCCCGGCACTCAAGTCGAGGTCTTCGAAGATTGCAAAGACTTGGTGCAGTCGGCCGTCGATGGCTACAACGTGACCCTCTTCGCCTACGGCCAGACAGGCGCCGGTAAGACCTTCACCATGCATGGCACTAAAGAGGAAGAGGGCGTTGCCCCCCGGACGATCCAGGAGCTCTACCGAGTGATGGAAGAAGGGAAGAGTCGTTGCAATTTTACGGTTATGTGTTCCATGCTGGAGCTCTACAGGAACGATCTGGTGGATCTTCTAAGCAAGGGCAACCCAGCGGCCTCGAAGGGCAAGCTCGTCGTCAAGACCGACAAGGCAGGCGCAGTGATGGTTGAAAACCTGACTGAGGAGACCTGCGAGACCGCCGATGAACTGTCCAGGCTCCTGCAGAGGGGCAATGATCAGCGCACCGTGGCTGCCACGGAGATGAACAGCGAGAGCTCACGTTCGCATTTGGTCCTCATCATCAAGGTGGTGAGCGTCAACAGGGAGACCAAGGAGCAATTGCAGGGTAAGATTCTCTTGGTCGACCTGGCAGGCTCAGAGAGGCTGAAGAGGTCAGGGGTGGAGGGCGATGCCCAGCAGGAGGCGATCGAGATCAACAAATCTCTGACGGCACTCGGCGACGTCATCGAGGGCCTCACTAAGAATCAGAAGGTGATCGCATACAGAAACCACAAGTTGACGCAGCTGATGCAGGACTCTCTCGGCGGCACCGCCAAGACGCTCATGTTCGTGAACTGTTCCCCAGCTAGCTCCAATCTGGACGAGACCGTGATGTCACTGAAGTACGCCACCCGGGCGAAGACCATCACCAACACGTCGGGAGCCAAGGCCTCGAAGGCCGGGGCCGACGGGAAGGACAAAAAGGCTGGAATCAAGCTGTGAGCGCGGGCCCGCGCCCCGCATCTGGGGCCGGAGGAGCGCGGCGGGGGCAGGGAAGGCTCCAGAGGTCGGAACTCGGCAACTTACGCCTTCAGTCCTGGCCAGGCCCGCCCTGGGCCCAGGGCTGGTGCACAGGCCGTCGTGGCTCGCGCCTGGAGGACCCAGGCACCAGGTGAGGGCCGCAGACTGCGTTCGAGTAGGAGATCGACTACGGAATTGATTCACCCCAAAATTGACTTCCACGTCGAATCTCAAAGAAACTCACGTAGAAGATTCGTAGATTTGCGAAAGTTCCACAACTGCTCCGTGGATGCGACGAGGAGAATCAATTCTGGGGTAAATCGGTTCTGTAGTCGATCCCCTACTCGATGCCTGGCCAAGGCTGCCGGTGGCGTGCGCACCCACGCCGACCACCGGACGGTGGCGAGCTGCTGGTCCCTGGGGCTCGATCGACCCCTGCCCCGAGAGAGCGGCGTTTGCCATCGTGCGCCGAGGCGTGCTTCTGCTGACGGCCGTGTGGGGCCCGGGGACGGCGTGCCGGACGCCGAGAGCGGCGATGTGTTTCTGGCGCGATGTTTCTCCCAGGAGTCGCCAAGAGTCTCCCAGGAGTCTCCAAGAGTCTCCAAGAGTTTCCCAGGAGTCTCCAAGAGTCGGGGGTGGACAGAACCCCCAACAGTGAGGCGTCGATAAGTGAATTATCCTTTGTCGGTTCTCGGGAGGGGGCCGCGGCCCGCCAGGTTTGGGCCTCGGGTTGTTTTCACTAAACCACGTTTTACTAAAGGGAGGCCTGTCCATCCCCGAAAGAGGTTCCCGGAGTTCCCCAGAGGTTCGCGCCAGAGTCCCTCGGGGCGCCTCCGGTGGCCCTGAGCAGGCCAAGAGCACCCAGACACGCCCAAGAGCATTCCCAGAGTTTGAGGATGGGGAGAAAGAGGAGGAGGAAGAGGGAGAGGAGGAGGAGAATGAGGAGGAGGAGGAGGAGGAGGAGGAGGAGGAGGGGGAGGAGGAGGAGGAGGAGGAGGAGGAGGAGGAGGAGGAGGAGAATGAGGAGGAGGAGGAGGAGGAGGAGGAGGAGGAGGGGGAGGAGGAGGGGAATGGGAACTTCTTCCCCCATTCCCCCAGAAAGCTCGGCCAGCGTCCCAGATGGAAAAGCAGCTCCGTCCACAGAGGGCAGTTGCTTGGGGCACCGCGGGGCGCCAGGAAGAGAGTGCAGCGCACGACCTGCGGGAACGTGCCTCCAGTGATTGCCCCTGCGGCCCCTCCCGCCCCTGCCGTGAGGCGCGCCAGAGCTAGCGAGCGGGGCAGGTCCGGAGGCGCCACGCGCTTCCGCGGGGCTGCTGGCTTGCAGCGGCCACCGTGCGCCTCGCGAGCGTCGGGGTGGACGAACCGGAGTGCGGGGAGGTCCTCCTCCTCCTCCTCCTCCTCCTCCTCCTCCTCCTCCTCCTCCTCCTCCTCCTCCTCCTCCTGGGGAGCGGTCGGGAGCCATGGCTTCGCGCGTATCGCGCCGCGGGCTCTGGCCCACCACACTTCGGCGCGACACGCCACACACGTCGCAGTCCACGGGCGCCAGCGTTTCGAGCCTTTCCCAGCCTCCCGCCCCGCGGGGCGGAGCGACACGGCGTTGGCTTGGAAGGGGTCCCAGGTTGAGTTTCCAGTGTTCGAGGCTCCTCGCACTCAGGGCGCCATCTCTGAGGGCCTCACCTTGCAACTGTGGAGGAGAAGGGGACGGTGCGAAAGCTGCAGCGCGCCGCTGGCTTCGGCGCCGCCGCCGGGCAGGCCCTCGATACTTGGCCGCCCTCGGTGCCAAGAGGAACAGCTTAAACCAGCTGCACGTTAGCGGCGCAAAAAAAGGGTTCGGTTGCACGGACATTCGCGCGCAAGTTGTTTGCGTAAGGTCGCGCTGTAAATCCCTTCGCTTCCAATGTAGCGTACCGCGCTGGCGGCTAAGATCGCTATGCCATCTTGCGCAAGACCCATTATGTTTCGTCGCTCGTGTGTGTGTGTGTGTGTGTGCGTTGGCCGAAGTTCTTGCCGAGTTCAATCGGCTTAGAGATGCCGTGGTCGCCGTTTTGGGGGAACGCACCGATGTGGGGCCAGATCAGGGGCCCCTTCAGACCAGCCCTCGCCTCTGCGAGCAGAGCCGGCGTCGAGAAGTTCTGCTCGCGCGTAGCTGGTTTCCTGGACCCCCCCATCTAATTACTGCACTCGGGAACTTCTGCTCAGCCTGTCGCTCTGGCGGTTCTGGCCCACCACGCTTCGGCGAGACATGCCATCCACGTCCCGATTCCCAGGCGTTAGCGTCCCGAGCCCTCCTCTGCCTCCTGCCACGCGGAGCGGAGCGACGCTCCAGCCGCCCGCGGGGCACGGCGCGTCCAGGTGGCCGTCGGCACGACGCGCTGAGCAGAGGCTCCCGGCCGTAAGTATGGTTTTTCCCTGACCCCTCCCCCGCCACCAACAAGCTGGATACACATGACGCGGCCGGCTTGGGCGAGAGCTGGACACGTGCACGTGTGGCCGGATGTTTTTCCAGCGCTCGGCCTTTCTGTGCACGCTTGCCCTCCACATGTGCATCCAGCGCGTGACCTCAAGGCGCTCCACGTGTGCATCCAGCCTTGTGTGCTTCCAGCTTCCTGCTCACCCCGCACCTTTCGTGTGGGAGACCGACTACAGAATTGATTGACCCTCAAAATTGGTTTGTTCGTCGAGTCTACGACACAACTCGCCTGGCGAAGGACCCAACCATATGCAGCTGCGAGTTCCGCGAGGGAGATGAGACGAACCATGTGAGCGGTGTGCCGAAACGAGGGCCTGGGACGCATGTGGACGCACCCCTTGGGGCCTTCGGTGGAGCTCCCCATGGGGCCACGAACCGCGTGAAGGGTGTGCCGACATGAGTTCTTGGGACGCATGTGGACGCACCCCCTGTTGGCCGTCGGCGGGGCTCCCCATGGGGCCACGAACCGTGAGAGGGGTGTGCCGACATTGGGTGGCGGGGACGCATGTGGCCACACACCCTGGGGCCTTCGGTGGAACCCCCTATGGGGCCGCGAACCGCGAGAGGGGTGTGCCGAAATGGGCGGCGGGAACGCATGTAAGCTGTGCCATTGGGACCTTCGGTGGAGCGCCCTATGGAGCCACGAACCGTGTGAGGGGTGTGCCGAAATGGGTGGCGTGGACACATGTAAGTTTGCCATTGGGGCCTTCGGTGGAGCTCCCTGTGGGGCCACGAAACGTGTGAGGGGTGTGCCGAAATGGGTGGCGGGTACGCGTGCGAACTGCGCCAGTGGGACATTCGGCGGAGCTACTATGGGGCCGCGAAGCGCGTGAGGGGTGACGAAATGGGCGGCGGGGGCGCATGCGACCTGTGCCACTGGGGCCTTCGGCGGACCTCCTATGGGGTCATAAAACGGGTCAGGGGTGTGCCGAAATGGGCGGCGGGGGCGCATGCGAACTGTGCCATTGGGGCCTTCGGCGGACCTCTTATGGGGCCACGAACCGTGTGAGGGGTGTGCCGACATGGGTGCCGTGGACGCTTGCGAATTGTGCCATTGGGGCCTTCTGCGAGCTCCTATGGGGCCACGAAACGTGTGAGAGGTGTGCCGAAATGAATGGCGGGGACGCATGCGAACTATGCCACTGGGGCCTTCAGCGGAGCTCCTATCAGGCCCCGAACCGTGTGAGAGGTGTGCCGAAATGGGTGGCGGGGATGCATGCGGACTGCGCCACTGGGACCTTCAGCGGAGCTCCTATAGGGCCACGAAGCGTGTGAGGAGTGTGCCAAAGTGAGGGGGGTGACGGGAGGAGGGAGGAGGGGGGAGGAGGAAGGAAGGAAGGAAGGAGAACCCGGGGACCCCCTTTTTGGGGGGGAAAACGCAGAGTGCCCTGCTGATATACGGAACATGCTACGTCCCCTTCGTAAACCCGACGAAGCAAACAATTCTGGGGTACACCAGGTCTGTGGACGACCTCCTACCCTAAAACTCTTCGTCCACCCCGAAGGTCTAGCGCGCCGCCGCCCTCCCCCCGCGCAGGGAACCCGCGCGGCGCCGTCGACCCGGCTCCTGGGGAGGGCGTGCGGGGGAGGGGCGTTGCGGCGCCAGCCAGCCTGCCTACAGTGGGGGCGCGCATCAAGAAACCATCTACTTGTCGTGAGGGCATCCTGGGTTTCCTTGCTCCGCGCGCTGCGCGTGGACTTCCCGCGGCCGTTGAAGGCGCTGCTGCGTTCAGGGTGCTCCAGGTTTCGGTTTCCCCTCAGGTGCACCTCGCGCACTTCCTCCTCCTCCTCCTCCTCCTCCTCCTCCTCCTCCTCCGCCTCCTCCTCCTCCTCCTCCTCCTCCGCCTCCTCCGCCTCCTCCTCCTCCTCCTCCTCCTCCTCCTCCTCCTCCTCCTCCTCCTCAGGGTTGGGTTTCTTGCGAGGGTGTCTTGCGGCCGCTCCCGCACTGTGCTGCCCAGCCCGCGCGCGGCGGGAGCCCTCCTGCGGGGGCGGCCAAGAGGGTGGTGGCCAGGCAGGGGGGGGCGGATCGCAGGGCTGGGGCCCCCGACGTCCCCCCGAATGGCATGGCCCCTTCCTTCTCCTCCTCTCATGTTGGTCACTGCTCGTAGCTGTGTGATTCGGCTTCTTTTTGGCTGCAGGTATGATTATGGTTCTGCTCCTCCTTCCAAGACGTCCCCTGCCCCCTACCCCTGTGGCGCGCGCGTGCTTCGAGCCATGATTTGCAAACCACCCTCTTGAACACCCCCGGCTTGCGCGGCGGGACTCCGCCTCCCCCTCTTGGCGATGGGGCGCGTCACCGCCATCATCATCTTCACAATCACAATCGCACAATCGTCACCATCGTCACCGCCATCATCACCACCACCACCACCATCTTCACTACCACCACCACCACCATCATCATTGTCAGCAGCATCGTCGTCTCCAGCTCTCGTCATCATCCCCAGCATCATCTCATCATCCGCAGCGGCATCATTGTCGTGATCATCAGTATCCGCAGCAGCTTTACCACCGTGGTCATCAACATCATTAGTAGCAGCATCACAGACTGTCATCAGCATCATCAGCGACATCATCATTCTCATCACCGCTATCAATCATCTTCATCATTGTCCTTATCATCTTGGCGATACAGGTGCCCTTCCAGGACTCTCGAAGGATTCTGGAGGGGGATACTTCTGGAGGGCCGCCCGAAAAAAACACGCAATGCAGCTTAATTTCACCCTCGGCAAAAGTGCACATCTATATAGATCCGACTGTCATCCCCAGAGCTCCTCCGCCGCAAAAAATCAGGGCGAGCGGTTTGCTCTTCAACTTTGGGACGCCAGATGCTAGTCTCGGGTCCCTAGACATGGAAAGAGGTCGAAAATGTGCCTCTGGAAGGGGTCGTGAACTTCGTGGGCCCACGTCACAAGAAGACGGTGACATCAGAGGTCTGGTTTTTGTTCTTCTCGCTACGTTCTCCTCCTCCGCCTCGTCCTCCCCCAAGCTGGCCAGTGCCACAAAGCCTCGGCTCTCTGCCAGGCTGGGAGGCAGTGTTGGCTAAGACCTGGGCCCAACATGAGTTGTAGATATTATCCAAATAGGTTTGCCCTGGATGAGTTCTAGTTCGATCCCTACTAATTGGTCCGTTGCCCCCCACCCCACCCCTAGTCCTCCAAATAGACTTGCCCTACAGGAGTTCTAATTCAAACCCTACTAATATGTCCGTTGCCCCCCCCCTTTATTCCTATGCCCCCCCCCCGTAATTCCTATGCCTATGCCTATGCCTATGGCTAAGCCTGACGAGTTCGAGAAAGCCAACGAGCCAATGAAGGACGTGTTCCAAGCGATCTGGCACGACAACGTGCCAGGGGCAAGCCAGCGTGCAGGGGAAGTAAACGCCCAGGCAGTACAGGGCCCGTTTCCGCAGCGGGGCGTTCCGCATGTGGGCAGAAGCAATGTTTGCCGACCAACATGTTCTCACCAACCTGCTGAAGTTCAGATTCGGCGGCGCGGACACGCCCGCCAAATCTCTCGGACGGGCCATGCACACGCAGAATGACCACGCCGAGCAGAACTGGAAGGACAAGACGGAGAGAAGGGAAATTGAACGCGACGAATTCACTGCGCGAATGATCCGGCGTGCACTGCGTTTCCGCAACATTGCCGAAGAAGAGCTGACTGCACAGCAAAAACCGCTTGCTGCAGCGGTTGCACGCCGGAGAACTACGAGTGACAAAGCCCGAGCAGCAAAGGGAGAACATCGTCACGAAGCTGACTCGGCTCCTTAGTAACACGTGTCAGTAGACGCCCCAACGGAGCGCGGCGCGGAAGCGCCTGCGAGGGAGGCGTGGTCGGCGCGCTGCTCCCCTGACGCAGCTGCTGGGCCGCACGGTCCAGTACGGCACAGCACAGTGGACTGGAGTGTGCGCGTGTGGAAAACAGGATCGTCCTCATCGTCATCATCGCCGCCATCATCACCATCATCACCCACTATGTATTTGGAGTCAACGCTGGCTGATATTTGGTGGTACTGGTCAGCTTCTCGTTCTCCCTATTCCCCCCTCTCCTCTTCAAAGCTGCCTCCTCCTAAATGTGCGACCCTCATCTTCAATTTTTCCCTACCTAGGCTCTGCCTAGAAGGGTTCTCACTCTCTTAGCTTAAAGGGGCCGGGCAATGGAAATCGCCCCGGGCGGTTCCCCCAGTCCCCGCCCCGCGGTTCCCCCCTGTCGCGCCCCCTTAGCTTGGCTTAGCTTATCTCGTCTTAGCTTAGCTTGGTTTAGCTTAGCTTGGCTTAGCTTAGCTTAGCTTAGCTTGGCTTACCTTGGCTTAGCTTAGCTTAGCCAAGCCTACCTGACCTTAGCTTACCTTAGCTTAGCTTAGCTCAGTCTATCTGAGCTTAGCTTTGCTTACCTCATCTTAGCTTAGCTTCGCTTAGCCTAGTCTAGCTTAGCTTAGCTTGGCTTAACTTAGCTTTGCCTAGCCCAGCCTAGCTTAGCTTAGCTTCGCTTCGCTTTTTTTTTTTACCTTAGCTCATCTTAGCCTATCTCATCTTAGCTTAGTTTAGCTTATCTTATCTGTGATTATCCTAGCTAAGTTTATATCATCTTAACGTAGCTTAGTCTAGCCTAGCTTAGCTTAACTTAGCTTAGCTTGGCTTATCTCATCTTAGCTTAGCTTAACTATGTTAGGTTAGCTTAGCTTAATTTATGCTGGTTTCCTAGGGGTTCCAACTCCTAGGTAGGGTCGCACTGGGATAATATTTATCTTACACTATCCTCCACCCGTCCTCCCGTTCAATCCCCCTCCTCATCCCCCTCCCCAGACCGACGATTTGATTCCGCTCGCAACGTGGGCCAACAAAAACTTCCCCAGAACCGGTTTTCTATCTTGAGCCGCTCCTTGGCCCCAGGGTCAGGAGACGGTCTCCGAAACGCCGGGAACGGCGAACACACGTATAGCGCCATGTCCTTCGGAGGGGGGAACGTTTGCCGGCGCGGCGGCGTGGCCCCAAACAGCGGACCGTTGCACTCCCAGCGCGCAACGCTTGTAGCGCACTGCGACCATCGCGCAAATTAGCTAGCGCAACAAACGAGATGCAGTGCATGTGTTGCGGTGTACGGGGTGCAAAACGTGGGATGTCCGATCGATGTTGCGCCCCATATGGGATGCGTTAAGTGATAGATAGGCGCTGCGCAATACATGGGATAAGCAGCGTGTGTAAACAGATCGATATATATATATATATATATATATAACTCCCCATCCTGCGTTTGCATGTAGGGGCTCTTTTTTTCTCAGGAACTGGACCTGCTTGCCGTCGAACGGCTATGTTGTCGCCGTCGCCGCCTTGTCGCCGCCCGTCGCCTGGGCTTGATTGTCGGTCTGGCGGCTATGTTGTCGCCGTCGCCGCCCCGTCGCCGCCTCGTCGCTGCCCGTCGCCTGGACCTGATTGTCGGTCTGGCGGCTGTGTTGTCGCCCCGCTGCGGCCTCGCATAAATGTACCATATAGGTTGCACAAATATTGCACAGCCTAGATCGCACTGCATAGATTGCATCACATATATCGCACAATATGGATTTTCTTTTTTCTAATTAGCCTGGCGAAGGACCCAACCATATGCAGTTGAGAGTACCGCAATTGTGAATATCTTCTTCGGTGGCGCTCCCTATGGGGCCACGAGCCGTATGAGGGGTGTGCCGAAATGCGTGGCAGTGTACACAACACGAACGAAGACGATAGGTCCGAATATGAAAGCTTGAGCGCGTGCGAGTCGGATCGCGAGCGAGTCTGATTATGAATGAATCTGCGCGCGATTGATTCTATTCGCATGAATGCGTGCATGGATACGCCCAGTGTAAATGTATGTATACGACTGTGAACAGTTTGGGTCTGCGTGACTCTCGGTACTCGTGACTCTGAGCGTCGCCTCTGCAGGGGGCTTCCCTGGGAACCCCGACGGCAGCGCCCGCGCGCCGCGACGCCCATGTCGGCACGCCACACACCTGGTGTGCGGGACGCATGCGGACGGCAGCACTGGGGCCTTCGGTGGAGCTCCCTGTGGGGCCACGAAACGTGTGAGGGGTGTGCCGAAATGGGTGTGCGGGACGCATGCGGACGGCAGCCATGGGGCCTTCGGTGGAGCTCCCTATGGGGCCACGAAACGTGTGAGGGGTGTGCCGAAATGGGTGTGCGGGACGCATGCGGACGGCAGCACTGGGGCCTTCGGTGGAGCTCCCTGTGGGGCCACGAAACGTGTGAGGGGTGTGCCGAAATGGGTGTGCGGGACGCATGCGGACGGCAGCCATGGGGCCTTCGGTGGAGCTCCCTATGGGGCCACGAAACGTGTGAGGGGTGTGCCGAAATGGGTGTGCGGGACGCATGCGGACGGCAGCACTGGGGCCTTCGGTGGAGCTCCCTGTGGGGCCACGAAACGTGTGAGGGGTGTGCCGAAATGGGTGTGCGGGACGCATGCGGACGGCAGCCATGGGGCCTTCGGTGGAGCTCCCTATGGGGCCACGAAACGTGTGAGGGGTGTGCCGAAATGGGTGTGCGGGACGCATGCGGACGGCAGCACTGGGGCCTTCGGTGGAGCTCCCTGTGGGGCCACGAAACGTGTGAGGGGTGTGCCGAAATGGGTGTGCGGGACGCATGCGGACGGCAGCCATGGGGCCTTCGGTGGAGCTCCCTATGGGGCCACGAAACGTGTGAGGGGTGTGCCGAAATGGGTGTGCGGGACGCATGCGGACGGCAGCACTGGGGCCTTCGGTGGAGCTCCCTGTGGGGCCACGAAACGTGTGAGGGGTGTGCCGAAATGGGTGTGCGGGACGCATGCGGACGGCAGCCATGGGGCCTTCGGTGGAGCTCCCTATGGGGCCACGAAACGTGTGAGGGGTGTGCCGAAATGGGTGTGCGGGACGCATGCGGACGGCAGCACTGGGGCCTTCGGTGGAGCTCCCTGTGGGGCCACGAAACGTGTGAGGGGTGTGCCGAAATGGGTGTGCGGGACGCATGCGGACGGCAGCCATGGGGCCTTCGGTGGAGCTCCCTATGGGGCCACGAAACGTGTGAGGGGTGTGCCGAAATGGGTGTGCGGGACGCATGCGGACGGCAGCACTGGGGCCTTCGGTGGAGCTCCCTGTGGGGCCACGAAACGTGTGAGGGGTGTGCCGAAATGGGTGTGCGGGACGCATGCGGACGGCAGCCATGGGGCCTTCGGTGAGCTCCCTGTGGGGCCACGAAACGTGTGAGGGGTGTGCCGAAATGGGTGTGCGGGACGCATGCGGACGGCAGCACTGGGGCCTTCGGTGGAGCTCCCTGTGGGGCCACGAAACGTGTGAGGGGTGTGCCGAAATGGGTGTGCGGGACGCATGCGGACGGCAGCCATGGGGCCTTTCGCGTTACATGTCCATCACATGAAATATGAATTTACACTATCCCAGGGGGGCCGGTATCGACCCCCCCTGAGGTTCCCTTGTAAAACACAAGATGTGGTGCCATTGTTTGTTTAAACATAAGACTATTTCGCGAACCCCTTTGAAAAATGAGACGAAGTGCGCGCGCGCGTCGTCGCGCGCGCATGCCGAAATCCTTCAAAAACCTTCGGTGCCAGAAGGATTTCGCAATCGAGTTTCCAAAAAAAACGTCGCGCGCGCAATCGAGTTTCCAAAAAAAAACACAACACAGGGTTTCGCAACACTCATTCTATACAACAACAACAACAACAACAAACAAAAACAAAAACAAAAACAAAAACAACACAACAACAACAACAACAACAACAAAAACTTCCGCGCGAGCTTTTGCGAAATCTTAGGAAGATCATAAATTTGTCAAGATTTTCACAAAATGCTATGAAACGGGTTTCGCGCGCGCATGTCGAAATCTGTCGAACGCCCTTGCGCGTGTGCCGCCGCTTTAACCCTTTGCAAAACATGGGGCGAAGTGCAGACGCGCGCGTCGTCGCGCGCGTATGCCGAGAAAACCTTCAAAACCCATCGTTTTCGGAAGGATTTCAAAATCGTGTGTCCAAAAACCCTACGAAAACATAATGTTTCGCAACACGGATGTTCATCAAAAGCATGCGTGCGCGCGTTCTTGCGTCGTCGTCGTCGTCGTCGCCGTCCTCCCTCCTCCCGCGTCGTCGTCGTCGACGTCGCCTACGTCGTCCTCCGTCGTTCCTCGTGTTCGTCGTCGTCGTCCTCTTTGGCGTCGTGGTCGTTTCCGTCGTCGTTGTCGCCGTGGTCGTCCTTCCTCCGCCTCTCTCGTCGTCGTCGTCGTCCGTCGTCGGCGTCTCGTCGACGTCCCTCCTATTTCGTCGCCGTCGTCGTCGTCGTCGTTGTCGTCGTCGTCTTCCCTCCTCCCTCGTCGTTGTCGTCGTCGGCGTCGCCGTCCTTCCTCCTCCTTCGTCGTTCGCGTCGTCGCCGTCCTCCCTCCTCCCTCGTCGTTGTCGTCGTTGTCGTCTTTGTCGCCGTCGTCGTCCTTTCTCTTCCCTCGTCGTCGTCTTCGTTTGCGTCGTCGTCGTCTTCGTCGGCGTCGGCGTCGGCGTCGTTGTCGTCGTCGAAGTCGTCGGAGACGTCGTCGGTGTCGTCGTAGTCGTCGTCGGTGTCGCCGTAGTTGGTCTTAAGAGGTTTGGCAAACCAAGTTGCGGGTGGGTGGGTGGGATGTGTGCAAGAGCGTGGGATGTGTCAAATCATGGGTAAAAATCAATTGCACCACATAAGCTGCACCACATAAATTACACCACATGGCGTGCACCACATATCTCGCGCAACATATATTGCACCACATACACTGCACTACACAAATTGCACAACATAGGTCGCACAGCATAGGTTGCACAACCTAGACCGCACCACATAGGTTATGTCGCGCATGTGTATGTGAATATATAGCGTTACGTATAGTTCACCTCGCAAAGTGTTCCACGTGCGTTGCATAATTTAGGTTGGTAGAAACACAGTGTTTTGGGGCCCACGGTGGCCAGCATCTGTTTACGTTTCATAAGCACAAATAAGCTTTATACATACACACACATGTATGTCTTTGCGACGTGCCTGCGTGTAGATGTGCAAGCATGAGTCTTACGGGTTGCATGCTACGTGGCCTTATACATGGTGAGCGATGTATCGGATGCCCAACATTCGTGTTGCACGCTACTTGGTGCATCCTAGAAGGTGCAATCTACGTCGTGCAAACGCCAGCCAGCGCATGGAGCGGCCACGAAGCGGCCACGGGCGGCCATTGGGCGAAAGCCAGGAAACGACAGCCAGCGCACGGCGCGGCCACGAGGCGGCCAGGGCGGTAACCAGGCGAAACTTTGGAAACGCCAGCCATTTCCGCACAAGCGAGCTAAGAGACCAGGTTGAGGGGTAGGGGACAGAGGAGGAGACAGACAAAGGAGGAGGGAGGAGGAGGTGGAAGAGGAAGAGCCGGAAGAGGAGGCCCTTCTCGTTCTCTTCCCCTCCTCTTTCCCGTCCTCGCAGAGGGGTCGGAGGGAGGTGGGGCCACAGTGAGATGGCGTCAAGGCTGGAAGTGTTGAGCCAGAAGTTTTTTGAGTGCCGGATGGTCGAACAATTTTCTTTCATATAGCATTCAGAGCGTTCTGCCAGTGGAGAGTCTTGCCAAGACGTGTGCGATTCTGGACAAACGAGGGCGACGACGAGGACGGCGACAGCAGCCAGTTCTCTCCGCCGTCGCTCGCGCTCGCCGAGGGAGGGGGGCGGGTCTGGGGGGCGGCCTTCAAAAAATCCACCCCGTCTCTTCGACGCCATCCTGCTCTCTGGCCCAGGGGGGGAGCGAGAGGGGGCAGGCCTTCTCAGAAGGCGGCGGGGCTTCTCAGGAGCCCTTGTGTGCCTTCTGAGAGGTCATTTGCGTCTTCGGAGAAGGCTTACAGGACCTCTCCGAAGGCCGGAGGCCCTCTGAGCCCTTTGAGAAGGCCCGCCCCTCTGATTTCACCCTTTGGGCTCG
The DNA here is from genome assembly GCA_963575745.1 of Prorocentrum cordatum. NCBI lineage: Eukaryota > Dinophyceae > Prorocentrales > Prorocentraceae > Prorocentrum > Prorocentrum cordatum. The sequence goes on from CAUYUJ010005559.1 coordinate 276,226, forward strand.
CCACTGAAAAATTGTAACCCGCCTCTTCGGCGCCACCCTGCCATCTAGAGAAGCCTCTTAGGTTAGAGGTGCCCGCCGGTCCTCTTGGGAAGGCCGCCCCACCCCTCGCCCTGCCCCCTTCTGCGCTCCAGCCCTCGGGGCCTCTCCGGTGGCTTTCGGCGGGTCAAAAGGTTTTGGGAGGGGCGGCTGCCTCGTTGTCCTCGTCACCGCCGTCGTTCTCGTCGTCCTCGTCGCCGTCGCCCAGGCGCCGCTCGGTCTAGGCCTCTGCGACCACCCCGTCGCCCCCCCTCGCCCCTCCAGCGCGCCCGAGCGCTCCAGAGGGGCGCCACCGTCGTGCTCGCTGCTGGCGCCGTCGTCGTCCTCGCCGTCCTCGCCGTCCTCGTCGTCCTTGTCGTTCTCGTCCTCATCGCCGCCGCCGTCGTCGTCTTCGCTCGGTCCAGGTCTCTTTGGCCCCCGGCCCCTCCGCGGCGGCCCGCGCGGGGGCGGCCGAGAGCGCCGGCCGGAGCCATGCTGCGGCACGACCCGATCGTCCTGAGGTTTTCCGAGCTGCTGCCCTCGGAGCAAGAGGTCGCCGGGCACCCGCCGCATGTCCTGGTCGTCTCCTACTTTACTCAGCGTCGTCGGCCTCCTCCTCCCCGAGCTCCCCCCCTCTGTCCAAGCCCCCCCCCCGACACCCCCCCCCGCCTGCCAGTCCTCCTCACCCTCGGCCTCCTTCTGCTCCTCATCCTCCTCCTCATCCGCCTCATCCTCCATCCTCCTCCTACCTACTCCTCCTCCTCCTCCTTCTCCCCTCCTCCTCCCCCTCCTCCTCCTCCTCCTCCTCTTCATTCTCCTCCTACTCCTCTGTTCTCCTCCTCTTCCTCCTCCTCCTCTTTTCTCCTCCTCTGTTTTCCTCCTGCATCCCCCTCCTCCCCTCCCTCCCTCAACTCACAGTAGGCCAGCTAGTCAGCAGGTAGCAACTGGATTCGGAAGGTCCCACACGTCCTGCCCATCAGAACTCACACTTGAAAGCAACGTTGTTCTTTTAACATGGACGTTGTAGCGTCGACGCTGGAAAATGCGCGGCAGGAACGGGACTGGGCGCACATCGCGCGCGAAAGTGCGGAACGTGCCTCTGACCTCGGCGCCGCGCTGAGATGTGAGTTCCCGCCTAGGCGCGGCGCACATCCTTCGCATGACAATTTGTCGACGCACGAGCGGGTGGAGATGTCGCTGACACCTCGGCGCCTCGCAGATTTCGCCTGAGCGCGGCGCCCCCGCCTCGGCGTGGCGCACATTTCTCACTCGTCCTCCCCCCTCCTCCTCCTCCTCTCCTCCTCCTCCTCCTCCTCCCCCCCTCTCCCTCCTCCTCCTCCTCCTCCTCCTCCCTCCCTCCTCCTCCTCCTCCTCCTCCTCCTCCTCCTCCTCCCCCACTCCCGCTTCCTCCTCCGCCTCACCCTCCCCCCTCCCCCGTCCTCCTCCACCTCGATCTCCAGCTGCGGACAGTGTCGAGCGCTCCTCCTCCTCCTCCTCCTCCTCCTCCTCCTCCTCCTCCTCCTCCTCCTCCTGTTCCTGTTCCTGTTCCTGTTCCTCCTGTTCCTGTTCCTGTTCCTGTTCCTGTCCTGTTCCTCCTCCTCCTCCTCCTCCTCCTCCTCCTCCTGTTCCTCCTCCTCCTCTTCCTTCTCCTCCTGCTCCACCTCCTCCGCGCTCTCCTCCTCTCCTCCAGAATTACACACTGTGAATACTACTCTCCTCTCTCCCCTGATGACGTCCAGAAGATATATCCGCCCCTCCGCGTATTATTTTTTCACACAGGATTCCCAGGAAATGGGTTGTCGCTTGGGCTTGTGTTCAAAATGTTGTTCCCGCTGAAGCGCTATGTCTGCGCCTCTGGTTGTTCCAAATCGTGCTCCCGCTTCAGCGCCTCTTCCTCCTCCTCCCCCTCCTCCTCCTCCTCCTCCTCCTCCTCCTCCTCCTTCCCCCTCCGCCTCCCCCTCCCCCTCCGCCTCCGTCCTCCTCTCCCATCGCGCTCCAAAAAATCCGTGCTCCGTATCAGAATAGATGATTAAACCTCCCAGATCCTCTATCCTCGGTCATCCTCCGCCTCCCTCCCGACGCATCCCCTGAGAGGGGGGTATGAGGATGGAGGAGAAGGAAGACGACAACTGGAAGGGGGGTAGGACGTGGACGAGGAGGAGGAAAGGGGGGAAAGGGAAGAGGAGGAATGGGGTAGGAGGAGGAGGTGGAGGATGAGGAGGGGAAGAAGAGGAGAAGAGAAGGAGGAGGAGGAGGAGGAGGAGGAGGAGGAGGAGGAGGAGGAGGAGGAGGAGGAGAGGAGGAGGAGGAGGAGGAGGAGGAGGGCAGGGGCCGTAGGAAGAGGAGGAGGAGGAAGAGGAGGGGGAGGAGAGGAGGAGGAGGAGGAGGAGGAGGAGGAGGAGGAGGAGCGTAGGCTGAGGACGCGGAGGGGAAAGACGCGGAGGAGAAGGAGGACGGTAAGGAAGAAGGCCTCTATGTTTGAGGTCGGGCTGGCGAGAGAATTGCTCGCGCGCCCCGAGCACATCATGCTCGCCCAGGACCTCGAGCGGAGCGTGGCGATCGGGAGTGCGGAGGCGACGCTCTGGCGGTATTGCTGGCAGTCGCGCGAGGACCTCCTACGCCTCCTCCTCCTTTCCTCGTTCTCCTCCTCCTCCTCCTACTGCTCCTCGTTCACTGTATCGTTCGTCTCCTCTGTCCCCTCGTTTCGCTCTTCCTTCCTCCGCCATCCTCGCTCATCCATCCTCCACTCACCTCCCTCGACCTCCACTCCGCTGCCATATCTCATCATTCGTACTCATTTCTCGCATCCTCCTGCCCCGCCTCATCAATACCCAGCTGCCTGCAGCAAGTCCCGTCACGGTGCCAGCTCAACAGTTTCGGTGGGAGGTGTTCGAATAGATGATGATGGTGATGATGGGGATGATGATGATGGTGATGGTGATGCTAATGATGGTGATGATGGTGTTGTTGATGCTGATGTTGCTGTTGTAGCCGATGCTAATAATAATAATGACGATGCTGATACGTATACTGATGATGGTGATGATGATGGTGATGATGAAGACGATGTTGCTGATCAGTGTGACGATGCTGATGCGGATGTTGATGCTGTTGATGGTGACGCTGATGATGGTGGCGATGATGTTGATAATGATGATGCTGATGCGGAGGCGGATGATGATAATGATGGCGATGATGCGGACGCTGATGATGGTGATGGTGATGATGGCGGCGATGGCAATGCTGATGGTGATGATATTGATGATGATGTCGATGACGTTGATGATGCGGATGATGATGATGATGATGATGGTGACGATGAGGATGATGATGATGGTGCGGATGATGATGATGATGATGATGATGATGAAGATGATGATGATGATGATGATGATGATGATGATGATGATGCGGTGGTTGATGATGGTGATGATGGCGATGGTGGTGATGGTGCGGCCGGTACTGGTGATAATGATAAGATTGATGGCTATGCTGGTGGTGTTGTTGGTGACGTTGGTGACGGTCAAGATGATGCGGATGATGGTGCTGATGATGATGCTGTTGATGACGATGATCATGCTGATGATGGCGAGGGTGCTAGTGTTTGTTATGGTGGTGGGGATGGTGATGGCGACGATGGTGCGTGATGGTGGTGGTGACGATGATATCGGTGGTGATGATGGTGACGATGATAGTGGTGGTGTTGTTGATGATGATGGCGACGAGGATGATGGGATGATGTTGATGGTCACGACGATGATATTGATGACGATGATGGCGATGGTGATGACGATGATGAGGAAAAGGAGGATGATGGTGATGATGGCGATTGCGATGATGGTGATGGTGACGGTGCCAATAATGGCGATGGTGATGATGATGGCATTGATGGTGGTGGTGATGCTGTTAGTGATGGCGATGCTGATGAAAGTGAAGATGGTAATGGTGGTGGTCATGGTGATGGCGATGGCGACGACGTCAATGATGATGATGGTATTAATCTTGTTGAGCATCATCATGGTGCTCAGGAGGATGGTGATGTTTATGATGAGTATGAGTATGATTACGACGCCGCTGATGATATATGTGATGATGATACTGATGGTGGTACTGATGATGATGGTGCTGAGTTTATTGCTGCTGCTGTTGTTGATGCTGGTGTTGATGCTAAGGCTGATGGCGGTGATGGTGATGCTGATGATGCTGATGGTGATGACGATGAGAGAATGAGAGGATGCGGAGGAGGAGCAGGAAGAGGAGGAAGGTTAGAGGACTGCAATGGTGGACGAGGAGGATGGGTAGTAGGATGGTGATGATGGTAAGGGTGAGGATAACGATGGTCATGATGCCGATGAGGAGGTCGAGGACAAGGATGGAGGAGGAGGAGGAGGAGGAGGAGGAGGACGGCGAGGACGAGGATTGCGGTGTTGATGTTGATAATGATCGTGAGGAAGAAGAGGAGGACAGTCAAAGCCTTTACTTTTTGAGGAGCTCTCACGGGGCTCTTTTCGGACGTGGTGGGGCGTGCTTGGTCTCATGTGGGGCCATCGTGGGGCCCCTTGGGGCCCTCTTGGGTTGTATTGCAGACGTCGTGGCCGTCTTGGGGTATCTTGGAGCCGCTGCGGGGCCAGATTAGCAATCTCTTAAGGAGCTCTCTGGGTCGTCGTTGGGCCCTCTGGGGGACCTTGAGGGCCGTCTGAGGGCCTCCATTGGGTCGATTCGGGGTCATCTTGGACCGCTATTGCGCAATCGTGCAATCCTCTTGGGCCGTCTCAGGGCCAACTTGGAGCCCTCGTGGGCTGTCTTGAGGCCATCTTGGAGGCACCCTTGGCCGCATTGAGCTAACAGAAGCCCGAAAACATGAGAATACGACAATCCAGCAAAAACCTACAGACCATCAATGATTTTGGCATCTTCGGGCGCTCTTGGAGGTTCGCTTGGAGCCCTCTTGAGCCGTCTTGAAGGCCTCCTGGGCTGTGTTGAACCATCTCGGGCCGAACCGTTTTAGAAGCCATAGTGGGCATCGTGGACGCTATTGAGAGCGCCAGGGAGGCTTCGGGCAGCCCAGGGAGCCTCGGGAGTCCGCTGCTTGGGGGCGTACCTTTTATCAAAATACAGGAACCCTGCCAGGCAGCACTTTGCATTATACCACACCTCGACGTGCCAGAGGGCACGGCGATGGACCATTATCCTCCGCATTTCCACCCCCAGCCACTGCCGTTCCTCCTCATTATCCTCCTCTCGCCTTTGCAACCTCCTTACCCTATCCCAGTCCTTGCCCTCCTCCGTGTAACCCTCCTGCACCTGATCCTGATCCTCCCGACTCCTCCTGACGTTCCTACCCCCTCTTTCTGCTCATCCCCCCCCTCCTGCTCCGCCTTTCCCGACCCACCTCATTGCTATCATTCTCCCCCTCTTCCTCTCCCGCTTTACAGGACTCTCCGGCTGAATGCTCTCCTCCCGACCCTCCTGCGACGACGCCGCCGACGACGACGGCGACCAGGCCGACGACGCGACGCCGACGCCGCCGCCGCTGCCGCCGCCGCCGCTGCCGCCGCCGCCGCCGACGACGACGCCGACGACGCCGACGCCGACGCCGCCGCCGCCGCCGCCGCCGCCGACGACGACGACGACGACGACGACGACGACGCCGACGCCGACGCCGACGCCGACGCCGACGCCGACGCCGACGCCGATGCCGATGACGACGACGACGACGACGACGACGACGACGACGACGACGACCTCGCTGCAAGGGCGGCAGGCGGGGCCAGGCGTGCGCGGAGGGCGCCCGGGAGGGGCTCGAGCGCACCGCGCGGGCGCGGAGCCGGCTGGGCTTGGACGCAGTCCTGAGGCCAGGCCGGCGGGTGATGGCAGTACGATCGATCCTCCTCCTCCTCCTCCTCCTCCTCCTCCTCCTCCTCCTCCTCCGCGTCCTCCTCCTCCTCCTCCGCCTCATCCTCCTCCTCCTCCTCCTCCTCCTCCTCCTCCTCCTCCTCCTCCTCCTCCTCCTCCTCCCCTCCCCCTCCTCCTCCCCCCCCCTCCTCCTCCTCCTCCTCCTCCTCCTCCTCCTCCCTCCTCCTCCTCCTCCTCCTCCTCCTCCTCCTCCTCCCATTGCTAAGTATTCGAAAGTTCTTTGATTTGGGGGGGCAAGATCCTTTTACTTCTAGTTCTTCTGTCCTGGGCCTCTTCCTGGCCACCGGGGGGCCAGGAACAGGTAGGCACGAGCACAATCAGAAATGAGCACGATTAGAAATGGACGACGCATACGGGAAGAATGGTCATTATCGCCGGCAGAGTTCTTATCCATTTTGACCTGGACTCGGTGTCGGTGTCGCCGCAGACGTTGGCAGCTCAGGACAGGAGGACGCGTGCCCAGCAGCGGGGCACAGGCCATGGATGACGGAACTCGGCAGGGCCCCAAGCAGTGTGGTCCGACGAAGGCATCTATACACCACCACCGTGCCAGGCCAGGGCCATCCTGGGCCCCATGATGTATAGACCCTCTTGGCCTCGGCCAGGAGGGCGTATACACCATCCTGGGGCCCAGGATGGCCCTGGCTGGGCACGGTGGTGGTGTATAGATGCCTTCTGCGAAACCACCGCCACCAGTCGGCTGTCCCCGGCCCTCTCCTCCTCCTCCTCTCCCTCCCCCCTCCTCCTCCTCCTCCTCCTCCTCCTCCTCCTCCTCCTCCTCCTCAGTGGTGGTGGGGACAGTGGTGAGGGCGGTGGCGAGGACGGTGGTGGGACTGTGAGACAACGGTACAGTGGGGACAGTGGTGGGGAAAGTGGGGACTGTGGTGAAAACAGTGGGACAGGTCAGTGGGACAGCGGCGGGGACAGTGGGACAGTGGGGACATTGACGGCAGTGGGGCAGTGGTGGGGACCGTGGAGAAAGTGGGGAGAGTGCGACCGTGGTGGGAACAGCGGTGGGGACAGTGGGGACAGCGCGACAGAGGTGGGGGCACTGATGGGGACAGCAGTGGGGACGGTGGTGGGAACAGTGGTGACAGTGGTAGTGGGGACATTTGTGCTGGGGACAGCAGTGGGGGATGTGGTGCGGACGGTGGTGGGGACCTGGGAATCGTTTGCCGGCGGTGAGTGGGGGGGGTTCGAACTGGTAGTGACCCCCCTCGGTTTTCCAGAGGTGGAGTTGGGAGGTTCGAACCGGTAGTGCCCCCCCCGGTTTTCCGGAGGGGGGGGGAGGGGTTAGGGTTGGGGGGGGTTGCCGAATGGGAGGGGGGGGGGTCCACCAGGGAGGGGGGGAGGACCCCCAGGTTCCGGAGGAAGAGGGGGGGGAATTTTCCACAGTAGAGCGGCGGTGGATCACGCTCTCTCCGTTTTCGGCATCAAAGACAGATGCGGCATGACAGATTACCCCCATGGGGGAGGGGTTGAGAGTTGAGCTCTGGGGCCGCGGAGTGGAAAACATATCCTTGGATGTCCGTGGACGACGACGACAACGACGACGACGAGCACGACGACGACGACGACGACGACGACGACGACGACGACGACGGCGACGGCGACGGCGACGGCGACAACGACGACGACGACGACGACGACGGCGACGGCGACGGCGATGGCGACGGCGACGGCGACGGCGACGGCGACGGCGACGGCGGCGGCGACGGCGACGGCGACGGCGACGGCGGCGACGGCGACGGCGACGGCGACGGCGACGGCGACGGCGACGGCGACGGCGGCGACGGCGACGACGACGACGGCGGCGGCTTTGGCGTTTTTGGCGGCGGCGGCGACGACAACGACGGCAGCGGCGATTGACCGAGAGGTTCTTGGAGGTGTTTGGCCCTTTCGGGCCTCCAGCGGAGGCAAACGGGACCTCCGGAGGAGGTATCTGCAGAAGCTCTCTGGAAGACTTCAGGGAAGCTCTGGAGAGCCCCAGGGTCCTTGTCCCCAGGAGGGCTCTGCCTGGGAACGACAATCGAGGAGCCTTGGATCTTCTGGGCCTTGTTTGGACCTCCTAGGGCAGCATTGGCTGGGTCCGCCTTGGGATTCTGGCCAGAGCGCACCACCTTGGGATTCTGGCCAGAGCCTCCTCCTCCTCCTCCTCCTCCTCCTCCTCCTCCTCCTCCTCCTCCTCCCCCTCCCCCTCCTGCTGTCAACACCACGTCGTGACCCTGCACGCGCCCGCGGGCCACCCGCCCTGGCAGCGCGAGGGCGGCCCTTCGCACTGTGGTTCCCCCTCCGTCTGGGTCCGGGGCCGCGGCCCGCAGGCCAGAGGACGCCAGTCTTAAGTCGGGCCTGTCCCCCTACAGGGGGATTTTCGACGAAAAATCGAAAATACCCCCAACATGGTCAAACAACAGTCCAAAAATAGTCTGGGGATTATTTTTTGGGGTTTGTTTTGACCTTTGGGGGGCATTTTTGGGGTATTTTTCATGCTTCGTCGAAAATCCCCCTGTAGGGGGACAGGCCCGACACAACGCCAGTCAAATCCAAGAAGGGTTCAGTTCACGCAGGTCATTATGAGGAACCGCCCTCCGTCCGTGAAGCTCGTCAATATTTTAAAGCGCATGTGCGCGGCGTTCTGGCGAGAGCCACTGTCTGAAAAGGAGCCGCCCTCTGTCAAGACGAATGTGCACGGCGCTAACGCGAGGGCCAAATTTTGAAAGCGGATCGCCCTCCATCCACGAATGTCCTGAGAATTGTCAGGTTAATAGGTACGAGTGGTGAGGAAGCCTCGGGCGAAACGCCCGACCCGCCCTACCGGCACGCTTCTGGGCGCGACAGGGAGGAGTTAGTTGCAATAGAAATGAATCGAGCGTGGAGGAGGAGGAATCAGGAAAGAAGAGGAGAAGGCAGGAAGTTGTGAGGGAGGGGAGGGAGGAGGAGCGAGATGGGAGAGAGGAAAGGGGGAGGGAGGAGAAAGGAGGAGCAGGAGGAATCTGGGGGGCAAGGGGGAGCGAGTAGGAGCGCGGAGGGGCGAAGAGGAGCGAAGAGGATCCAAGAGGAGAGCAAGGCGGAGGAGCGAGGATGGAAGGGCCGCCCTGGACCTTTTAACAATCGGCCAGCGAGGGCGCCGCTCTTCACGGAGGACTTCCGGGATCTGTCCTGGAGGTTTGCGCCGTTCCGCCGGCAGCAGAGGATGGGGAGGCGGAGAAAGAGGGCACGGAGACGGGCAGGAGGAGGAGGTGGAGCAGCGGCAGCAGGAGAAGCAGGAGCAGGAGGGCGAAGAGGACAAGGACGAGGAGCGAAGAGGACTGCGAGGATGAGGAGGGCGTTGAGCAGGAGGAGGAGGAGGAGGAGGAGGAGGAGGAGGGCAAGGAAATGGAGGAGGAGGAGGAGGAGGAGGAGGAGGAGGAGGAGTACGACGACAAGGGGGGGAGGGAGAGGCGAAGGAGAAGAGGGGGAATGGGGAAGAGTGGAAGGGGTACGGAGGAGTGGACGACGACGACGACGACGACAACGACAACGACGACGAGAGCGAGGATGATGACGAGGATGAGGTTTACAGACGCGCTGGGTCAAGCACCCATTGTTAGCGCAAAGCAGCAGCAACTAAAGCACGTTAGAGGAGGAGAAGGCGGATGAAGAGGAGCAAGAAGCGGAGTAGGTGAATGAGTTCGTTCTTGCCCCCCCCCACCACCACCACGCTCCCCCCTTCAGACGGGATGTGTGAAGCTTGGGAAGCGTGAAGCGGGTGGAGGGAGCAGCCAAGCATCTTATCTAGACATCCAGGCGCCGTGGCAACGAAACACGATTGGCGATGATGTTCACAGTCTCGGCTTCTTTGGGCCATTTTCGGGCCCCCCGTGACAATCAAAACGACCGCGGCGGAGACAAAGGCAGGGTCGAGAGCTCCAGGGGCTCTCTCCGTGAAACACCACAACGTTCGTCTGGAGCTCTGGGCACGTGCCTGTCACCCCTGATGAGCCAGGGTCGGCGGATTCTTCTCGGTGATGCCTTTCAGCTGCCACGGGGTCGACAAGCTGGGGCATCCCGTGTACATCGTGAGATCAGGGCCCGCTTGCCCGCTGCCACTACCACAGGCAGTAGACGGATGGCCTTCCAGGTCTCGAAAAACGCGCGCTGAAGCCGTCGCTGCAGCCGTCGCCGCGCGTCGGGACGCATCGGATCGTCGAAATAGCGCATTTGAATCGGATCGGGCCTGCCGAAATCGACGTCGAATACGGCCTTTCGCATCGAAGTGGACCCTGCATCGGGGCAATGTCGCGTCTGAAGGTTCGGCCGTCCCCCAGCCGTGGTCGGGTTCCCGCCGCGCTGGCGCGGCGGCAACCTCAGCGCGGGCGTCCCAGGAAGGCCGTCAGTGACCCGGAAGCGGCCGATACCGGACGACCTTCGTTGTCGGACAATCGCGGTCATTCAAGGCTGAACGATCCACAGTCAGGTCATCGCGACGCTAACTTGTTGTGTGGCGAAGGCCTTACGGCTGGTGCCGCCGACCCTGAAAGGGGACGTCGACGACGACGGCGGCGGCGGCGGCGACGACGACGACGCTGACGTGGGCCCGAGTCCTCAGGGATGCTTCTTTGGGTCTCTTGGGAAGGCTCGCGGGGGCCTCTGGGGAGGAATTTCGGGGTCTGTTGGGAGCCTCTTGGGAGCCTCTTGGGGGCCTTTTCGGGTGTCCTGGGGGGCCTCTTGTGAACTTCTTGGGGCCTCTTGGGAACCTCGCGCGAGGGTTTCGGAATCGTGCGGGGGGAAACCTATCTGGATGGCGACCACCCCCTAGACGCCCCCAGGGCCCCACGGGACCCCCCGGGACCTCCCTCGGGACCCCCTATCCTCTTCCCGACGCGGGGAAGGGATCAAAGGGAAGGGGGCGTCCCTTCAATTCCACTCCTATGTTGTTCAATTTTGCTTTGGACGGCGCGTGAGAGGAAGACGGCCCAGGCAAATGGAACAGAGGAGGACGGAGACGACGACTCCAACGGAAAAGCCACTCGAACAGAAAAGCCCCCCACATACGCCGAAAGGGCCTGCGGATGTTCAGGGACGTCTGCATGCCGACAGTGCCTTGGAATCGACTGGTATCGGACGATCTTCGCTATCGGCAAGCCTCGATCATTCAAGGCTGAACGATCCAAAGTGGGGTGGTCGCGACGCTGACTTGCTGTACTGTCAGGAACGTTTGCTTGGCGTGTCGCGCCTCCTCCGCCTCCTCCTCCTTCTCCGCCTCCGCCTCCTCCTCCTCCTCCTCCTCCTCCTCCTCCTCCTCCTCCTCCTCCTCTTCCTCCTCGCCCCCTCCGCTACCGACCGCCTCTTCTTCTTCCCCCTCCTCCTCCTCCTCCTCCTCCTCCTCCTCCGCCTCCTCCTCCGCCTCCTCCCACCACCCCTCGGTGCGACCCGCGGAGCACGCCCCAGTCCCCAAGCAGCAGCGTTTGCCGAGAGCTCTTCCCGGCTGCCCGCCCTACGAAGCGGAGTAAGATGCCATCACAGGTTGCAAGACATGTCAGGGGAGGAGAAAACGCACAGACACAATTCATCGTCGATTCCCAAGAAAATATGTGAACATATGGGAAGTGGGGGGAAGACAAAAACCCAGAAAATACTGGAAAAACTAGGGAATCCTCTTATTTGTGTGCATTTGTTTGTGTGTCCCAGGGCCCCTTCAGCACGGCGTGTCGCAGGGGCCGCCATCGCGACGTGCTGAGCAACAGGTCCTGGCCGTGTGCCGGCGGTGGTGGGAATGCGGGCCGTGATGGGACAGGGCCAGGTCAGGGCAGAGGCCTTCGGGCGCCTGTGGTCCATGGGCCAGGCATTGCAGCAGCGAGAGCGCCTCGCGGTGAATGCCACCGTGCTCTTCGCCCTGCGGAGCTTCGAGTACCTGACGAAAGTTGTGATGGCGGACGAGACGTTGCGACAAGGCCGCGTTGTCGACCGAGTTCTGTTCGTCTCCGACTTCGGAGGGCTGCAGCTGAGCCAGCTGGACGCGTCGTTCCATGAATACTGCAAGAGCATGGCGAAAGAGATGATCACGCTGTTCCCCGAGACACTGCACTGCACCATCGTGGCAAACGTGCCCTGGATCATCGCGTGGAACGTGTGGCCGCTGCTCCGAAGGCTCCTGCACCCCGTGACGCAGGCCAAGCTGCTGTTCCTGCACTCGGCGGGCCTCAGGCAGAAGCTGCTGGAGCTGGTCGAGCCCGACCAGCTGCCGCCCTACCTGGGGGGGAGCTGCTGCTGCCGCGAGTGCGTCTCTGGACAGATGCGCGGTGGCTCGATGCGGGCCGTCGGGAGAGGGAAAGCATCCACCACGACCAGCCCCTCGCGGGGCCAGACCTTGGCGGAAGCCACCTCCCGGCCAGGGAGGAGGAGGAGGAGGAGGAGGAGGAGGCAAGAGGAGGAGGAGGAGGAGGAGGAGGAGGAGGAGGAGGAGGGGGGTGAGGCGGCGGCGCGAGGCCCGAGAGAAACTGTGGGCCTCGCGCAGAGCGGGGCTCCCCATCCACCAAGACTCGGGCCCGATCTGGGCTTGTAGAGGCCTGATGGTGGTGGGTGCTCCCGCACGTTCCGGCGCCGCGTAAGATCACAACGGGCGGTTCTGCCTTGTGTCCGGCCACAGACCATCACGGATCGATCCGACCGAAAGGGCGCATGGTTTAGGTGAGGGGTCCACGAGCAGGTCGTGAGGTTTTCGTGACGTCGCGCTTTTCACGACGCTGGATTTCGGCGGCGCGCAAGCAGAGGTGTGGCAAGCAGCGGCGGCCTTCTGAGAAGACAGGGGGGCCTTTCGGAAGCCTTTGACAGCCCCCGCCCCCACCATCTGCGCGCCGCCGTGGATGCCGGGGATGGAGGGCGCCGCCAGCGCCGCAGCGCCTCGAGCGGCGCCCCCCACCCCCCACCCCCCCGCCCCATCTGCCCGCCGGTCAGGACGTCGGGGCGTTCTCTCCCCCTCCTCAGGGCGTGGGGGGGAGCCGAGGGCGCCGCCAGCGCCGCGGAGGAGCGGGCGGCGTCCCGCGCCGCCCCCCCACCTGCGTGCCGCCGGGGATGTCGGAGCCGTCCTTCCCCCAGGAGGATGAGAGGAGGAGAGGAGGGGGGCGGAAGGAGGGAGAGGAGGAGGAGGAGGAGGAGGAGGAGGAGGAGGAGGAGGAGGAGGAGGAGGAGGAGGAGGAGGAGGAGGAGGAGGAGGAGGGAGGAGGAGGAGGAGGAGGAGAGGAGGAGGGAGGAGGAGGAGGAGGAGGAGGAGAGAGGGAGGAGGAGGAGGAGGAGGAGGAGGAGGAGGAGGAGGAGGAGGAGGAGGAGGAGGAGGAGGACCCCCCCAGGCGTGGGAGGAGGCCGAGGGCGCCGCCGGCGCCGCAGAGGCCGAGCGGGCGGCGGCGTCCTCGAGCGCCGGGGCGGCGCGGAGGCCCGGCGGGCCCCTGCGGGTGCTCACGGACTGCTGCTGCGGCGGCGCCGAGAAGAGCTGCAGCCCCGGGCGGCCCAGGCGCGCCGGGCGAGGGGGGAGGAGGCGGAGGACGACGACGAGGAGGAGGCGGAGGAGGGAGGAGGTGGAGGAGGAGGGAGGAGGAGGAGGAGGAGCAGGAGGAGGAGGAGGAGGAGTGCGTCGCGAAAAATAGAGCGACGGTTGATTATCCTCGATTTCAACCTATTTGGGACGTCCCTCGGCCCCGCCTACAGGGCATCGAGACGCATCGCACGTGCAAGATACGTAGGCACAAGCAGCACAAGCATCTTAGCTGCTCTTCTCGGCGACTTCTTGGTAGTTCAAGTAATCGATCTGTTTGACGGTCCTGCAACACCGTGCAAGAAAGATTCAGAGCTAGAAAAGTGCCCCCCAGAGGTGAGGTCCAGAGGCGCGTTGGCCGAGGGGGGAGCAGGCATGGAGAGGCTTCAATCCATCAGTCATGTCGTATAGATATATACAGATTACACATGTATACTCTCTCTCTCTCTCTTTCTCTCTCGCTCGTTCTCTCGTTCCGTCATGCTTTGAGCTCGGCAGTCGGGCTTGGTCCTGGTCGGCTCCGGACTCCTGTGGCGGCTGCGGCTGCGAGGCAGGGCCTCGGGAAGGGCAGCAGGCCATGCGGGGGCTCCTGCGGGCGGTCTGCCCAGATCCACGGTCGCGCCGTCACCGCCCTCCTCCTCCTCCTCCTCCTCCTCCTCCTCATCATCATCATCATCATCCTCATCCTCATCCTCATCCTCATCCTCATCCTCCTCCTCCTCCTCCTCCTCCTCCTCCTCCTCCTCCTCCTCCTCCTCCTCCTTCTCCCCCTCCCCCTCCCCCTCCCCCTCCTCCTCTGGCCCAGGCGAGAGAGGCGGCCCCTGCAGGGTGCGCTGCCCGGGCGCGCCCGCGGCGGCGGCGGCGAGGGCGCGGCCCGCGGGCCGCGCGGCAGCTGGGCGGCGGGAGGCCCAGGCGGGCGAGGGTTGCCACGTGGGCCGCTGTCCGTCCTCAGTTGGATGTGTCCTCCTCTGCGTGCTCCCCCTTCCCCTCTCCCTTCTGCCCCCTCTCCTCTTACAGACCTGGAGGCATAGGCACCAGGCTCTAGAGATGAACGCGGACCCAGGTCCCATGTCAGCGTCCCACCACCACCTCGCGGCTGTCGTCGGCGTCGTCGTCGTGTCGTGTCGGCGGCGGGAGGCCCAGGTGGGCGAGGGCTGCCACGTGGGCCGCCGTCCGTCCTCAGTTGGATGTGTCCTCCTCTGCGTACTGCGGGATGACGATTGATAAAAAATGGGAGAGAACGACTAAACAACAATAGTTTCCTGCTATTTCGGCACGGCTTTCGGACTGGAGGAGAACGATAAAAAAATAAAGTTGTTCCAGCCCGCGGCTGGTTTTTTTCTAATCGTCATCCCGGGCGCCGCCGCGTGAACACGACCCCTGGTCATTTATTAATCGTCATCCTCCATTACTCTGAGGTCGGGCCTGTTCCTCTACAGGGGGAATCTTCAAAAACAGTCGAAGAAAGTGTGGGGACTAATGTTTGAGTATTTGGGGGCATATTATGAGTATGTTTGGCGTAGTTTTTATTTGTCGCCCAAAATCCCCCTGTAGGGGGACACGCCCGACTTAACCGTACTCCCCTTCCCCCTCTGCCTCCTTCTTCCTCGCGGCTGTCGTCGGCGTCGTCGTCGGCGTCGTCGTCGGCGTCGTCGTCGTCGTGTCGTTGTCCGTCGCCACCGTCTGGGTGTGCCTCTTGGGGGCAAGCTTCGACCCCCGCCGTCCCTGCCAGGCCGTGCAGAGTCGCAGCAGGCATCCACGGTCAATTGTGTTTGCTGTCCATCTGGCGGTCGGCTTGGTGTGGGTTCGCAGCGGGCGAGGGTAGATGGTCGGTTGCTCGCAGCTCGGAAACTGGAGGTGGAAGGGGTTGGTGTGAACCGATTTAATATCGGACTCCTCTCGTTCACCACTCGCCCGTCCGCTCCTACCGCGTACGAGGCAGCCAAAACGTTTACTCGGGCATGTCGCTCCCGCCTGAGACCCCCATACAGCTTGACCCAGGAATCGTGGTTCGGCCTGGGCGCCTGGACCACTCCCCGAGCACGCTCCGATACCAGAAGTGGAATCAAAGATTCAGGAGGGGAAAAAACACACAGACACAATGAATCGTCGATTTCCCAGAAAATATGGGAAGATATGGGAAGTGGGGGGGAAGACAAAAACCCAGAAAATATAGGAAAATATGGGGAATCGTTTTATTTGTGTGTATGCATGTATTTGTGTGTGTCCTGGGGCCCCTTGAGTCGTGTGGTCCTGGCCCTGCCTCCTTCCTCTCTTGCATGCCTCTTGGAGCCCAGAACTACGAGGACGCCACAGGCGAAACGGGCCGGACCATCTCGCGCGCGGCACCTCGGAGCCAACGGTTCGAACAGGGCCGGACCACCTCGCAGACGACGTGTCGGAACCCAAAGTTTCGAGGACACCTCGGGCGAAACGGGCCAGACCACCTTCGGATATTTGAGAACGTCTGGGTGCGCTGGTCCGCTGGCCAGACATAATTCCCATCATGGCATGGCCCCAGTCGGCACAGTTGCCTCGGAAGCTATATGGATCTGGGACGGTGCGTATTCACACTCAAGCTGTTGCTAGAGATATCCTCGGGTGTTCTGACCATACACCTTTTTCAAATCAACCTTGCGTGTACACACCTGTAAGGACGGAGGGCTCTCCTCTTCAGTGAAGCACTCCCGCGTGGGCGCCGCGCACATGGTTCTGACGGATTCCACCTGTTACACGGGGCGAGGGCAATTCCCTCTCGAGCTCAGTGCGGGTTGCCGCGTCATGCGCCTGAATATGGGCATGATCGTTGGTGTATTGCGTGCAGCCGATGGTGTTCTCACCACAGTTGCAGAACCATGGCGGCTCTGACCTGTCCCTCCACCCTCCTGAGGATCAAGACCCGTGTCGGGGCAGCTGTGAGCACCAGCATCCTTGTGGGTTGCGCGGTGTGCAACCGATGGGGTTCTTACCGCGGTGGCAGGGCCATGGCGGTTCTGACCCTGCCCGTACCCATATTGATTAATTGTGGTGGAGGAGAAGGAGGAGGAGGAGGAGGAAGGAGGAGGAGGAGGAGGAGGAGGAGGAGGGGGAGGAGGAGGAGGAGGAGGAGGAGGAGGAGGAGGAGGACAGCCTCCTCAAGACCCAGACCCGTGGCGGGGCAGCTGTGAGCATCAGCACTCCAGCCCTGCCCGGTGTTGAAGGCCTGCGCCGGGCCCACGGGAGGCCCTTCATTTGTTTCCAGCGGCCGTTCGCCGCAGCGAGAGGGATGCTCGCGCTGCATTGCGAGGAGTGGGTATGGGATGGGAGTGCGTGTTGCAGCATCAGTGGCGCGGGCTGGATGTACTCTGATCCTCCTCCTTCCTCCTCCTCGTTGTCCTCCTCCTCGTCGTCCTCGTGCTCGTCCTCGTCCTTGTCCCCGTCCCCGTCCTCCTACTCTTCGTCCTGCGCCTCCTCTTCCTCATGCTCCTCCTCCTCCTCCTCCTTCTCCTTCTCCTCCTCCTCCTCCTCCTCCTCCTCCTCTCCTCCCTCCTCCTCCTCCTCCTCCTCCTCCTCCTCCTCCTCCTCCTCCTCCTCCTCCTCCTCCTCCTCCTCTCCTCCTCGTCCTCCAGGGGGAAGGGGAACGGCAGGGGGAAGTGTCGATGGGTGGCCCAGGCTGGGTCAGGGCCAGCCCCCCAGGATCCGGCCGACGGGCGATCTCTTCACGACGCAAGCCGCAAGGGAAGGGATGACGAGTCGCAAGGAGAGGGGAAGGGGGGAAGAGGGAATCGTCCGTCTCCTCCCCCCCCCCACACGCCTCCTTCCTCATCTCCCAATTATTCTGTCCTCCGCGCATGCGCGCGCAGGGGAGCGCGCGGGCGAGGGGGGGAGGGGGAGGGGGCGGGGGGGGCAGCGAGGGGAGGGTCGGGGCCACGAGAGGAGGGCGGGGGGGGCTCCGGTGCTGGAGCGAGGACGGGCATGTGGAATCGGGACGAGGAGAACGAGGAAGCTGTTCGAAGCGAAGGCCGCCTGGGAGGGGAGGGGAGGAGGAGGAGGAGGAGGAGGAGGAGGAGGAGGAGGAGGAGGAGGAGGAGGAGGAGGAGGGGCGAGGACGGGAAGACTGGGCAGAGGAAGGAAGACAGCGGCGTGAGGGGGAATGGAAGGAGAAGGGGGGAGCTGAAGGGCACGGGAACGGGAGGAGGTCGGGGGGGCAGGGTTAGGAGGGGCATGTTCCCCATGGAGCCCCACCTGCACATGACTTCCCCCACACATACACACACACACAACACACACACACAAAACACACACACACACACACACGCACGCACGCACGCACGCACGCACACACACACACACACACACACACACACACACACACACACGCACGCACACACACATACACACACACACACTTTTGGGGGATCTGCGGGGCGAGAGCGAACCTCTTCCGCTAAAAGCTAGGCGGGCTACGCACAGCTTTAATTAGGGAGACAGGGCACAGGAAGGCGCACGCACACGCACGCACACACGCACGCATACACGCACGCATTCACGCACGCATACGCACACACACACACACACACACACACACACACACCGCACAGAGATGCGCCCAGGCTGTTGTCCCGACGGCCGAGCCGCAGCGGAGCGGCGACTGCTGGCCGCAGGGACCGTGCGCACGAGGAGCGCTGGATGTCAAGACACGTGTCCAAAGCAACGACGAACGAGCTCCACGAGCAACCGAGACCCCCTCGCGTCAAGGTAAAACGCGACGGATGGTATTCTGCCACGCTCGGCATCATGGGGGCCTTCCGGAGCCCCAGCACTGTCAAGCCATACTCAGGATGGGCTCACGTCCCGAGGAAGGGCCCACACATTCTGGACTGTCCACAGTATGGAAAACAAGTAACAACGTTGGGTTCTGGGAACACATCGCCGAAACCTTGGAATGAGGAACGCGTTTGGTCAAGAAGAGGTTATGGGGTCTTTGGGCCGTAGTTCGGTCTTTCTGTGGGCTATTCGAGCATGTCGACCAAGGATGGAAAAAAAGGGCGCCTCGTCACTTCTAGAAGGTTCCGAATCGGAAGATTTCGATTGGAACAAGCGCGCTACCACATGATCGGCATGCGTTTGACCATGACAGAGAAAGGCAAAGAAACAAGCGGGCAGATTGCCCAGCCTTGCAGCAAGAGACGTCGCTCTTGGGGGGCGAGTGTGGATTTCTTGTGGGGGCCCACTGGTTCGAGACCTTGGATAAGAGAAGGGACCTACGTATTGCCACATCTGGGAGGTTCGCTAATTGAGGGTCTGATTTCTTTCAGGGTGCCATGTCTTGTAGACCGCGTTAGCCATCCTCTATTTAATGGCCTGCAAACAACAACAACATTAACAACAACAAACAACAACAACAACAACAACAACAACAACAACAACAACAACAACAACAACAACAACAACAACAACTACAACTACAACTACAACTACAACAACAACTACAACAACAACAACAACAAACATGTCGTAGCTTGCTGAATCGCTCTGCTCCCTTCCAGGAAGCCCCTCGTGCCCATGGCCGGTCTCGTGCTGCTGTCGCTCTCCGCTGCCTTGGTGCTCCTCACGGCGCTGCAGACCTGGGGCGCACAAAGGCCGCGCAACCTGACGGGCGCTCGCTTCGACATGCTGTTCTAGGGGTTGCCAGCCGTCCCTCGTCGTCTCCCCTTCCCCTACCGCCTCATTGACTCATCCTCTCTTGCTATCTGTATATATATATGTATATAGGTACATGTATAAAGTAGTATGTATACATTTACATATATATACACTATACATCGATCGATCGATCGACTTATCTCTATATATATATACACATATATCGATCTATCTCTACATACATACCCTTCTCTACATCTTTATAATCCGCGGGGGTGCGACCACCCCCCCGAAACGGGACCCCCCCAGATCCGCGGCACGGGGGGAGGCCGGCAAGCTTTGCCGAGGCGTGCACGCAGGCGGGTGGCAGTCCCAAATCGATCGGCGAAAGGCCAGAGAGCCACCCAAGACGGTCCGCGCGGAGGTGACATTAAACATAAAAACTCGGAGGTTCGCGCGGATTTCTCGGATCGGCGTTGGGGCCCCCCGGCGGTGCCTCCGGCGCCGCTCCTGGCGCGCTCCGCGCGCCAGGGAGGGGGGCCCCAGCGCCGATCCGAGAAATCCGCGCGCACCTCCGAGTTTTTATGTTTATGCCACTTCTTGTTCCCCTAAGGATGGCATCCAGCTAGCCTTGACCCCCGCCAGATGCTCGAAGATCACGACAGTGTCACCCCAAAGAGTCGTTCGAACCCCAGAAACATCGATGCCGATTTTCGGCTACTCGCTAATTCGGCCTCCCACACGTCCGAGAACGTTGGACACACACTGACAACCGCTCCTAGACGGCCCAGATGAGCCTCATGAGCGCCCGAAGCGGTCCCCGAACTGTCCACAAGAGTCCCCATGACCCCCCAAAATTGACCCCACGACGGCTGGCGCAAGACCTTAAAGACGCCACAAACGGTCCAAGATGGTATCATGCGGTCCAGGCCCTTGCTGGATGCTCGAAGGCGCTTCGAATGTCACCTCCAAGAGGCGCTCGAAACCCTGAAAATCTTGATTTGTCTGTGGCTTTCGTATGCTTTCCGACTATATCCTCATTCGGCTTGCCAGGCGTCCGAGAACGCAGGCGAGGCACCGAAAATCTTTCCCGACTCCAGAAACGCCGTACGGGGGCCCAAGACGGCTCCTAAACTGCCCACAAAAGGCCCCATGACCGCCCCAAATTGACCCTAAGGCGGCCGGCAAGCCACCCCCAAGACGGTCCAAAATGGTATCAAGTTGGCCTTGGCCTTCGTCTGATGCCCTGAAGCGGCCCGAGAGGTACCTCCAAGACGCACTCGAGCCCCGAATTATCCTGGCGAAGGACCCAACCATATGAAGTTGTGGGTACCGCAATTGTGAATATCTTCTTCGGTGAAGCTCACTATGGGGCCACGAAGCGCTGCGCTGGGAGGGGGGGGACGCATGCGGGCGGTAGCACTGGGGGCTTTGGTGGAGCTCCCTATGGGGCCACGAAACGGTGTACTGGGCGGGTGAAAATGCCAAATTGGGTGTGGGGGACGCATGCGGGCGGTCCCACTGGGGGCTTCGGTGGAGCTCTCTATGGGGCCACGAAGCGTTGTGCTGGGTGGGTGACAATGCCAAGTTGGGTGTGGGGGACGCATGCGGGCGGTCCCACTGGGGGCTTCGATGGGGCTCCCTATGGGGCCACGAAGCGTTGTACTGGGTGGGTGCAAATGCCAAATTGGATGTGGGGGACGCACGCGGGCGGCCCCACTGGGGGGCTTCGGTGGAGCTCCCTATTGGGTCACGAAGCGCTGTACTGGGTGGGCGAACATGCCAAATTGGGCGTGGGGGACGCATGCGAGCGGCTCCATTGGGGCTTCGGTGGGGCTCCCTGTAGGGCCACGAAGCGCTGTATTGGGTGGGTGGAAACGCCAAATTGGGTGTGGGGGACGCATGCGGGCGGTCCCACTGGGGGCTTCGGTGGAGCTCTCTATGGGGCCACGAAACGCTGTGCTGGGTGGGTGAAACGCATGGAAGAAGGAAGAGGGAGGGGAGGAGGAGGAGGAGGAGGAGGAGGAGGAGGAGGAGGAGGTGGAGAGGAGTAGGAGGAGAAGGAGGAGGAGGAGGAGGAGGAGGAGGAGGAGGAGAGGAACCCGGGGCACCGTCTCTTCAAAACGAGGACCCAACACCGCAGGATGGTTGGGAAAAACACTGGTTTGTTCAATGATGTTGTAGGATTCGCTACCATTCGCTTCTTCGGCTTGCCGGGCGTCCGAAAACATTGTCAAAGTTCCGAACACCGCTCCAACTAAACCCAGACGCGCTTCCTGAATCCCCAAAACGGCCCCCAAACTGCCCATGGGCGGCGCCCTGACGGCCAGGGGAGGCCCCAACACGAGCCAAGTCAGTACCCTCACTCGTTAGGAAGGCGCCATGAGGGCCCTAGACGACTCCCAAACTGCCCATATGCGGCTCCATGACAGCCCGGGGACACCGTCTGGACGCTCCCCAACAGGGCCACCCAAGAGCTCCAGCTCTCCAGGGCGCCTTCTCAACGTTCACCCAAACGTGCAAACGGGCGAGCGGCAGTCCCAAAACGCCCCGCGGACAGTCCGAGGTGGCTCCGACATGGGCCACAAAGCCCTCACACCGCTTCGGCAGGCCCCCATGTAGATCCCTGAATTCTTCCCCGCTGAGATTGTAGCTCGCTACATAAAGCCGCAGTTTGCCACAACCCCAAGTTCGCAACCACTCGTTTGTAAATTCTGTTACGCACCCGGGATTTCAGCAGTTTGCAGTCACGCCATTCCGTACGCCCTTGGTCTCCGACTCACATGCATTGCCCGTCCTTTGTTGATTGCCCCCTTCTCCCTTTCCCCCGCTTCTCCGTGATACGAGCCAGCGAGCACGCCTCAAAGGGAAAAAGAAAGGCGCGACAGGCCAACCGCTCCAAAGCTTGAAGGAAAAAGGTGCATGGCGCGAAGCGCCACTGCAGCCTTGTACATATATATATATACACATACATACAAATATACATATTTCTATGTGTATATATATATTATCATACGCACCTCTCCGAGGGAGTAGAGCTCAGAGGCGATTGATTGAAGGCCGCGCCGCGTCCGCGATTGTTCTGGCCGTTTCGCTAGGGACATCTTCGACATGCTGAGCATTGGTGGCACCCTTCACACAGATCGTGGCGTCAGGGTCCAAACAAACACATGGGAATTTCAATATTCCAACATAAAACCTTCATAAACACCATATAATGTCAATGCTTTTGATTCCGATTCTCAAAGAATGGCGGTTTCGCCTGAGGTATCCTCCGAAAATCGAGCCTCGACGTACCTTCTGGTATCCCAGACCCCGCCTCGCACTTCTCCGAGGGAGTAGAGCTCAGAGGCGATTGATTTAAGGCCGCGCCGCGTCCGCGCATGTTCTGGCCGTTGCGCCAGGGGCATCCTCGAAATTCTGAAAACCGGTGGCACCTCTCACACAGATCGTGATGTCAGGGTAAAAGCACACATGGGAATTTCGACATTCTAACATAAAACCTTCAAAAGCACAATGTAATGTCAATGATTGTGACCCCGATTATCAAAGACCCCAGACCCCGCCTCGGAGCCTCCTGGGGGCCTCCTGGAACCTCCTGGGGACTTCTTGGGCCTGCGGTCTCTTGGTCGGGCCTCCTGGAGCCTCTTGCGGCCTCCATGGACATCCTCGCAACTTCGAGCCCAGACGTACTCTCCTTCGGCCTCCCGGAGCCTCTTGCGACCGACTCCTGGTCGGGCCTCCTGAGGCCTCCATGGACATCCTCGCAACCTCGATCCCAGACGACCCCTCCTGGGGCCTCCTGGAATAGTGTTTGGCATCCTGGTCGGGCCTCCTGAGGCTTCTTGGGGGCCCGTGGTACACACATCGCAAGGTGTGGCAACCCCGCTTGCGCTCGAGTGCGACCCCGCTATTGCACCTCGCTCCCAGCAGCTATCCTCCTCCTCCTCTTCTCGTCCTTCTCTTTCCCTCAACATCTAGTGAAACAAATCGCCTGCGACACCCTCGCAACTCTGGGTTCCGAGATGCTCTGAACTGAGGTGTTCAGGCCATGTTCGCTTGAAACGTCCTCGCAACTCTGGGTTCCGAGATGCCCTGCGCTGAGGTGGTCAGGCCAATTTCGCCTGGGACATCCTCGCAACGCTGACCTCGGAGAGGCATTGCCCTCGTCGATGAGTCGATCCTCCTGCTCGATCCCCCATCCTTTGGGGGGCTCTTCCTCGATCTTGGATTATTATGCGTTCATCTCCTGCCTATTCCCCTTCTCTTAGGCACGCCCTGGCGGCGCCGCGCCAGCTTCCCTTTCTCCATCTCCGATCCCGCCGTCACGGTGTCTTCCTGCTCCAAACGACCTTGCAGTCGGTTGTATGAGCCTGGGCACACACGTGCCGCTTGTATAAGTGTATGTATGTATCGCGTTCTCTCTCTCTCTCTCTCTCTCGCTCTCGCTAGTTTCTCTCTCTCTCTGTATATATGCGTGTGTATCTATGCGTACGTGGATAAATGCATGCATCAATATCTGCATAGATACGTACATGCATGCATACATACATGCATACAAACACGCATACACACATACAGACATACAATATTACGTACATACATGCATGCATGCATGCATACATATATACATACATACATACATACATACATACATACATACATACATACATACATACATGCATGCATGCATGCATGCATGCATGCATGCATATACATACATACATACATACATACATACATACATACATACATACATACATACATACATACACACCTATATACAGATACATATATATATACATACATACACACATGCATGCATACATACATGCATGCATGCATGCATGCATACATACACACATACCTGCATACCGACCTGCATATCTACTTACATATATATGCACATGCATGCGTACATGCATATATACATACATACTTACGTACGTACGTACATACATGCATGCAATTAGACATGCAGACTTGAATGCATCCATGCATGCGCAATCATAAACATACATGCGTGCATAAATGCATGCATGCATGCATGCAAACATACATACATGCATGCATGCATACATCCATACATACATACATACACATACATACATACATACAGACATACATACATACATACATACATATATACATACATACATACATACATGCATACATACATACATACATACATGCATGCATGCATGCATGCATGCACCCGTACATACCTACACATGTATGTATGTTTATATATAAATATGTACGTCCATACCTGCACAGTTGCATTCGGGCATGCATACATACATACATATATCTATGTATATGTGCGTAGATAGCTATACCTATGGAGTGTCGCAATGTTCGCACCCCCCGCCTCCCCTGGCACGCGATGGCAAACGCCCCCCCCCACCTGGGCACCGAACGTAGCCCTGGGAGCCCAGGGCCCAGTTTCGGCCCTTTGGGGGGCTCTTTCACGCCCGAGAGCGGCGCTCCAAGAGAACCCACGACGGCCTCCAGACGGCCCAAGAGAGGCCTGCAAGACGACCCAGGAGCGCCCCAAGACCGCTGAGGATGGCTCCAACACGGCCCAGAGGCCCCCTAGAAGGTTCCAGAGTGAGGACCCTCACGGGGGCGGTAAGGGGCCACAATCGTCACATGCCCTTTTGGACAAACGTGCATACGCTCTTTCGTTCTGACAGCGCCCAGTGCGGCCTAGGGGGGGGCCCAAGATCGCCCCCGGCCTGCGGCCCACCCGCGACCCGGCCCGGAACCGACCCGCGACCCCACCTGCGACCCACCCCACGACCCAGCCCGCGACCTGGCCCGCGACCCACTCGCGACCCACCCGCGACCCGCTCGCGACCCCCCCGCGACCCGGCCCGCGACCCACCCGCGATCCACCCGCGACCCACCCACGACTCCCCCCGCGACCCACCCGCATTGCTTCAACGAGAAAATCGGCACCTGCGGTGAGCTCGTCTCTCAAAATAAGGCGCTTGCGGCGGGCATCTTCAGAGCCTCGCAGACTGCCGACGTCCCGCCTCCCCCTGACTCTTAGCGTGGTGCTACGTGTGTATATATATATATATATATAAAGAGAAAAGTTCCTTCCATCTGCCCGATTCCGAGGCCATTGCATGTTTTTCAATGTCTGGGCGTGGGCCCAGGGTTCTTTTTGCGCGATCAGGCGTCTGACCTTGGACTGGAGGGGTCCAAAGTAAGGTGCACCAGAGTGGCCATCCGATTTCTGTCACTCGTGAAGTTGCGTGCGCGGAGATAGGTATCGAACCGGTTCGACACACGTGCGCATGTGGCACGTGATTCCACGCGTGCGGGTGCCAATGGAAGTATCGAAGATGCGCCCGGCACGCGATCTGACGCGCAAAGTGGAGGTCCAGGGGGAGTCCAGTATTCGGCGGCGCACCCAGGGGGGAAGGCAGAGGGAGCGGGCCTCTTCAGGAGCCTCCGAAGGCCTCCAGCCTTCCGAGAAGCACCCCCGAGGTCCTAGGCCTCCTCCGGAGCCGCAGACGTGCCTCTCAGAGGGCAGGAGGGCTCCGGAGAAGCCTGGCCGTCTTCCGAGAGGGCGTGCCCCGTCTCACGAGGGGTGGCGCGTGTTCTGACGTTCTAGGCCTCCCAGATGGGGTCGGAGCAGATGGGTTCGGAGGATCGTGCCGCATCGCCGATGCATCGGCGATGCGTCTCGATGCGGAGCCCGATTTTCTCCACGCCGACGTCGCCGATGCGTCGCCGACGTCGCCAGTGCATGGCCGATGCATCGCCGATGCATCGTCGATGTATCGTCGATGCGGCGAGATCCTCCGACCCCATCTACTCCGACCCCATCTAGGAGGCCTCTAGACGTGCGACCTGCGAGGCGACCTGCAGCATCTGGTCGTCTGCGCGGGCCATCTTGGGGGGGCGGGCCGCGGGCGGCGACGACAGCGGGGAAGGAGGGGGAGCATAAGGAAGGGGGGGGAGGGGGAGGAGTCAGAGGAGGGAAAGGTGCCGATGCCGCTGCTCGCCTTGGAGAGCTCTCGTCGCCCTACTGGATTCTCTCCAAATTCTGGTCAGAACGCATCCCGGGAGAGATCCGGGGAGCAGCGGTGTCAGTAGATGTTTTTGCCCCATCCCCCCCCCCGCAACGAAAGGGGTAAAGAGGAGAAGGGGGAGAACAACAATATTGGGCAAGGAGAATAGGGCGAAGCAGGAAATAGTTGTGTGAATGCGGGGGAGGGGAGAGCGGTGTGTGAGTCCCCAGCCTCCTCGCTCGGTGTTCGCCACTGTTTGCTTCAGTGATTGTTGCCTTGCTTTTGTGAGAAGTTGTCTGCTTGCCGCCTTATGTGTTGTCTTTCTCTCTGCACCGCAGCACGTCATCTAAGAATGTACCAGAGTATTCCACACCAGCGCATAGGTGACATGTCGGACTAAAGTCTGCCTCGATTGACTGACTGGGTTCGTGGGCACCGTTACGTCCATATCTCCCTCCCATCGTTCATACGCCTCCTTTCCCAGGACATGTTTCATTTGCATGGGCTCGCATTTGATAGGTTGGCTCGTGTGTGTGTGTGTCGCGAAGAAGAAAAACGCTATAAACATAAACTGTTGGCGCTCCGCGCGGATTTTTTGGATCCGCGCTTGGGGCCCCCCGACGGCGCCTCCGGCGCCGCCCCTGGCGCGCTCCGCGCGCCAGGGAGGGGGGTCCAGCGCAAATCCAAGAAATCCGCGTGGAGTGCCAAAAGTTTATGTTTATGTGGTGTTGTTCTTCTTCTAGCGTCCTTGATTGCATGGCGCTCTTGTATCGCAATGCCCAGCCCGCCAGCCGCAACCGTTTAGGTTCCGCCACGTTCTCTCGTGGAACGTGCTTGGTTGGCTGGTGCCTCTCGGTGGCGGGGAGGAAAAAAAGCGATTGGCACGCAGGCCCTGAGATGTGCAAGCTGGAGGGTTTCTCCGAAGGGCTTAGGCGACCCGTCCTCATCATACTTGTCCTCCTCCTCCTCCTCCTCCTCCTCCTCCTCCTCGTCCGGCCTCCTCCCTCATCTCCTCCTCCTCCTCCTTGTCCTCCTCCCCCTCCCCCTTCTCCACCTCCTCCTCCTCCTCCTCATCGTCCTCCTCCTCCTCCTCCTCGGGTTTGGTCCGTAGCCATTTTGGCCCAAGTTTCGAGCTTTTTGCAACCTTTGGAACAGCGCGTTTGGAAGTGGCGCAGCTGGTCCGAGCCAAGCTTTCATTCGAACTCGCCTATGTCAGGAGGTGCCCGCGATGGTGTGGGAGGAAAGCAGTTCCAAACCTGGGTCTGCAATGATTCCCGCAGTCGGTATGGCAACTTCCTGTGGCACACCCATTGTCGAGAGTGCGGGAAGTTCGGCCCGCCTCGTGCCCAGAGCACCCAGCGGCGCCCAGGCGAACGTGCGCCTTGGATCCTGCAGGGAGACTGTGCCAAGGGGCCGCCACAGGAGGAGATGGTGTCAAGCCTGGGGGCGCGAACCGTCTCAAGGGAGGTGCTGAAGGGAAGGGCAAAGAGCAGGCCCCAGACAATGCGCTCGTCATCCAAGTCCTTCGTGCCTTTGAAGGGCACTCTGGTAAGTCCATGGACGAGGTGGTGGCGTTCGTTGAGAAGCCCCCCAAGGAAGGTGAGCAACCAGCCGACCTTGGATCGAAGTCCCTCCAGGACCCCCTCGGCCGAGGGACACGTAAGCGCAAGCAGATCGATTCATACATGGCCAGGGTCAAGAAGGCAGAGGCCGCCCTGGAGGCAGCCAAGACGTCAGCCGACGACCTTCGCTCCCAGCTCGCCGCGCACGAAGACAGCAGGAGCAGAGGGAGAAGGCTGCAGCAGACGTTCGGGCCCCCGTGCCTGGCCCTGCTGGCACTGCCGGTGACGACGATGCTGGCTCTCACGACGGTGGAGGAGAGCGCTCCGGAGGCATGGGCTTTGATCCCAAAGTCGAGTTTGATGCTGAGGGCCCAGGCGTTCAGAGCCTCAGTGCCAATATCAACGCAACTGATAAGGACGGTGCCAAGCGGTTCCTCGAAGCCCTGAGCACTGCTGCCGAGCGTCCCAAGCGGTTTTGATGAAGACCACGGATGGACTGTTCCTCGCGATGCTCTACGTGTCGAGAGGGGGCAAGGCCCCTGCCCTATGGCCACGGCTGCACAGCAGACAGCCCTTCAACCCCGTGCAGCGCCCACGGGGGGGAGTCGGGAGGCTCGAGTCTCAGGACAGGCCGTGGCACGCCCCCCGAAGTTCAGCCAGATGGGCGAGGAGCTCACCTGGAGGCCCTGGAAGGGCGCTCGATTTCTCTGTGGACGGCCAATTGTTCGAGCTGGTCGTCGGCGCAGGCACCGTTGGAGTTGGCTCGCGGCAGTCAAAATCCCTTATTTGCCAGATGCGTTGCGTTTGCAGGAGCATCGCATCAAGAACGGTGCTCTATTGGACGCGGCAGCTAAGTGGACGAGCAAGCGGACCCACTACATGCATGGGGGCCGGCGGAATCTGCTGGCGACGGGCTTCTTCATTCCAGTGGAGGGGCGAGCGCGCTCAGCAGATATGCGGCAAGCAGGGGGGCGCAGATCTCGCGGGAGAAGATGCTTCCAGCGCGCAGAGTGGAGGCAGTTCGCCTCAACATAAGAATGCCTTGTCCGCTGCACGCGGCCTCTCTCTACCTCCTCACGAGTACTGGGCTCGCGAGAGGCAACGTAGACATCCTGGCGCAGCTGGATGTCCGCTACAAGGGCCACCTGGCCCTTGTAGCGGACATCTCGAGCTACGACCAGCGAGAGCTGGCTTGAGCTACAAGGGCCACCTACAGAGCTACGAGGCCACAACGAGAGACACCAGCAGAGACACGAGGACTACGACCTGGGCTACCAGGACCACAGGCACGGCTACGAGAGCCGCCAGCAAAGCTATGAGGCCCGCAGGCTGAGGCCACGAGCAGTGCTACGACGACCACCAGCTGAACCACACGGGCCACCACCTGAGCTACGAAGGCCACCAGTAGAACTGCGAGTGCCACCAACTGAGCTACCGGAGGCACCAGCTGTGCTACGAGGGCAATAAGCAGAGCTACTACAACCACTGGCAGAGCTGCCGGGGCCACCAGCGGACCTTCTAGGACCATGCGCTCAGCTACGAGGGCCAGGGGCACAGTTCCGACAGCCGCCAGAAGAGCTACCAAGGCTCGCTGCAGACCTCCGAGGACCTCAAGCTGGGCTACGAGTGCCACAGGCAGAGCTACGAGAGCCACCAGAAGACCGACGAGGACCGCGAGCTGAGCTGCGAGGGCCACATGTGCAGCGACGCGAGCCACCGGAAGAATTTCAAGGCCCCCCTGCTGAGCCACGAGAGCCACCAGCAGAGCTACGAGAGCCACAAGCTGAGCTACGGGAGGGCAGCCGCGTACGTCTCGTGGGGCTGAAAACAAAGCCAGCCCTCAACGGCCAAGAGGGGAACCTGAGCCCCTTTGACGTACAAGCCGAGGGATTGGCATACCGAAGTGGAGCAACCCAGATCCGCGCCAGGACAGGAAACCTGGAGGCCAACGGGAAATAGTCACAACAAAGGCTCGGCAAGATGCACCAAGATCGGGCCCAAACTTTCCGGTATTACAGTACGCTGCAGAACGATTACGTGTTCGAGCGGTTGCACGACGTCGAGTCCGCGGAGGGCCAGCTTGGGGCGACCCTCCTCGATGTGTTTCAGCACGATGTTTTTCCATGCGCTGTTCGCCCAGATGGCGTAAATCATAACACGAACGTGACCTACAAAGGCGAGGCCAGCTGCCTGAAGCCAGAGAAGATTACGAATTACAGCGTTACGGGCAAAAGTATACAAGTACATCGATACACACAACATACTACGTCTATGTCACTTTGGTTTTGTAGCACATCCCATGAGCGGCCCGGCCGCTACTCTGTTCCTTCTCCACCTTCGTGGGCCTCAGGATGGTTGACGATGGAGTTGTGGCCTTCCGTCCCTCCACCCCCTCCCTCGGAAAGGGCGCGCCTCGGCCCCGCGCTCGGCGCGGGCTTCGAGGGAGGGGGCGAAAGGAACAGCCGATGCCGCTGCGAGAGAGGAGGAAGAGGAGGAGGATGAGGCGGAGGAGGAGGAGGAGGAAGAGGAGGAGAGGAGGAGAAGCAGGAGGAAGAGGAAGAGGAGGAGGAGGAGGAGGAGGAAGAGGAAGAGGAAGAGGAGGAGGAGCAGGAAGGGAGAGAGAGAGAGAGAGAAAAAAAAAAAAAACTAACAAAAAACAAAAGAGAGAGAGAGAGAAAGGAACAGGGAAACAATAAACCTCCTGCGCGCCCCCCCCCCCGCCCGTCCCCGCCCCGCTGCCCGACGGAACGCGGAGTTGGGTTGGCGGGCGCCTTGCCGGCGGCCGGCGGCGGCGCAGCCCGCGGGCTGGGGGCAGCATGGAGTGCCTGAGTGGCTCTGGCCGCTGTGCTCTGCCAGGAGCTGGGAGGGGACGGGGGGGGACTCCCCCCATTTCTGATCTCTGCCTCGTCCTCCCTGTCTGCCTCCCTCCTCCCGCTCTGCCTCGTCCTCCCCTCTCTGCCTCGTCCTCATCCCTCTCTGCTGGGGGAGGGGGGGCGGGGCGAGGCAGAGAGGGAGGAAGGGAGGCTTAGGCTCGGCTGAGGTGTAGGACGTCGCTACGTCGCTCAGGCGGTGCCCCGCACATAGAAGATTCATACTGTAAACTGTTCGTTTTCGGGAAAAGAGGAAAACAGCTGATGAATCCGCAAATCTCGTCACCTTTTTCTTGAAGCCGTAAGTGCCATGTCTTTATCAGTGTTCTCTGCAGGGAGGGAGAGGGGTGGGAGAGAGGGAGGGATGGAGTGGAGGAGGAGGATGAAGAGGAAGAGGTAAAGTAGAGGAGGGAGTAGGGGAGTCATCGCCACCATCATCACTGTCATCAGCATCCTCACCGTCACCGCTACCACCATATCACTTCTACCATACCTGTACCGTCATCGCATCACTATGATCAATGGCGTAGGCATCAACATGTTACTCGCCGTACGCATCACCACAATCGTCCTCACCATCATCAGTGTAACAATCATCATCATCATCATCATCATCATCATCATCATCATCATCATCATCGTCATTATCATCAGCAGCAGCATCCACATCATCATCCACACCATCATAATCAACAACAGCATCATCAACATCATAATCAGCATCATCATTATCATCATCGTCGTCATTATCATCACCACCATCACCATCACCATCACTGTCACCGTCATCGTCGTCATCATCATCATCATCATCATCATCATCAGCAGCAGCAGCAGCAGCAGCATCAGCATCATCATAATCGTGTCCTGTTTGCCCACTCCTACTCCTACTCCTCTCATCCCGTCAGGCTACCCGTGCCAGCTGGGCGACGATGCCGCAGGCTGCGTTGGCCGATGCGGTGCCGTCAGAGCAGCAGCAGCGGTAGGGGAGGAGGGTGAAAGAGAGCCCAGGCTTCCAGCGTTATGAAAACGCAGAGCGTCTGGTTTTCCTGGACCCAGGCCTCTGGAGGCCCGTGCTCGGTCTGTGGCCACTTGCGGTCCCCAGGACCCACAGGAAACAGCATGCGGCGCGGAGTCCATCCGAAAGATCGGGTCGAGAACTCCGGAGATTCGTGCATTGAGAAAAACATGGCATCGGTTGACTGGTAGGAGGAAGCACAGGAGAAGGACGAGGGGGGTGAAGAGAGGGGGGGGCAGGGACAAGCTAGGTGCGCTCGCGCCATACCTGACGTTCAACTCTGTCCACGCACCCATTCCCAGTGCGCTGGTGTTTCTCTACCCGCGGACGCGTGTCATGGCGGGCCTGGAGCACTCAACATGACCCCATCGTATTGTGCGCAATTTGAAAAGAGGAGTTGCTTGCATTGCAGGAGGAGGTGGCGGACGAGCCAGAGGAGGAGATGGTGGAGGAGGAGGAGGAGGAAAGAAGAGGACGAGGAGCAACAGCAGCAGCAGGAGCAGGAGAAGCGGGAGGAGCAGGAGTCGGAGGGCGGGGGAGTTGAAAGAAAGGAGGCGACACTGACGAAGAAGGACTCGGATCCAGAAATATGGCCCGTGCATGGGCGAGAGCGCCATCCTGAACGACGGAAGCAAAGCCCCGATCCTAAAATGAGGCCCACGCTGCAGCGGGAGCACCAGTTCGGAAGGACCGGGGACGCTCAGATCCTGTTTTTATTTATTTTTATATAGAAAAGGCGCGGGACTCTCAGGCCGAAGGAGAGAAGAGAGTAGTAGTTGCATCAAGCTGGGTGCGACCGCGCCACATTTGACATCCTGCTTCTCCCATCCCTCCCTCCCCGTTGCGCTGATGTTGTCTCGATCCGCGCACGCGTGTCATAGCGGATCTGGAAGTCCAAAGACGGCCCCATCGTGCAAGTCGCCGTCGGAAAGGTGCAGCGAGGAGGAAGAGGAGGAGGAGGTGGCGGAGGAGCTGGCGGATGAGCAGGAGAATGAGCAGGAGGAGGATGAGGAGGAAGGAGGAGGACAAGGAGGAACAGCAGCAGCAGGAAATGGAATGGAAGGAGCAGGATGAGCAGGAGGACCCGGGGACCGACCCGGAGAAGGCGGAGGGAGGGAAAAGGAGGGGGGCGACGACGATGAGGAAGGATTCGGACCCAGGGAAGCGGTACGCGCTGGGGCGAGAGCGCAAGTCTGAACGACGGGGGGCACAGCCCCGATACTGAAATGAGTCCTTCGCTGCAACGGGAGCACCATTTTGGGAAGGACCAGGAATGTCGCACTAAAAACACACGAAAATGAGAATCAACTCGGCATCATCTTGTGCGTAGACAGAATACGCGGGGGAGGTCGCGCTACTCCCCGGCCATCTTCGGGGGAGAGAGGAGAGTAGTATCCATATGCGGTAATTGTTGAGTTATTGTAGAGGGGGGAAGGGAGGATCGGCCTGCGACTGGTCTGCCGGGCGCTCCTGCCCTAGACCTGGAACAACAAGAGCGAGCTCGTCTAGCGCAGCCCCGTGCTGCGTTTGGGCATCCGTTGCGTGGCGTCGCCCCTCCCACGGCGCGCTTGTCGACCGAACATCCGCTCTCTACTGGGCTCCCTTGCAAGAGTTGTCCACTGCGGCTGGGCGTGGGATCAAAAAGCACACCTCGGCCGAAACACGGGACTGCGTCCCAGTATCTGCGCCATCCGAACGCGATCCTGAGTAGCGCTGTCAGCGATCTCAGGCCTTGCAGCCGACTGCTCGCCCGCTGTCGGCGAGGGAAGAGGGGGTGGCCTCAGAGGATAAGCGGGGTCGTCGACCCCAGTTTTACGCGCAGCACTTGCACTCAAAAAGCAGAGGTGGCCAACCCCCGTCAGCAGCGACCCCGGCCGGCCTCCTGTGCCGAGGAGAAGGAGCAGGACGAGCGGGAGGAGGAGGAGGAGTGGCAGCAGCAGCGGCCGCGGTGGGCTGCCCGGGGTCCCGACCCCCATCGCCAGCAGCCTCCGCCTCCTTTTGAGCAGTCGTCCCCCCTCCCCCCCCCGTTTTACCGCCCTGTGCGCGCCGCCGCTGCGCGGCGGCGCGCACAGGCAAGCTTCGGGAGGGGAATTCACACACAGACACAATTAATCGTCCGCCCCCCGGAAAATACGGGAACATATGGGAAGTGGGGGGGAAGACAAGAACCGACAAAAAAAAGAGAATATATGGGGGATCTTGTGATTTGTGTGTGTGTGTGTGTGTTTAGTTGTGTGCCCCAAAGCCCCATTCCAGTACATAGGCAGCCCCGAGGTGGCGGCAGCGAACGGTGGAACATGCCGGCGGCCTCCGGAATGTGTGTTCGGGAGGCTTCTTTGCCGCGCGGCCGCCCGCGTGCGCGGGCGCCGCCCCCCCCGCGGGCTCCCTCGGCGCGGGCGCGCCAACACCCTGCAGAGGGCGCTGCGCGGCGCGAGGGCGGGGAGCGCAGGCCTGTCTGCGACATGCCACCCAATCTTAAATCGGGCCTGTCCCCCTCCAGGGGGACTGTCGACGAAACAAAAAAAAACATAAATAACCAAAAAATTGTCCAAAAATAGTCTGGGGATTATTTGTTTAGTATTTGTGTTACCCTTTGGGGGTATTTTGGGTGTATTTTTTGTTTTTCGTCGAAAATCCCCCTGTAGCGGGACACGCCCGACATAAACCCAATCGGTTCAAGGATGCGTGTCTCAAGCAGTGGCGAAGCGTCCTGGTTCCCCTAAAGCCCCACCCAAGAATGTTCCAAGAACCTGTTGTGGTTTCCACGGGATGTTCTTAGAACACTTCTGGCCGGGAGTGTCTTGTTTTACACACCGGGTTAATGTTCTAAGAACATTGTTTTTTCTTGCGACATTTTTGAGTTCTAAGAACACTTCGTGGTAGGACTACAGGAATGCCGGGACGGTCGGTCCCTGCTCAAGTGTCCGCGTCTGCGCGGGCACCGACGGAATCGCGCGCGCGCATCTCCCAGGGCGACCCTCTTCTTCTTCCTGGGACGAAGTGCGGCCCGATCGGTCCGAGGGTGCAAGCGTGTGGACCGATCTGTGCTCCAGGGCAGCCTTCGGACAGCCATGGACCGGGGAAGCGCAAGCATGAGTTGAAGCGCGTGGTTTAGCGACGGGCCCCGCTGCCGGACAGCAGCGGCGCGCTCCGTGGCAAAATCGGGCGGCACCGGCTGCGGCTTTCGGGGCGGACGCTCCTCGCTCCGAGGATCCGGCGCCCGCGCCAGATCCACGCATCCCTGGCCAATGCTATAGCGTGGCGGTGGCGCCCGAGCGGAGAGGAAGCAGAGGTCGGAGCTCTGTGGCCTTGGCATCGCTCGGACGTGTGCATTTTTTCTTCGGCGGGGACCATCGAGGAGCATCCCTGATCATTGGGCGAAAAAACCACGCACGAAACTTGAAAAAGCACAGGGACTGGACGTCCGAGCGATGGCCAGTGGCTGGGTGATCGGCGATCGCTGTGCTCAGCGATCAGGAGGTCGCCCGATCCCGAGCGCGCCGCTCGGCCCGTGACGGGCCCGCGGAACGAGCGCGGCAGTCGGCGACGCGGCCGGAAGCGCGCACCGGCCGCGGGCCAGAGGGTGGTGCGGCCGAACCCCGCGGCCGGCCAGGCGCCAGCTGCAGCAGCAGCAGGGGGGTACGACATTTGCTGCATGCAGCTGGTTTCGGCCCCACCGAGGGGCCCATTCCTCGATACATAGCCGCCTCCGGCGCCGGGAGGCGCCGGGAAAATCAGCTACGTGAGCTGATTCTCAACCCCCCCCTTTGCTATCCCCCCCTTTCGCCCGACCCGATGGTGGCGCGCAGAGATCAGCATCGTTGATATCCGACCCCGATCCCCATCCCCATCCCCGTCCAAGACCCCCACCATCTCAGCCGACCAGGTGGGGCGGTACTCCTCGGAACCCGATCGAAACGGCCCACATCCCCATCTATGGGGGTAAATCGGCCAGTGGGGCCTGGGCCACGCCGTCGGGGACAGGGGTGGCGCGAGGGCCGCGAGGGGCCCGGCTTTTCCCAAGAAGGCGGGGGGGGGGGGCTTTTCGGACGGCTGGGGCCTTCCCCAGAAGCGTCCCCGTGCTTCTGAGCGAGAGGGCGTCCTGGAAGCCAGGAGAGTTTTTCGAGGCTCCCCCGCCATCTTGGAAGGCCGCTCCCCCCCCTCCCGCCGCCCCCGTTGATGCACCCCGCCCAGGGCGACCCCGCGCCGCGCGCGCGAGCGCCGCTCCCCGCGCGCCCGCCGCCGCTCCCCGCGAGCGCGCCGCCGCCGCGAGGCTTCGCCCGCCGCAAGCTCGGCGCCGCCGCGGACCGCCTCCGCGCCGAGCTGCCCGGCGGCGCCGCCGCGCCGCGGGTGGCCACGCTCGAGGGCGAGGGGGCGCCCCTCGGGTACAGGCGCCCGGCGGGGGCGAGGGAGCGGTCGGGGGCGGCGAATATGTCAGGCGGGTGGTGACCGGGGAGGGGGTAACTCGTGACGCTTCGCGTATCCCACCAGCGTCGTTGGCCGACGTTATCCTGCATGGGCTTCGCTTTCGACAAGTGTTACAGGTTGTACTGCCGTTTGCAGTCTTGTCGGTGATGAAGCTGCCCCTCTTCACTCTTGCGCTCTTGCGCCGACACGATGTGTTGGCATTTGTGCCGCCTACTTCACGGATGTCGTCTGAGTGTGCCTGTCGGTCTTGTTCGTCTCTGACGGTGCTGTTTGCCACACCGAGCGATCGACTTCTGCGTGTTTATGGTCGCGCCGCCGCGCCATTTTGGCCGCGCTTACTTGCTGGTCCCCACCGGGATTTCCAACGCCACAGGGTCTGGGAGTATCGGTTCTGGCTTTCTGAGTGGCTGCCCGCTCGCTCGCTTCGCTTGCCTTTCTTTTCCTGCTGCCTAGTCGCGGCCCGACTAGTGTTCGGACGGCGTTCGACCCGCCTCGCGAGCCTGTTGACCAAAAGTATCCCACCAGCCGCCCGCGGCGCACCTGCTTCCCCCGGCGATAGGTCCTGCTTTCTTCTGCGCGCGCGCCGGCAATTAGGTTCGCTCGTAGCGCGAGCCGACTCGACTCGCCGCTGGCGCCTTCGCCTGCGGCTGCGACAAAAAATCCCACCAACCCATCCAGAAACGATGCCCAGGCGAGTTGTTTTGATCAGGGAAGCGGGGGAGCACACAGCGGAACAAAGAGCTGGAGAAACCGTCGTACACCAAGAGTAGGAAGGAACGAGGGGGAGTCGGAGGAGGAGGGAAGAAGAAGAGGACGCTGGGGGCCCCTTGGGGTGTCTTGGGTGCCTCGGGGAGGCTCTTGGGGCCTCTTGGGAGCCTTTTGGGGGCCTCTTGGGCGCCTCTCGGGGCCTCCTGGGCGCCTCTTGGGGCCTCTTGAGGCGCTCTTTGGGGCCTTGGGAGCGCTCTTGGGGCCATCTTGGAGGAGATCGATCAACAAAAAGATGGGGGCTTCAATTCCGACCCCCTCGGGAGCCCAAAAAATCCCCTCTTGGGCCCCTCTTGGTGCGCTATTGGGCGCTCTTGGGGCCATATTGGGGTTCTTTTGGGTTTTTTTTTTGGAGCCCTCTTGGAGCTGTCTTGAGGCCTCGGAAGGCCATGGGAAGCGAAAAGGCGAGAAGGTAAAATGAATCGAGTTGCCTTCTTGGGTTTTGAAGGAGTTGGGCCTGTTGGCGGCCTCCTGGGGAGGCTCCGTGGCCTCTCGGAGCCGTCTTGGAGCGGTTTTGGGGCCTCTTGGAGCATCTTGGGAGCCATATTGGGCGAATCCTGGGCTGCCTTGGGCCATCTTAGAAGTCAGACTGGGCCCTCCGAGGCCCTCCTGCAGCCATGTTGGCTCACTTTGGACGCTCCAACGACCCGCGATCCCACCCCTCCAGGGCCAGGGGAGGGGGGTACGTAACGAGGAGGGGCAAACCCCTCCCCGCCGAAGGGAAAGGAGGGGGGTGGAAGATGAGCCTCCCTAGACCACCTACGCCCAGATGGCTGCTGGGATTATCGTGGACGGGGCCACCGTGTCTCTCCCGATGTCGTGGCCCCCTCCTCTTGTTGCAGAACGTCCCTTGGCCCCCCCCGCGGGCCGCGTACGTGCCTCGGGGCCACGGTTTGCAAGCGAAGCCGAGGGAGGGAAGAAGGGGAACGGAGGGAGGACCCCCTCGCTCCCCGGCTCGCCGTTTCCCCGCCTGTTTGGGTTCTGTCCCTGGCCCGCTTTTCCTTGTCGGCCCGCCCTCCGGTCCGAATAAGAGTTGCGTCGGCTGGTGTAGCGGCACCCTCGTCATGAGAAAGATGGCCCAGCGCTGCGCGCTCCAGGGCTGCGAGAGAAGGAAAGGAACGGAGGGAGGAGGGGCGGCGAGGGCCGGGAGGGAACGGGGGGCCAGAGGAGGAAGAGGTCCGGTGGGGGCCGTTCGTGAAGGAGTGTGCCCAGAAGGTCAGAGGATTATTTTTGAGTCGGGCCTGCTCCTTCTACAGGGGGAATGTTCAAAAATAGTCCAAAAATAGCCTGGGGACTATGTTTCGAGTATTTTTTTGCATCTTTGGAGTATTTTTTGGGATATGTTTTATTTGTCGTCCCAAATCCCCCCTGTATGGGGGACAGGCCCGACATAAGATCACTTGCCTGGCGAGGGAGAGTGCCACTCGGATCCTGCCGGCACGTCTCCCTGCTGCCCCGAAGAGGGCCTGGGCCCCGGCCTCCTGCGGCGCAATACCTCGCAGGGCCGGCTGGCAGGAGGCGGCCGCGCGGAGGCCTGCGGGGCACCTCGCGGCCACGGTCGCCGGCCTCGGCATCGGCATGCTGATGCGGAAAAAACACAACAAAACACACAAAAACAAAAAACAAAACACACACACAC
Organism: Prorocentrum cordatum; assembly: GCA_963575745.1. Lineage (NCBI taxonomy): Eukaryota > Dinophyceae > Prorocentrales > Prorocentraceae > Prorocentrum > Prorocentrum cordatum. The sequence continues at coordinate 314,599 of CAUYUJ010005559.1, forward strand.
ACACACACACACACACACACATACACACAACAAAAAAAACACCTGGGGCCCACCTGTGTGTTTTTTGCTGTGCTTGTGTTTTGGGGGACTCGCCTGGAGCCCACCCAACGGATAGGCTCGACCCCAGTTCGACGCAAGTTCGACTCAAGTTCGACTCGGGTTCGATTCACTTGGCATCGCTCGGACGTGTGCATGTTTCCTTCGGCGAGGACCATCGAGGAGCATCCTTGATCATTTGGCGAAAAAACCACGCACGAAACCGAAAAAAGACACAGGGAATCGACGTCCGAGCGATGGCCAGCTCAGGGTCGACCCAAATCGACGGACGTTCGACGCAGCTCCGACGCACGAGCGGAGCGGGCGGCTCCAGGAGGGTCCCCAGGTCGAGCCTCCAACGGCACGCGGATGCTCCTGTGGCTTCTCGTACATCTTCAGGAGGAAAAGAAACACACAGACACAATTAATCGTCGATCCCCCAGAAAATATGGCAAAATATTGGAAGTGGGGGAAGACAAAAACCCAGAAAATATTGGAAAATATTGGGAATCTTTTGATTTGTGTATATTTGTTTGTGTGTCCTGGGGCCCCTTCACATCTGCAGGCCAGGCTCGGCATCGAGACCGTCGTCGACGCGCACGTCGAGTGCCCTGCCGCACCACAAAGCCGCGAGCAGCACGTCTGAGACCTGGGCGTGCCATCTCGGAGCAGCAGGACACGGAGCTGAAGCATGGGACGTGTTCCGCGTCGCCGCAAGTGTCTGCTGTTCTGCGGTTGTGACCAGGTTCCGCCTGCTGGACTTCTCGGTTCCGGTAGCGGCGTGGTCCCGATTCTGTTGTGGGTGTCGGTCATGTGAATGCTTTCTTGGAGCAGAGTGGTTTCCCAATGCTGCGACATGCCCAGTCGCATTTCCTTTTGAATATTGATGTTCGCGGCACGGGGACGGGCTCATCGCCCCCGCTTCTCATCCGCATGTGCCCCGTTGTGTGCACGTTCGATCGTTGATCCCTGGCTGCGTGAACTTGGCGCGGCTATGCACGCCCTGCGCCGTTGCGAGTTGCTGTCGGGAGGAAGTCCTCTGCGCTTGGCTGGCGCTGAGGTCCACTGGGCGGTTACGGCGCACACGGCGCCCCTTCCCTCGAGGTGCAAAGCTTTTCTGGGTGCGGGACACTTGAGGGAAATGTCCGCGTCGCCCTCGTCGCGATCGGCCGACTGGGGACACCGCAATCGTCCTTTGGACATTGTATTGTTTTCCTCTCTGACGCATCGTCCAAACATACAAGAAAAGACGACGGCGACGACGACGAGTACAACAGCAGCAACAACAACAGCAACATTACAACAACTACAACTACAAGAAAAACAGCAATGACAACAACAGCAACATGTGTAAGACTGTTCGCTCTTATCTGCCCGCGTGCCATTCAACACGTATACCCGTGACCCTCGATACCCGCCCTTCTCATCTTCGATCGCACCTCTTTTGGGAGTGGATGTATATATATATATATACATACATACATACATACATACATACATACATACATACATACATACAAGACTGCATTGGCGCTTCGCGCCATGCGCTTTGTTCTGGACCCTCCCCCGCAAAGCAATAAATCATCGTTTGCTTCAGCGGGGGGGACCTCGAAGCCTGGACGGGCGACCGGCTCATGTTGCTGATATCCCTGGTGCCTGCTGACACCGCGTTCGCCCGATGCGCTTGCACGCTTGTGCGCAGGAGTGGGGAAGGAATGATGATTGTTTCACGCGCGAAGGTCCTTTGAGGAAGTCAGGAGCGTTCCCATGACACGCCGAAGAAGTCGCAGTAGTTCCGAACGAATCGATGTTTGGTAACTAGCTTCCTGAATGCCTGGAGGGCCCCAGACACTCAGGAAATCTTCGGTCGTCGAACTTCGAATCTAGATCCATTGCCTGTCTCTCTCGATCGAGGAACTTAAACCTCGAACATCAAGCGTGGAACCAAAATCGTCGGGTCAGCTCGATGTACTTCGGAGGAAAACGCCGGCGGGGCATTTTTGGAGCTCTTTGGGGCCGTCCTGGGGCCCTCTTGGGCCGTCCCGGGGCCTTTTTGAGCCGTCTTGGGGAGCTGGGGCCCTCCAGAGGTCTCTGAAGCCATCTAGGGCCCTCTCGGGGGCTTCCAATGGCCTTCTTGGGGGTCTCCCATGGCTTTCGCGTGTCTCTCTTGGGAGCCTTCTGGGGGCATCTTGGGCTTCTTGCGGGCAGCGGGGCTCTCTGGGGCAGTCTTGGGGCCCTCGTCGGCCGTCTTCAAACCCTCTGGGGGGCCTCTTCGGCCGCCTTGGGGCGATATCGGGGACCGTCTTGGACGCTGCGAAGCCCCAAGCCGCGGATACGTTAAGCTCATACATTTCCCAAAGGGAATGGGACGATTTGTATGTTTTCGGGGCTCTCTTAAAAGCCTCTTGGGGCGTCTTTGGGGCCTCTTGGGCCGTCTTCTGACCATCGAGATTCCTCTTGGAACGCTCTTGTGCTGTCTTGGGTCTCTCTTGCGCAAGTCCGATGACCATTCTGATTGCCTTGAGTCTGCTCGCAAGGCCCGGCAAGGCGCACTGGGAGGCCCGGAACGGCCAGCGAACCTTTTCCAAGGGCGTCCAGGGGGCCGCTGAGACGTCCGAAAGGACGTCCAGGGCATCTCTGGGGGCGGTGGTCCGGTTTAGGGGGCGGGGAGGGGTTTTGGGTAGTAAAAATATAAGAACAGGAGCAAGGCTGCATCGGCGCTTCGCGCCACGCACCTTGTTGTTAGAAGCTTTGGAACGATTGGCCTGTCGCGCCTCCCTTTTTTCCTTTTGTGGGGTGTTCGCTCGCTCGTTTCACGGAGAAGCGGGGGAGACGGAGAAGGGGGCAGTCAACTTGGGACGGGCAAAGTCTGTGAGTCGGAGACCACGGGCGCACGGAATGGTGTAAATGGGAACTGTTGAAGTCTTCGGTGCGCAACAGAATTTCCAGAAAAAGGATTGCGAACCTGGGGTTGTGGGCAAACTGCGGCTTTCCGCAATGAAATATTATATGAGCGGGGGAAAACTCAGGGATCAACATGGGGGCGTGCCGAAGCGGTGTGAGGGCCTTGTGGCCCATCTCGGAGCCACCTCGGACTGTCCTCGGGGCGTCTTGGGACTGGCGCTCGCCAGTTTGCACGCTTGGGTGAACGTTGAGAAGGCGCCCTGGAAAACTGGAATTCCTGGGTGGCCCTGTTGAGGAGCGTCCAGACGGTGTCCCCGGGCTGTCATGGAGCCGCCAATGTCAGGGCGCCAGAGACGGGGGCACAGCAAACGGGGGTACGGGGAACGCCGGTTTCCACATCTGGTTATGCCCCCGTATAGGGGGCCCGGGGGCCTTGGGCGCCGCAAGCGGGGGTACAGTAAACGGGGGTATATGGAAAAGCCGAAGCCCCCGTTTAGCGAAACCCCCGTTTACGAAGCCCCCACGATGGGCAGTGTGGGAGTCGTCAAGGCCTTCCTAAAGAGTGAGGATGCTGATTTGGCTCGTGTTGAGGCCTCCCCTGGCCGTCAGGGCGCCGCCCATGCGCAGTTTGGAGGCCGTCCTGGGCGCTCGTGGGGCCACTTTGGGGATTCTGGAAGCGCGTTTGGGTTTAGTTGTAGCGGAGTTCTGAGCTTTGACCATGTTTTCGGACGCCTGGCACGCCGAAGGGATGAATGGTAGCAAATGTTACAACATCACTGAAACATCAGCAGTGTTTTTCGGGTTCGAGCGCGTCTTCTAAGTACCCTTCGGGTCGCCATAGGGCATCCGACGAGGGCCAAAGCCAACGTGATGCCATTTTGGACCGTCATGGGCTTGTCTTGGGCCTTTCGCCGGCCGCCTTGGGGTCAGTTTGGGGCGGTCATGGGGCCGCTCGTGGGCAGTTCAAGAGCCGTCTTGGGCCCCCCGTACGGTTTTTCTGGAGTCGGGAAAAGTTTGTTGGTGCCTCGCCTGCGTTCTCGGACGCCTGGCAAGCCGAATGAGGACTTAGTCGAAAAAGCAAACAGAAGCCACACAAAAATCAAGATTTTCAGGGTTTCGAGCGCATCTGGGAGGTGACATTCGAAGCGCCTTCGAGCATCCAGCAAGGGCCTGGACCGCGTGATGCCATCTTGGACCGTTTGTGGCGTCTCTAAGGCCTTGCGCCAGCCGTCGTGGGGTCAGTGTTGGGCGGTCATGGGGACTCTTGTGGGCAGTTTGGGGACCGCTTCGGGCGCTCATGGTACCCTCTTTGGGGGGTATATCTGTCTTCCCTGCAGGCCGGGCCCCGGCAAGCGGCGGGGCGGCCGCGGACTGTCGGCCTGGCCGGCGGCAGCGCTGATCGGCGGCAACCCGACACCAACAGGGACGGACAGGGGACCGACCACGACGACGACGACGACGACGACGACGACGACGACGACGACGACGACGACGACGACGACGACGACGACGACGGCGACGGCGACGGCGACGGCGACGGCGACGGCGACGTTGACGACGACGACGACGACGACGACGACGACGACGACGACGACGACGACGACGACGACAGCGAGATCGAGAGCGAGAGGGACAGCGGGGCCACGACGGGCAGGAAGGGTGACACGAAGGGCTGCAGGGGGGCCACGAAGGGCATGCGCATGGGGCCACGAACGGCAGATAATGCGGGGCGGCAGAAAGCAACGACGGGGCCACTGAGGGTTGGCTTGCTCCTGCTTTCTGCGGCCCAGCGCCACGGCATCGGGGCCATGGCCGCTTGGTCGTCCGAGTCGAATTGCTCTGCTATGCCCCATCACTTCTCCTGCCGCCCGCCCCCTTCCGTGTTCCCTCCCTTCTCGTCCCCGCTTTCTCCGCCCTTCACCCCGCCCCCCTCCCCCCCCGAGAGATCCCCCGCAGTCCCTCCCGCCTTCTCCGCGCAGACTCCTCGCCTCCATCCCCACCTTTTCCCTTGTCCCGACCTCTCGCCGCCAGCCACCCCCCCGCGCCTCCTCCGCCGCTGCCCACCCCGCACCCACCCCGCACGCTCTCCGACCAGCCGTGGGGCCCCTTGGGCGGCGCCGAGGGGGGGGCGTGGCTGCGTGCGCTTGCGCGGCGGCAGCCCCGCCTCCCGGCCGCCCTCTCCCCGCATGCGGCCGTCGGCCGCCGAGAGCGGCGTCGGGGCAGCTGCCGCGCGACAGCGCGCGCGTGCGCGCGCGGCCGCGCGAACGCCCGGCGCAGGTGCTCCTGCAGCTTCCACCTCGTGCAGGGCCGCTCGGAGAGCCCAGCGGGGCAGACGCTGGAGTACGCCATGCCCTGGGCTCGGCCAGACAGCGACCCAGACATCCGACGATCTGTTGTTTTCAATCCTGGCGGCTTCTCCTCGATGTCGGCCTCTCGGGGCCGTTCCAAAACGGACCCAGGGGGCAACACACAGCCCCTGGCGAAGAGGTCAGAACCCTTGGGCCCGCATTTATTTCCTTCAATCAAAAAAACGTCGGACGTTTGTCGGGCGGGGCCAGGACGAGGGCAAATCCGCTCTAAAACGAGCACCCAACAGACCTCCCGAGCTTCGAAGTTACCAAGACTGAGGCCCAAGTTGTTGTCGAGCTCTGGGGGCCGCGTTCGTGCCCCGGGGCCGTCAGAAGAGATGGCACGGGGTGAAAAAGGCTGGCCCCAGGGAAGGGGCAGACATCGGACGGGGCCAGGACGAGGATAAATCCGTTCCAGAGCGTTCTGGGGCGCTCTCAGATAGTTCTGGAACGCTCCGAGGGAAGGGGCAGAGATCGGACGGGGCTAGGACGAGGATAAATCCGTTCCAGAGCGTTCTGGAGCGCTCTCAGATAGTTCTGGAACGCTTCGAGAAGGCCGTGGCACCCGAGGCATCCTCCGGAGCCGCCGGATCTCGGAGATCCTCGACTGTTCTTCGCCCGGCCCCGCCCCCGCCCAGACTCTGCCCTCGCCCTCGCCCTCGCCCAGAGGGGCCGACTTCCGCATCGAGGACTTCCTCCCCCCTCTCCTCCCCCGCTTCCGTCATAACTGTTTGATGGTCTCGCTGCTCATTGGCAAGATGGCGTGTGGCTCATCGATGAGGTTTCTGGAGGCAACGGCCTCCCCACCAGGTCCTAGGTCGGCCCGGACATGTGTCCGCAATGGTGGCTCGCTCGCTCGCTAGCTTCGTCTTACAGTGCCGGTCTTGATACATGCTCCGCGTGCGGATCATGTTGCAAACATGCAGGGATTTAGTATTAAGAACGACGATGAGTTCATGCATAAATTCATTCCTGAATTAATCCTGTATTAAAAAAAAACCTATATGTTTAAAAATCCCATGTATTACAAACTGCCCTGTAGTCTGGTGACAGGGACCCTCTGGCCTCCGACCTCCTCCTCGAGGTCGAGCCCCCGGGCCTCTCCGGGGCCACGTTCCAGAACCAGAATCCCGCCAGCCCTCTGGGCGTCGGTGGTTTAGGGAGTTGCCGCTTCCACCCCTCCTTCCCCTTCGGGGAGGGGTTGACCCCTCCCCCTACCCCCCCCCCATGTACCTGGACGGGGGGGTTCGCGAGGTGTCAGGGCGTCCAAGACGACCTCAGGTTTTGGCCCCATTTTGGCCTCCTGAGGGGGGTACCCTAATTGAAGCTCCCCTCTTATTTGATCGATCTCCTCCAAGATGGCCCCAAGAGGCGCCCAGGAGGCCCCAAGAGGCCCCAAGATGGCCCCATGATGGCCCCAAGAGGCCTCTAAGAGGCCCCCACGAGGACCCCGGGCGGCCCCAAGAGGCCTCCCCGAGGCACCCAGGACGCCCAAGAGTCCCTCAGGACGGCCCTCTACTCGCCAGGGCGTCGTTTCTGCACGGGCTGGTGGGGATACTTTTTCGGTCGCGTCCACTAGCGAGAGCGCTACCGGAGTCAGAAGCGCTCCGGGACACGGAAGCGGCCTAATTAGCTACTGAACGCGCCGCAGGCCGGCCGGCCCACTCACCAAGCAGCGGCAGGCTGCGCGGAAGAGCTGGCAAGCTGAGGGCGTCTAGGGAAGCTCAGGCACTTGCAGCCCAGCAAAATGCCGGGGAATTAGGGGTGTGCCGTGAGGCAAAGCCCGCTCGAAGCACAGGCTGGTGGGGATACTTTTTTTGTTGGCGGCTCCCAGGCGAAGGTCAGGAATCGGTGCATCGAACGGGGCGCAGAACGAAGATAATTAGCCGAAGAGGCGGCTGGTGGGGATACTTTTTTGATCGGCGGCTCCAAGGACGACTCCAAAGAGCGGGACGGTCTCGGCTGGGGCACAGGGCGAGATAATTAGCGGCGACGGCGCATAGGCCGCAGCAGCGGGTGCACGTGCCAGGGACAAAATGCCCCCCATTAAGACGCATGCGACCCGGAAGCGGGGACGCAGGCATCAAAAGGAAATTGACGGATGAGAAGTCGCACAAGTGGCGCCAGCTCAGTCTGTACCGAACAGCGCGCATGGGCGTGGATGACGCCGCGCTGTGGCGGCACGGAGGGGCCGGTGAGGCCGCACCGTCCAACACGACGAGGAGGCGAAGGAACGGGGAAAGGCGGCGGGCGCGAGGGCACGCGAGGACAGGAGAGGGGGGGAACCGAAGGAGGCCCCACTCACATGGACTCATAGGAAGAATTTGGGCATGAGCAACTGACCTATGCAAGGAAACGGCGGCCCTGTCTTCTGAGTCCACGACCTGCAACTTGCCTAAGCTGGTGGGGATACTTTTGTTTACAGCCGCAGGCGGAAGCGCCGGCGGCGAGAGGTCAACGGTCGGGCTGCGGCCGTGACGAATTACCCGGGCGCGCGCGGGGGCCGCGGATCAGGCGGCGGGGCAAGCAGCAACCCAGGGCGTCTGAGAGGCCAGGCGGTCGTGCAAGCTGCAACCCAGGGAGTCTGAAGGGTCAGTCACCCAGGAAGCAAAGCGGACGCGGCCAAAATGGCGCGCCGTACATTCCCAGTCATGGGTCGTGACAACCGACAACCGCATAGTGGTGGGAACCAAACTCCGTGCGAGAAAGTCAGCCCAGGGTCTCTGTCGGGTATGAGCAGACCGAAAGCGTAGCTGACGTCGTCCAGCAAGGAGGGGAATTCTGACAGCGCCAGCGAACCGTCGCAGATTCAGAATACGCATCCGCAGCTGACAGAGTGAGCCAGGGTCAAAGACAACTGGGGCAACCTCAAAACAACTGCTGAGAGATGCGCCTGCACGCAGGAGACCAGAGATATGGTGTGCCGCAGTGCAGAAGTACACGAGTACCCACCTGGTGAGGGACACATGGTCAGTCGGAAGTGGGCGTGTACCAACCGACTAAGTGACAACCAGCGCCTCGCAACCCACGCAACGCCAGGTCGAGGAAGGCGCTCGTAGAGGAAGAAGCTGCCGTATACCCACGTCAGCAAGCCCTTCACGGTCACAGAGTCCCAGGGAGTGGTCGCACAACGAGGTTGCGCGTGGGAGCGACGATAGGGAGACCGAATGCCCGTCACACGCCGAGACCGTGCATCACTGTCCACAGGGTGGCACAGCACGGCCAACAGTGGGAGGCAGCAATGAACGGGGTCACGTCAGCGACCCAGTCACTGGTGGGGATACTTTTTTTACAGCCGCAGGCGGAAGCGCCGGCGGCGAGCAGTCACGGTCGGGCTGCGGCCGCGACTAAATTCCCGGGCGCGCGCGGGAGCCGCGGATCAGGCGGCGAGGCAGCGGCAACCCAGGGCGTCTGAGAGGCCAGGCGGACGTGCAATCCCAGGGAGTCTGAAAGGACAGTCACCTGAGGCGGTCGTGCAAGCTGCAACCCAGGGAGTCTGAGAGGACAGCCACCTGGGCGAGCCAGGCGCGGCCAAAATGGCGCGCAGTCCGTTCCAGGTCGTGATCGTGTCGAGACAACCGCGAGGTAGGGAACGATCTCCGTGCGGGAAGTCAGTCCAGGGAGTCTGACGGGTACGAGCAGACTGAAACTGGTGACGCCGTCCAGCAGGAAGAGTATTCTGACAGCGCCAGCGAACCGTCGCAGCATCAGAAAACGCATCCACGCAAGGGGAAGCCTAAGGCCGAGCAGGCAAAGGCAAGACCCGACCACTGCTGAGCGATGCGCCTGCGTTCAGAGGACCAGCGATCTAGTCTGGACGCAGCAGGGGTGCACGGGTAACCACTCTGTGAGAACGCGAGGTCGCTCGGGAATGGACGTGCACCGAACAACTATGTGACCTAGCGCCAGGAGACCCACACACCCATGTGTGGAGCGCTCGAGGAACAGGACCGTCGTATACCCAAGACAGCAAGTCCCTCACAGTCACAGAGTCCCAGGAGGCACGTCTGAAGGCCGTAGTAACTTGGAGATCCCAGGGAGTTGAGCGCAGGTCTGGGGACGGGGCGAAAACCGCCAGGCCGGCCACAAGACTGCGCGCCAGGCTTGGCCTGGCAGGGTGAAAACAGCTACAGTGGGGCCAGGGGCCACTATGGCCACACGCAACACGAGATTGCAGTGTGGACGGTATTGCTGGCACACGTACTTGGGTCCAAAGGCAGGAAGTGCGCGTACCAGGAGGGGCGGCAGAATGCCGCAAGCTGGGTCTGTAGTCCAAAGCGCGGCTGAAGGCCGCTGTCTGATAGAGAATCTGGTGGGGATACGCAAAGCTTCTAGAATTCCGAGGGGCGAGCCCGGCTGTGGCGGCGAGGGGCGCCCAGGGAGGCCCCCAGGGCATCCAAGCGCGTGGAATCTCCGGGGTCGATCGCGCTGACCCTCGCCCCACAGGAGGCCAGGGGCGCCCTCGAGGGCGCGAAGCCAGTCGCGCTTCGCGGCTCGGCTCCGCTGCCTCCTCCTCCTCCTCCTCGTCGAGTTCCTCTCCCCTGGGGGGGCTGGCGCGAGAGCGCGAACCTCTTCGCGCTCTCGCGCTTCGTGCAGCGCGAGGGCGCGAAGCGGGGCGCCCGCGTGGATCTTCGGGGTCGATCGCGCCTGCCCCTCGCCCCACAGGAGGCGACCAGTCGCGTCCGCCGCGCCGGGCCCTCGGCCGGATGGCGATGGGGGGATCAGGACATGGGGGGATGAGTATCCGGTACCGTTTTGTTGGGGTACAATGTGTACCTTCTCTTCGGGTTGCAAGTACAAATTGTACCTTCTCCCCCCCCCCGTTAACATCCTCGCACATGTCGCGGACGTTGTCAAAAATACAATTTGTACCTTGTCTGCGTGGCGTCGGTACAAATTGTATTGTACCTTCTCCGTGGGGCGTAGGTACGATTTGTACCTCGGTTGCGCCTCTCTCCCCATCTGGACTTATCCCCCCATTTGCATCCCGCCAAGGCCCCGCCTCCGCCCTGCCTCCGAGGTCGGAGGGCTCCAAGCTGGTCGCGCTGGGCGCGGAGTCCTGCCCGCCGGGGGGGGGGAGGCTCCCGCGTCGAGGAGGGGGCGGCCCAGAGTTCCCGAGGTGGGGGGGGGAGGCTTCCCGTGGAGGAGCGGGCAGTGCCAATCGAGGAAGCTCGGGGGTGGGCAGACCTCCTGCCCCGACGCGTCGATTTTAAGGAATGGGCCGTCTTCGGTTCGCGAGAGGGCGTCGCGGCCGTCATTGTTGCGGGTCCGGGTCCGTCGGTGTCGGTCCCGTGCCGTTTTCACCAAGGGGGAGGTTTGCTATGAAGGGAGGTCTGTCCACCGCCGAGACGCGCAGACGCGAATGGAAGCGCGCGGAGCAGCGACGGGCCCCGCTTCCACACAGCAGCACCGGCGCGCTCCGTCGCCAAGTCTGGCGGCGCCGGCCTCGCCTTTCGCGGGGAGTGCCTTCCTCGGGAGCCTTGAGACGGGGGTCAGTGCAAACGGGGGTCAGCCAGGGCACCGGATCCCGCAGGATCCTGCGAAGACCCCCTTTGGCTGACCCGGGTTAGCGAGCCGCTCGTGGCCGCGAGGCGGCCGCGCATATTGGCTGAACCGGGTTTGCGAAGACCTGCGATGCAGTTTCTTTTCCTGCATTGCAGTTTTTTGGTTTCCTGCTGACCCGGGTCTGGATTGACCCGGGTCAGAAGATTCCCGACTTCCCCGGTCCGTGGATCTGGCGCGGTCGGCAGCAGATCCACGGATCGGTGATCCATGTTGGCGCGTGCCCGAGCCAAGCGGGGATACCACCAGGGGGTCACCGCCCCCCCAGAAGACTGCGGACCGAGGAGGAGCGGGGATCGAGCGAGCATCGAGGAGGCCTCTGGACTTTTTCGGGGCGCTTTGTGCGGTTATGGGCGGGCTAGGGGGTCCTCGGGGTCCACCATGGCGACCCTCCCTGGAAGGCTTACCATTCTTGGCAGTGCCGGGCTGGCCTCTCCTGGAGGAGGGAGCCAGGCTCGGCCCCCAGGCGTCCGGCGTCGTCACTTCTTGCTCCACTTCGATCTCGGCCTCCATGGCCCCGTTTGCCAGCCAAGCGCAGAGGGGAGTAGGGGGAAGGGGGGAGGGCGTCTTAGAAGCACCCCTCCTTCTCAGAAGGCGCGGGCCTCGTCTGCAGATGTAGGGCCGGCGCCCTCGAAGAAGCAGCATCCCCCCTGGTGCGCGCCGCCAAGTTTGTGGCCCCGAGGCCTCCAGAAACCGTCGGAGGGCGCCAATTGTACGCTTAGGTCGGGCGTGTCCCCCTACAGGCGGGCTTTGGGCGAAAAATTAAAAATACCCAAAACAGATCCCCAAATGGCCCAAACATGCTCCAAAAAAGCGTCCCCGAACTATTTGCTGCTGACTATTCTTGAATATTCCTCCTGGAGAGGGACGTGCCCGACTTAACTGTACGCCCACCTTGCTGGGCTCATCCTGCCCAGATGCTCCACGATCGAAATATTTCGAGCGTGCACATCGATATCGGGAGCGACCCGAAATCGATAACGCGCTATCGATATCCGTTTTTTCGAATTTCGAGCGCGGCACCGACAATTTCGATAGCGAGATTTCGAGCGCGATCGAAATTCAATTTCGATCGCGGGAGTCCGTGTCGATCACGCGCGCGCGCTCGAAATTCGAGTTTGCATCGCGCCTGAGCGCGGCCAAAATGCGAACGGGATCGGCGCATGCGCCCTCGTGGCTTCGGCAGGGAGGCAGGCACGCCGATCCAAGGGCCCCAGGGCGGGCCCGGCAAGGGCTCGGCGGCCTCCCATCCGGTGTAATATCGAGTCGGGCACGTGCCCTTTCAGGAGGAGTATCCAAAAATAGTCAAAATTCCCCCCCCCCCCCAAAAAAAAACGTCAAAAAATGATATATATATATATATAATATATTATATATATATATATATATTCAGGAGGAAGATTCAAAACATTCAAAAAGAGTCGAAATTCAAAAATATTCAGGGGGAATATTCAAAAATAGTCCAGCAATGCTTCTAGGGCTATTTGTTGAGCATTTTGGGACCATTTGGGGGTATCTGTTTGGTATGTTTAATTTGTCGCCCAAAATCCGCCTGCAGGGGGAAACACGCCCGACCTACGTGCAACAGCGTCGCCCTCCCAGACACGAGGGTATTTTTCATTTGTCACCCAAAGTCCGCCTGTGGGGGGACACGCCCGACCTACGTGTAACAGCGTCGCCCTCCCAGACACGACCCCGGAGGACAGAGCGGCCCCCGGGGGAGAGGGGGCGAGAGCCCCGCGGAAGCCCGTCGACGGCCGGGGGCCTCCGCGCGGGGGGGGAGGCCCCCGGGCCGCCCAGAGGGGGCGGGGGCAGGCGCCGCCGCGCGACGACGAAGCCAGGCATCCGAGGGCAGGATGTCGTGAATCCGCGGCTGCCGACCACCTCCTCTTGCTCCTCCTCCTCCTCCTCCTCCTCCTCCTCCTCCTCCTCCTCCTCCTCCTCCCTCCTCCTCCTCCTCCTCCTCCTCTCCTCCTCCTCCTCCTCCTCCCTCCTCCTCCTCCTCCTCCTCCTCCTCCCTCCTCCTCCTCCCCTCCTCCTCTCCTCCTCCTCCTCCTCCTCCTCCTCCTCCTCCTCCTCCTCCTCCTCCTCCTCCTCCATCCTCCTCCTCCTCCTCCCTCCCTCTCCTCCCCCTCCTCCTCCTCCTCCTCCTTATCCTCCTCCTCCTCCTCCTCCTCGTTCTCTTCCTCCGCTCCTTTTCCTTATCAGCAACCTCTCCCTGTCGCCCCCCGAGGCAAGTTTTTAGGGCGGGCTGGGCGCTTCGCCGGAGACTTCCTCAGCACGTATGACCCTGGAGCCTAAAGATCAGCAGCAGCTTCACAGATGGAGGGCGGATCGTTTTCAAAAAATGGCCCGCGCCTTAGCGCCGCACACATTCGTTTTAAAACGGTTGCAAGAGTTTCACGGGGTAAGGGCGCCACGTTTTCAAAATGTGGCTCTCGCGTTAGCGCCGCGCATACTCGTTCTTTTTAAAATTGCAAGTATTTGACGGATTGAGGGCATTTCTGATTCAAAATGTGGTTCTCGCTTCAGCGCCGCGCATACTCTTTGTTAAGTTGCAAGAGTTTCACGGATTCAAGGCGCCCCGTTTTCAAAATGTGGTTCTCGCTCTAGCGCCGCGCATGTTCGTGTTTTTCTTATTTGCAAGAGCTTCTCGGATTGAGGGCAGTTATGTTTCAAAGTGTGGCTCTCGCCTTAGCGCCGAGCACATACGTTTTGTTATTTGCGAGCGTTTCACGGATTCCCATGATCCACGTACGAGAAGCGACGTTTTGGAAGTATTCAAGAGGGTGCAGCAGTTACGTTGACTCGCGGCGTTGAAGTCCCAGGAATGGCGTTCTAGCACGATTCCGGATCGTCAAGACGCAACCATCAGGTTGATCTGTGGCGTTGGAATCCTAAGAACAATGTTTTGGCATGCTTCAGGGTCTTCAAACGGTTGTTTTCCAACGAGGCAGTTCCTTATGTGCAAAATGAGCTGTTGTAGGGGCCTGGGGAGCTTGGAAGGAGGGTGTATTCCAGCATCGTTGATGACTCCTGGGTTTACACTGGTCCTCCTCCTCCTCCTCCTCCTCCTCCTCCTCCTCCTCCTCCTCCCCCTCCTCCTCCTCCTCCTCCTCCTCCCCCTCCTCCTCCTCCTCCTCCTCCTCCTCCCCTCCTCCCTCCTCCTCCTCCTCCTCCTCCTCCCCTCCTCCTCCTCCTCCTCCTCCTCCTCCTCCCTCCTCCTCCTCCTCCTCCTCCTCCTCCTCCTCCTCCCCCCTCCCCCTGGGAGCAGCTGTGTCGCCCCGGGCACCCGCCGCGCTGTTTGTTCCGACGCGTGGCTTCGCGTCTCTGGGAGGGCGCCTCGGCCACCAGGGCTCAAACGCCGCCTCGGGCGCGGTGGGCTTGCCGTGGGCCTGCCGCTGTGCGGGGCTGCGTCTGACTCGGGCGCGGGGCGCGGGGTTTGCCGCGGTGTCGGCGTTGTCCGCCTGGGCGCGTCGAAAACAAACGGCGCGGCGGTGTATGTGGCCCAAGGGCTGGAAAGCGTCCCCCAGAGGCCGACGAAACTGCGAGGAAAGGCACCGCGATACCAGAGGTCTGGGGAGGAGCTTCCCGCCCCCGCCCAGGCCTCCGACAACGACGACGACGACGACGACGACGACGACGAGGCCGCCGAGGCCGTAAGAAGGAGGAGGAGGAGGAGGAGGAGGAGGAAGAGGAGGACCATGGAGGTCCCCAGAGGCCCTCAGACGCGCCCCCGCTTGCCCCGGGTCTAGACAGCCCAGACACGGATGGGCGGTGGCAAGAAGTTAGCTGGCACTGAAATACATGACAGGACCGTCCGAAAGTGATTGCGCCGTTCCTCTATTCTTTGCAACGCGTGCTTGCAAACGGCCTCGGGACATGCAAATAAATGAGGACGGCAGACACGCGTCTCGGAATGTGTTCGAAGACCTCGGCGGCAGGCACATCAAGAGTTTGCGCGCTTGGCATGGAGTGCTGTGTCTGTCCCAGAACGCGCGTTGCAATTGCAACGCGCGCGGGCGACGCAGTGCAAACGCATTGCATGTTGACAAGTGTATTGCAAATACACTGCGCTAGAGAAACTTGTTCCATTGTATTGTCACATTCGAATTGCACACACAAGCCAATCAACAGTAGTATATCATTACAGCTGTATCGTACCAAGCAATCATAGACTTGTTGCATTCGGTACGTGAGTATAGTAGTTTACAGATATTGCTGCACTGACATTATTACGTCTCGTTGATTATGATGTTGTTTCTTTGGCAACTCGAACAGGGGCGCTCCATCAGAAACAGCAACACGAACAAAAACGCTTGCGCCCCCGAACATCTTGCGCGCCCAAGATCTACTGCAGCCCCCAAAATGTATTGCAATGTATCACAGCTGGCGGGTTGCATTGCACTGCTGCGCTGGCCGATTACGGCGTGACCGTCCAGTCCTGACCTGATCGCCAAGAGAGCCTGCGAGCAGGGGACGTGGGGTGCCCAAGAGCGCTTTCCATTCCGATGGCGGAATCGGAAATCCGCTCGCGGGCCTTGGCACCTCGAGTTCGCACGGGGCTGCAAGACCCTGGCAATAAAAGTTCGGGGTGCGATCTTTTTGTGGCAACCACATCATGCGAGTGCGTCGTTGTAACGAACCATATCTTCATTACAAAAACACCACCCCTTTCTACCTGGACCTCATTTGGGGCTGCTGAAACCTTGAGGCCCAGGAACTTCGATCCTCGATCGACGACGAAGACGACGAAGATCTAGTCACACAACGTGGAACCCCAGAGGTCTGCACCCCTCCTGAGGACTGGTTTTTCACCCCGAGTCGGCTCCAATGGTCCCACGGCCCGGCGAAGGCCCCCGGAGGCCGAGAATTGCCAAAATGATCCGCCCGTGGAGATTTTGCCACGACGGTCGAGGAGGCGGAGAGGGGGCGACGAGGGGCTGCCCTGCCCCCCGGGGCCTCCCGGTGGCCGCACCGCGCATCCAGCGGGCGATGCCCGCTGTGCTCGCCGAGCTGCGAGCGCAGCCGGCCCTCTCCGGCGGGCTGCGCTGCTGCACGTTCGCGTGTGGCTGGGACCGCCGCCGCCCGCCGTCGTGGTCGCCCGCCGTCGTCGCCAGCCGTCGTCGCCATCCGTCGTCCATGGTCCGTCAACGTTGGCCGCCAGCGTCGCCCGCCGACGCGGTCCATCCACGCCGTGGTCGTCCGTCGCCGTCGTAGTCCGCCGTCGTCGTCGTCGAGCCAGGGGCCCAGCGCGAGAGGGGCGAGGGCGAGAGAGCGCGGAGGGCAGGGGCGAGGGGGAGCGGTCGAGGGCGAGGGTTGGAGGGGAAGGGCCGGTGCCAGGGCGCGGGGGGGGGGGCCAGACCGGTTTGTTCACAGAGATCCTTTTTCCCCTGCACCCCCCATGTGCCTGAAATTTGGTTTGGCGGCTATCTACTCGCCGTCGCCGCGTCGTCGCCGCCCGTTGTCTGGGCCTTGTTCCAAAAAAACAGTGCTTGCACTTTGGGGTTCTTAATTCTCTCACAGGAATTGGGCCTGAAACTTGACCTGGCGGCTATGTACTCACCGTCGCCGCCTCGTCGCCGCCCGTCCTCTGAGCCTGAGGAGCTGGGCCTGAAATTTGGTTTGGCGGCTATGTACTCGCCGCCGCCGCCTCGTCGCCGCCCGTCGTCTGGGCCTGACTTTCGGTCTGGCGGCTATGTGGCCGCCGTCGCCGCCTCGTCACCGCCCCGTCACCGCCTCGTCGCCGCCCGTCGTCTGGGCCGCGTCTTCGGTCCGGCGGGTATGTGGCCGCCGTCGCCGCCTCGTCGACACCCGTCACCGCCGTTGGATTGTACCAGATTTGTTGCACAACTCAGATTGCACAACCTACATTGCACAACCACATGTGTTGCACCACCGATATTGCACCACATAGACTGGACTAGACATCGATTGCATAGCATACATTGCACCACACAGGTTGCACCACATATATTGGTCCATGGGATGTTGCGCGAGCAGTGGAGCTGGCAACTTAAAGTTCGGCAAGTGAGTTGCACCACATATATTGTACAACATAGACTGCCCCACATAGATTGCACCACATTGATTGGTTGCATCATACATAGCTATACACAAACGGTCTACGTACGCACGAGATTGTTTGTTCTGCGGACGTTCGTTTGGATATCTGTCCCTCCTCTGTCTCGTTCCCCCCTCGCCATCTCCCCCGTTCTTCCCTCCTGCGTTTGACAATGGCCAGGCGTCGGATGCAGTTGCCGTCCCAGCTGGCGATGAGCTGCGAAAGTGTTTCTGGGTCTTTGCTTCGGCCTGGGCGGTACTGCGCTGCATAGTGCAGCACCGGCCTTCTCCCCTCCTGGCTCGGGGTTGCGGATCGGAGGTTGGGGGGTGGGATCGCAGTGGAACGGAGAGCCCCCCACCAGAGGAGGGGGAGGAGGAGGAGGAGGAGGAGGAGGAGGAGGAGGAGGAGGAGGAGGAGGAGAAGGAGGAGGAGAAGGAGGAGGAGGAGGATCGAGAGGCTTCGTGCTTCGTGCTCGTGTCGCGCGTGCGGGCGAGGCGAAGCTGCGTGGCGCGCGCGCGAGGAGTGGCCCGCCGTCGCCAGGGCGCTGCGGACGCAGTTTGGGCCGCCCCTCCCGCCCCCCGGGGCACGCGCTGGCCTTTTCGGCTCCCCCCGAGGTGTCCCCGTGGTGCCCCGTCGGTGCTCCGTCGGCGGTGGGCGGGCGGTGGCCCGGGGGGGTGTACCGCCTTGGCATCGACAGTGGATCGGGGGCCCCCCAACGGGGTGGTGACCACACCGTGCGGTGAGTCGGTGGGGATTTGGGGTCACCGCACGCTCTTGGGACGCGGGTCGTTCTCCGAGGATGTCTCGGGC
>CAUYUJ010005559.1:337322-362322 GCA_963575745.1 Prorocentrum cordatum
GGCTTGATCGGGTCTCAGGGTAGACGACCCTAGGCTCCCGTCCTCTCGCCCCTTCTACATTTTCCCTTCTGCTCCCCTTTCCCTGGGCCCCCTCCCTCAAGCTCCTTTGTCCTGCTCCTTCTCTCCTCCCGCCTCCCTCCTCCTCCCCGCACTCCTCCCATCAACATGTCCACTGACTTCACTTGTTTCTCATCGAGGAGGATTCACCTGTAGAGGGGAGGAGGGGGCGGGGCCCTGACCAAGACCCAGCGTCATGTTCATCCAGCCTCACCGGCTGGAGACAGGAAGTGGATGAAGATGGGGAGTTGATCGGAGGAGGACGACGATCAAGGCGTACAGGAGGGGGCCTCTTTACCCCCTCTCCCAGGACCGCAGGACGAGGGAGGAGGAGGAGGAGAGGAAAGGACGAAGACAAGGAGGAGCAGGAGGAGCGGCAGGAGGAGGAGGAGGAGAAGGAGGAGCGGGAGCGGGAGCGGGATGATTGACGAACCCGTCACCAGCGTCTGAGACAGCGGGAGGTGGATCTGGATGGGGAGGGGAGGACGAAGCGCGCAGAGCGGCATCCTCACACCAGAACAGGCCGAGAAGCCGACGCGAGGAGGGACGACGGACGACGGACGACGGCGGCGGAGAGAGAGAGAGAGAGGAGGGCGAGAACGAGGTGGACCAGGAGGGAAGGAGGAGGAGGAGGAGGCAGACGAAGAGGAGTTCTGAACCGCTCGGCGCGCAAGGGCCGCCCCCTCAGCCCCCAGCCCTGGCAGGCTGGCGGTGCGCGGCCTGGAGGTGGAGCTCCGCAGGCCTCCCGACGGGGGGGGGAGGGGGGAGAGCGCGTGCGGCATCGCCATCGGGGGCCCATCGCCGATCTGTCGGCAAGTTGTCGTTGAGCTCCAGCGCGATGTCTGCCCCCCCTGGGTATCTACAGGATGTCTTGAGAAATACTGCCTGTCAAACTTCCAGGACCTGTGTCATCACGTTCAGCGCCCTCGCGCTGGCACAGAACGACGGGGTGGGGGGGGCACAACCGCAGCCACCAGACAACGATGCGCCTGGCTGCTCTACCTCCCCACCATCCTGTCGTCCCCCGAGCCGGCCCCCCACCAGCGTTTGCACACAAGGGGGGAGGAAAGGGGAGGGCGGCATTGCGCGTTTCGCGACTGGGACTGCCCTCGGCGCCTCAGGTTCGTTCTCCCCTGGCGGCGACGTCCGGAACGAAGGCACAGGCTCCTCGTCCTCCTTCTCCTCCTCCTACTCCTCCTCCTCCTCCTCCTCTTCCTCCTCTTCCTCATCATCATCATCATCATCATCCTTTTCCTCCTCCTTTCCCTCCACCTCCTCCTCCTCATTTTCCTCCTCCTCTTCCTTTTCCTTCTGTTCCTCCTCCTCCTCCTCCTCCTCCTCCTCCTTCTCCTCATCCTCCTCCTTGTCCTCCTTCCCCTCCTCCTCCTCCTTCTTCTCCTCCTCCTCCTCCTTTTCCTCGTCCTCCTCCTCCTACCCATCCTCCTCCTTCTCCTCCTTCTCCTCCTCCTCCTTCTCCTCCTCCCCCCTTCGTCCTCGTCCTCCATCCCCTCCCCTCATCATCCTCCCCTCTCTCCTGCTGCTCCTACTCCTCCTCCTTACCATCATCATCATCATCATCAGCAGCAGCAGCAGCATCATCATCATCAGCAGCAGCAGCAGCCGCATCATCAGCAGCAGCAGCATCAGCAGCATCATCACCACCACCAGTAGCATCATCATCATCACCACCATCATCATCATCATCATCATCATCATCATCATCATCATCATCATCATCATCATCATCATAATCATCAACATCATCAGCAGCAGCATCATCAGCATCATTATCAGCAGCATCAGCAGCAGCATCATCATCAGAATCAGTATCAGCAGTATCACAAACATGACCAGCAACATCATCCTCAGCATCATCGGCATCACCAGCATAATCGTCATCAGCATCATCAGCATCATCATCACCATCGTCATCACATTCATAATCACCATCATCGTCACCATCATCAGCATCTTCATCACCATCAGAAGCATAAGCATCATCAGCATCATCATCAGCAGCAACAACAACATCACCATCAGCAGCATCACCATAACAATTCGCATCAGCATCAACATCATAATCAGAAGCAGAATCTCCCCCCCGTCCTCAGCATCATCAGCATCATCGTCCTCATCAGCATCATCATCGTCCTCATCCTTATCCTTATCCTCCTCCCCATCCTCTTCATCCTCATCCTCATCAGCCTTCTCATCAGCAGCAGCATCATCACAATCATCCTCATCAGCAGCAGCATCATCGTCGTCATCATGATCACCACCATCATCATCATCATCATCATCATCAGCAGCATCACCATCATCATCAGCATTAACAGCATCATCATCGTCATCATCATCATCATCATCATCATCATCATCATCATCATCATCCACCCCGCTCCTCCTCCTCCCGTAAGTGTGGGATTGCTATGATCATGAACCGGCCTCGCACGCCAGAGCACAGCTGGCCGCGCTGCGGGCGCGGCCGTTGACCTGCACGTCGTTGTTTGCCGCGTTCGGCACTGCCTGGGCCATGCCCCACGACGCGGGCTGGCGGGGGTGCCGTACTCATATGGGACGTTGCCAGGGTCCAGCGCCGATTCACTAAAACCCGTGCGGACCTCAGAGAAAGCATGTTTACATGTTTGTGTGTTCACCTCGACGCGGGAGGGGGGGGGCGGAACTCATGCGAGCTGGCTCGCTGCGACGAGCCCTTCCTGTTGACGAGCCTGGGTGCCCTAGTCCCCCTGCGACGCGGTGCTATCTTTTGAACGGCGGTGGTCTGGGCATTCGACGTGGACGTGGACCTGGCGGAAGGGGAGGAGGAGGAGGAGGAGGAGGAGGAGGAGGAAGAGGAGGAGGAGGAGGAGGAGGAGGAGGAGAGGAGGAGAAGGAGCCACGCGAGTCCGAGCCTGTCTTTTTTGCCGGACAGGGCGGATGTGGCGGTGGCCAGCGCGGCCCTGCAGGTGCCCGCGATATCCAGAAACACTTGCCTGGACAGCCGTTTCTGTCGCACCCCTTCGAGGGGCCACGCCGCCATCCACGTCGGCTAGGGACCACGGCATCCACCGCACAACCCCGCAGCACCGCCTGGAACGGGCGCCTCCGCCGCGCGCTTGCCGACGCGCGCGTCCTGCTGTGCATCGCCAGCGCACGGGACCTCCTCAGCGCACGCCACAGCGCCCAACAACCACCACGACCTCGGGCAGCCACCAGGGCGCCCAAGGCAGCACCCACCAACCCAACCGGCAAACACGACCACAACGACCACAACCGTCATCCAAGCCAACAGCACGACTCAAAGCAGCAGTCGGCGCAGGACTGGCCAGATTGAAAGAGGACAACCCTCACTGGAACTGGAAGAACGACAAGAGCACCCAGAAGGGCGAGGACCGCTGGAACGATACCGAGAAGACGACCACACAGCACAACGCCATCATCGATACCACCATCTCGGACGTCTTACCCATGAGGAAGAGGGACGCGACCAACCATCCACAATGGGAGGAACTGCCAAGATCCTCCTTGGCTTGCTCCACATGGAGGAACACCAAGCTCCAGATGCCCACGACCCACGCGCTCGTCGCACTTAGGAACAACCACGCCGAACTACCCATAGAGGACTCGCTCAGCATGATCGCGCTCACCAAAGCCATGATCCAGAACAGGTTCCCCATCAGAGACCAGCTCAAGGATGAGCACAGGTAGACGCTCAAGGACGCAAGGCGCACAGGAGCACCTCACTCAGCTTACAGTGCCGTTTTTAATACATGCTCCTCGTGCGGATCATGTATTAAAAATGCAAGGATTTAGTACTAAAAACAACGACGAGTTCGTGCATAAATTTAGCCATGAATTAATCATGTATTAAAAATCCCATATTCCCTACCTAGGCTCTGCCTAGAAGAGTTCTTACTCTGTGGGCTTAAAGGGGCCAGGCAGTGGAAAACGCCCCGGGCGGTTCCCCTGGGATCCGCCCCGCGGTTCCTCCAGTTGCGTCCTCTTAGCCTAGCGTTGCTTATCCCAGAATCGGACGGCGACGTTGCTCCTGGTCCTCCTGCCCCGGATCTGTGGGTGTATTTTGTGGCGCTCGCGTGTGCCAACCGCGTTGCCAGTTTAGTTTTCTCTTTTAGAGGGTTAGCTTAGCTTAGCTCAGCATAGCGCAGCGCTGCATTAGCATGGCATAGCCAAGCATAACATAGCATACCATAGCGCAGCATAGCATAGCATAGCATAGCGTAGCGCAGCTTAGCATAGTATAGCATAGCTTAGCATAGCACAGCGCAGCATGCCATGACATAGTTTAGCATAGCATAGCATAGCATAGCGCCGCATAGTATAGCATAGCATCGCACAGCGCAGCATAACATGGCATAGCATTGCATAGCATAGCATAGCAACTAATGCTGTTTTCCTAGGGGCTCCAACTTCTAGGTAGGATCGCACTGGGGTAATTTCAAAAATCCCATGTATAAAAAACTGCCCTGTAACGAATACATCGCCGACATCAACCGTAAGCTCGACGCGTACACACAGATAAAGAACGACAGGATCGGGGAAGACGAGCACCGGGCCCACAGGCCGCCGCGCAGAACGAGACACCCAGGCACAACCCCAACCTGCCCTGTGGCCTGCGGGCTCGCTGCCGGGGGGTCCCGTCGCCGATCCGTCCGCGATGTATGGCCGATCCCAGGTCGAGGTGCGCTCCCCCCCTCCCAGAGCCAGTCCGCCCTGGTCGCTGCCCCGCACCCCGCCCCCGCCGCGCGCGCCCGCAGAGCTCGCTCGCCGCCGGGGCGACCCTGCCTCCTGCGAGCGCTCGCCGCCGCCGCCGCCCGCCAGGCCCGCCGGGGCCCACATGCACCCGAACGGCGCCGCGCTGGCCAGCGCCATCCTCGGGGGGGGGGGGGGCTTGGGCAGACCCCCTCGCGTCGGGGAGGAAGTATCCCAGCAGAGCACCCCGACAGCAGCAGGGGTGAAGGGAAGGGGCGGGCCGAGGAACGGGAGGTCGGCCAGCGAAGCTGTGCGTTCTGCATTCGTGCGTCTTCTTGGGAGTTCTGAGGAATGCGGATAGGCGGGACAGCGGTGAGAGCACGGCCACGTGCACTCGAGCGTATGTTTTCCATCCCTCCTGCGTCGCGGTCTCGGTTTGGCTACAGCACTGGGATCTCGACCTCCTCCCGCCTCCCTCCTCCCCTCCTCCCTCCTCTCCTGTCCTGCTGGGGGGGGGGCAGCATAGTCAGGGCTTGTGCGGGTTCAGCTTCGACCTCGCCATCCCTGGGGGGGTGCGATCTGCGAAAATGGTGCGTTGGGCGTTCATTTGGAATAGAGCGTTGCGGTCTCCGCTCCTCCCGCCTCCCTTCTCTCCTGCCACTTACCTGCCTCCTACTTTCAGGAGGGGAAAAAACACAGACACAATTCATCGTCCTCTCCCAGGAAAATATGGGAAATATGGGAAGTGGGGGGGAAGACAAAACCCAAGAAAATATGCGAAAATATGGGGAATCGGGTTATTTGTGTATTTATATGTGTGTCCCAGGGCCCCTTCATACTTCGCCATTCCACGTGACCTCGCCATCCCTGGAAGGCCGCGAATTGTGAAACTGCCGCGACGTTCGAGGACCGCGGGGGGGGGGCAGCATAGTCGGGGGATACGCGGGTTCAGAGTAGACCTCGCCATTCTTGGGGAGGAGCTTCGAAGTGCGAGGACAGCTGGGGAAGTAGACCTCGCCATCCTTTGGAAGGGGCTGCGAAGTGTTAAGCTGTCACCAATGTCGTGGGCTGCTGGTTACCCGGGGGCTGCGCAGATTCAGCTTAGGCCTTGCCATCCCTGGGGGGGGGGCTGCGATCTGCGAAATTGTTGCGTTGGGTTCTCGTTTTGAACAGAGTGCCGCGGTCTCCACTCCTCCTGCCTCCCTTCTTCTCTCCATCGTACCTCGTACTTGCCTCCTACCTCGGCGTTGTGCTGACCTCGCCATCCCGTGGGGGCTGCGAAGTGTGAAACTGTCGCCACGTTCGAGGGCCGCTGGGGGGGGAGCAGCATAGTCTGGGGATACGCGGATTCATATGAAAAACATCGGCATCCTGGGGGGGGGGCTGCGAAGTGTGAAATTGTCGCCACGTACGAGGGCTTGCGCAGATTCAGATTCGACCCCGCCATCCCTGCACGACGAGGCTGCGGAGGAGGATCTCTCGGGAGATCGTAGTCCTCGTCGTCGTCGTCGCTGCCGCCGTCGTCGTTGCCGTCGTCGTCGTAGTCGCCATCGTCGTCGTCGTCGCTGCCGTCGTCGTCGCTGCCGCCGTCGTCGTCGTCGTCGTCGTCGCTGCCGTCGTCGCCGTCGTCGTCCTCGGCGTCGTCGTCGCCGTTGTCGCAGTCGTCGTCGTCGTCCTCCTCCTCCTCCTTCTCGCGAAGTCTGCGCCGCCCAGCACGACGACGCAATCCTCCTCTCGACCTCGTTCGCTTCCTGAAATAGTTATGAACAGCTCATCGTTCTGGGCGCCAGACGACATGAAACGGGCTGCGCTGCTTATCAGCGTGCCGCTGGAAAAACGCCACCCTTCTTTCTCATCCCACCTCCTCGCTGTCGGCGTCTTCCCCCTTCCTTCGTCTCCATGCTGCCGCCGCTCTGCCTTCTTGGCCTCCCTTCTGTCCTTCTTCTCCCCCTCGTTCCCGCACCCATTTATCATAGAGCCTGGGGCCTCAATCCTCAATATTATATCGTTGACCCATGAGTCGTGCAACGCGCGCGCGCATCCCATTTGCCTTCACAACTAATGACGACTCCTGCGCTGTCACTGCCCATACACCTATCTGCCAACTTCTTCTGCCTGTTCATGCAGATGGCTTGGGTACGCCGCGGGGCAGTTTGCAGGTGATCGTGGCCGTCAGGACCAAGAATGTTCAGGAGGGGAAAAAACACACAGACACAATTAATCGTCGATTCTCCAGAAAATATAGAAAATATAGGAAGTGGGGGGGAAGACAAAAACCAAAAAAATATGGGAAAATATGGGGGATATGTTTATTTGTGTCTATTTATTTGTGTGTATCCTGGGGCCCCTTCAAAGTGATCGTGGCCGTCGGGACCAAGCATGCAGCCGGCATCGAGGCAGGAAGGCGCTGCCTGAAACAGTGAGGAGGTCTCAGGCGGAACGGTTGCCGGGCCGGTCACGAGGGGCTTGGCATCGCTCGGACGTGTGCGTTTTTTTTCTTCGGCGAGGGCCATCGAGGAGCATCCTCGATCATTTGGCAAAAAAACACGCACGAAACCGAAGAAAAAGCACAGGGAATGGACGTCCGAGCGACGGCAAGCGAGGGGAACAACTACACGAAACGCATTGATGAATCCCTCCTCCACGCGAGTCGACTGTTCAAATGAACGCTCCATACAAGCGAATATGTTGCGAGGGCAGTATGCTCCGCCGCACCTCCCGTGAGCCCACGAAAGTGGCGACGGTTGAGCAGTCCGCAGCCCCCAGGGAGCTGCGAGGCCTCGGCCGGGTGCGCGTACCTCCTACCCCTCCTGGCCTCCCAGGAGCCCACGACAGTGGCGACAGTGGAGCAGTTCGCAGCCCCCAGGGAGCTGCGAGGTCTCGGCTGTGTGCGCGATCTTCCCTACTCCGCTGGGCCTCCCGACAGTTGCGCAGTCCGCTGCCCCCCAGGGAGCCGCGAAGTCTCGGCTGGATGCGCTTACTCCCCCACTCCGCTGGGCCCCCCAGGAGCCTACGAAAGTGGAGGCAGTTTCGCAGGTCGCTGCCCCCCAGCTGCGAGGTCTCGGCTGGATGTGCGTACTCCCCCACTCCAGTGGGCCTCCAAACAAAACGAAGGCGGCGACCGTTGCGCAAGTCGCAGTCCCCCAGGGAGAAGCGAGGTCTCGACTGTGTGCGGGTACTTCCCTAGTCCGCGGTACCACCCAGGAGCCCATGAAAGTGGCGACCGTTGCGCAAGTCGCAGTCCCCCAGGGAGCTGCGAGGTCTCGGCTGGGTGCGCGTACTCCCCTACTCCGCCGTGCCCCCCAGGAGCCCACAGCAGTGGCGACAGTTGCTGTGTTCCTTGCCCCCCAAGGAGCTGCAAGGTCTCGGCTGGGTGTGCGTGTTCCCCTACTCCGCCGTGCCCCCCAGGAGCCCACGGAAGTGGCGACAGTTGTTTTGTTCTTTGCCCCCAAAGGAGCTGCAAGGTCTCGGCTGGGTGTGCGTGTTCCCCTACTTCGCCGTGCCTCCCAGGAGCCCACGAAAGTGGCGACACTTGCGCAGTTCGCAGCCACCCAGGGAGCTGCAGGTCTCGGCTGGGTGTGCGTGCGTCTCTACTCCGCTGGGCCTCCCACGAGCCCACGGAAGTGGCGACACTTGCGCAGTTCGCAGCCACCCAGGGAACAGGGCAGAAGAAGGCAGGGAAGAAAAAGAGAGGCGGGAGACGAGGTGGAGACCACAGCGCTCTCTTCAAAGGGAGAACCCAACACAGGAGGGCTGGGGGGGAACACGACTGAGAGGTGCCTGGCCTGTTTGGGGGGGGGGGGGCGATGCCACGAACCCGCTGGACTGTCAAAGGAGCCGCTGGGGGTGAAGAGCCAGTCCCCACGGGGAGGGGGTCGAGGTCTCCCGCGCTTCGAAAAATCCGCACGTTTGGGGCCGGAGGCTCCCCAAGATGTCTTGACAATCCTACACCGCTCTCCTCCTCCTCCTCCTCCTCCTCCTCCTCCTCCTCCCTCCTCCTCCTCCTCCTCCTCCTCCTCCTCCTCCTCCTCCTCCTCCTCCTCCTCCTCCTCCTCCTCCTCCTCTTCCTCCTCCTCCTCCTCCTCCTCCTCCTCCTCCTCCTCCTCCTCCCCCTCCGTAGCCATTCTGGCTCAAGCCGTTCTGGCTCAGGTCGTTGTGGCCTGATCTTGCAAGTGCTTATTTCAGAGCGGCCCGCGCTTGCGAGCCAGCCTGGCACCACGAGTTCGACTGGCCTATGGCACCGCGGGGCGGCGATGCGCATGGGGATCGAGCTCCAGAAGAGACACAGGCGCAGTGGAAGTGCACGGGCAAGTGCAGCGGTTACCCGAACTACATCTCGAGAGTGGAGTGCAGGGCCTGTGGGGCCCGCGGTCCGCCCAGTATCTTGGCGGCGATCAAGGCGCGTGGGTCCCTCAGCCTCGGAGCGGCCCCTTGGCGCGGAGGAGGAGGAGGGGGCACGGCCAAGCCGCAAGGCAAGGCCAAGGCCAAGCTTCAGAGCCGTGCGCGCGGTGCTCAGTGACCCAGCGGCAAGGACTGGAGCGCCCAATTCAAGACAGAGTCCGCGCAGGGAGCTGGCAGCAAAGGGAAGCCGCAGGCCGTGGGGAGCCTCAGCCTGGCGGAGCTCCTCGAGGCCACCATCAATGCGCTGGTGACGGCGGGGAAGGATGCGCTCACGGAAGTGCAGCTGTCCGTCGCGGCCCCCCAGCAGCCCAAGCAGGAGATGGTCGACCTCTCCACGCGGCCGCTGGTAATGATGCTCCAGCGGAAGGCCAACAAGCAGAAGCAGGCGGAAAAGGCCAAGTTGCGCGTGGCGGAGCGGGCCCAGGAGCTCGCGGACGCGCAGGAGGCCTTCGATGCGGAGCTCCGCCAGCTCCGCGAGCACGAGGCGAAGCTGGCCGAGCTGGAGGCCTTGGAGAAGAGCGAGTGTGCGGAGGCGGCTTTGGGGATGGCGGACAGGTTGTCGGTTGCCGCTGTCGACCAGCTCGAGAAGCTCCTAGACGCTGTCGGCCAGATGGAGAACACGCAGGAAGGCAAGGGGTACATCGACGCCGTCCGCGTCCTGACTGCGAAGGTGCGCGAGAAGCTCCCCGCCGCCGAGAGGGAGGCAGTTGCCGCCAAGGAGGCTGCCCCTCCCGCGGCTAATCCTGGCGCCGCTGGCCCCGGGGCCCGCGCAGGCGGCGGAGCAGCCGGAGCAGCCGTGGACGTGGAGGTGCCCGATCTCGACGTCGACCAAGACCTCGCCGACCTGGTGGCCGATGAGGTCGAGAGGCTGGGAGGCACCAGGCCGGCCCTCGACCTGGAGAAGCCAGATGACGTGGCGAAGCTCAAGCGCGTGGCCCCCAGGTTCGTGGACGCGCAAGCCCTGGCTGCCAAACGGCAGCGGGTTTGACCTTCTGGCGGCCAGGGCTACCTGCCCGCCAGACGCGACGGGCCGCCCCCCTCGCTCGCGAAGGGGGAGTCATCGGCATGGCGGACCTCGGCAGATGCTGGGACATGAGCACGCACGACCAGGAATGGCCAGTGCTGGGACATCCTGAACTTTTGCAGCGGCCGTCGAGGTGCCCGCGGGCCCCCCGAGCGCCGCGGGCCCGCGGGCCCGCCCGCGGGCAGCCGCGGCACCGGCGGGGCCCTGGCAGCCCAGAAGCGCGGCAGGGCCAGGGGGGGGGGCACGGGGGAACGCTGACCGGGGGGACAGGGCACCCCACCCCCCCCCCCACCGAGGCAGGCACAGGCGCACGACCCCAGGCGCACGACCGCAGTGGACCACTGCTGACCAAGACTTGCCCGAGAGGATGATGATGGCCACGGCAAAGGCCAATTCGTGGGCCAGTGGGCAGGCCTTCATGGAGTGGTGCCGCGACAAGAAGCTGGCTTTCGACGTGGTCGGCCCCTGGGGGCACTGCCTCCAGCACCCTGCGAGGGTGAGATCGGCACCAAGCTGGGAGCGACACGTTGGGCATCAGCTCTTCGGCGCGCCAGCCATGGAGACAGGCCCACGACAGGCCAGGTGGCGCGGCTGTCCTGACGTCGACGGCAGCGGTGACCGAGGAGAGGCCCAAGGAACGCAGCGCGCTGAGCCCCCACAGAGCCTGGGCTGCGAAGCTCAACACGGGGCCCGGGGTCCCGACCTGCGCCCTCTCGGCCCACCTAGTGGACAGCATCGGGGTCACGGGCGACAGCCTGGTGCTGCTCGAGGCCATGCAGGCCTGGGTGGGCGGCCTCGCCCCGCCGCCGGTCATCCTGGCGGACTGGAACGTCGAGCCAGAGGACCTCGCTAGGTGGGCGAAGCAGGCGGCGGGAGTTCTGGTCAGACCCTGGAACCCGACGCGCGGCGAGCGGGAGCATGACTTCGCCATCGTATCGGGCGCCCTCGCCAGCCGCACCGGCACCGCGAACGCGCTGAGTGACGCCCCGCTCGCGCCGCGCTCGCCCGCCACCATCGAGCTGAAGGGCCCGCGCAAGCGGGCCACGGTCGCTAGAGCAGCCCCCCCCCCCCCAGCCGCAACCCGCTCGCCCTGCCGCCTCATTTCGAGGCCGCCCCGCCTGAGCTCGGCGAGGCGGAGCGACCGCGGCAGCTATGGAGTGGGCTAGGGGACATCGAGGACGCCTCGAAGTTCTGGCATGCCATGGTGGGGAGCTACCGCGACAGGCTGCACCAACTGGACAGACCGCCGCGGCGCCGCAAAGGGGCCAGGGATCGAGGGCCCCAGGCCGAGACGATTCCGCTAGTGCTCGAGTGGGAGACCTCGCCGCAGGAGACGACAGAGCGCGGAGCACCGCAAGTGGGCAGGTTCCCCGGCGGCTCGCAGGAAGGCGGCCTCCGCACGGGGCCACAAGGAGGACGTGGGCCGGCGGAGGTTCGCCAGGTGCGCGTCATCTGGGGCTTCAACTTTAGCGGCCACGATTGGCCGCCGGACGGGCCCGCGGCGCACTGGGGCCAACGCGCCATCGCGAACGCGTTCGAGAGGCAGGACCACGGGCTGCCAGAGGACCTCCACAACTACACGGCGGCCCCCCAGGCGCGCGACAAGCGCGAGCGCAGCAAGGAATGGAGGGGGCGGGCACGGGAAGCGGCCACCAAGTCTGGGGGCCAGCGCGCCTGCCGATTTATCGAGGTTGGCAGCCTAGCCCCATCGACGGCGGTGGCGCACGAAGACGACGAGCACGCCCTTAGCCGACCTGTCGCAGGCGACGTTGCCATGAAGATGTCGATGCAGGAGTCGGGATCGCCGTGGATCCGTCCTGCCCGAGCAGGGGACACCGACCCCTTGCAGTGGGAACCTGGAGCCCATGGCGCGTGGAACGACCCCCTGCCCATCACCATGGCCGCCCTCGACTGCGCGCTGGCCTCGCACGGTGAGGGCACAGGCCTTGGATGGGATCGCGTGCACCCGCGACAGTTGCGCTGGCTTCCGCCCCACTACCGCAAGGCATTCCTGGACATAGTGTATGCGCGGGAAAGGAACCCGACATGTTGTCCTCTGCGGATGCTACTGGATGTGTTTCTTTCCGAGCCCCCGCCTGGAGGGGCGAGGCCAATCGCCCTGGCGAGCCTCTGGACGCGGGCGCGGCCCAAGCTGCGGCAGCCCATCGCTGCCGAGTGGGATCAAAGCATCGACCAGTCCTTCCACAGGGACACGGCAGACCGCCCCCGCGAGAAGGCGGGCCTTGCGCACGACACGGCGACGGCCTTCGCGAAGAAGACAGGCATGGCATCCAGCACGCTGGCGGTCGACTTCACGAAGTACTGCGAGCTCATCAGCCACGAGGACCCCTACGACCAGGCAGTCGAGACTAAGTTCCCGGCGCTGCTCCTCAGGGCCCTGCGCCCCAGCTACCGCCCCCCCGCAAGGCGACGTCGAACAAGGAAGCGGGGCCGATGATCGAGGCCAACGGCACCACAGCGGCAGGCTGCTCGTGCGCGGCCGGCGCGGCGAAGCTGCTGACATACACGCCGTTGCGCAGCATCGTCTCCAAGTGGCCGCCCGTGAGAGCACGCAGCCCGATGGACGACTGCCTCCCCCAGGCCGTCGGCGCGGCGCACTCGGTAGGGCCCCAGCTGCCGCAGGCCGCCCACGGCCACATCCAGGGGCTGCAAAAGAGGCGCCTCAAGATCAACTGGAGCAAGGCAGGCTGGATGGCCACCGACGCGGAGCTGGCCAAGGAGCTGGATCAGCACTGGGCCGAGCTGGGGCTGATCAGGCACACGGGCCCGAGGTGCCTCGGCGGCGAAGGCAACGGCGGCAGCAGGCGCCGCGCGCCCGAGCAGGACAAGCGGCTGGCCAAGGCGAGCCGCGCGGCGGCCAAGATTGAGCTGCTGCAGTCGGCAGGGGCGAAAACTTGCCACCTGCACCGGGGCTCACCATGCGCCGCGGCGGTCTGGGGCTCTGCAGTCACGGGGGTCGCAGACGGCAAGCTGAACGGGCCGCGGGTGCACGCGCTCCGCTCCTTGGGCAGGCTGGCGGCAGGGACCTGCTTCGCCTTCAGGGCGCGCACCATGCAGCGCGCGACCTTAAGGGGCCCGTTCGCGGTGAACGCAGTGGAGGTCGCCAAGGCCTGGGCCATCGGAGTGCGAGGCGGGCCCCTGCAGCAGGAGGTTCTAAGCACGGTCCACGCGGACGCGCTGCAGCTGCTGAGCACGGAGCGGCCATGGAATCGGCGCGCTGATCCAGCCCAGGCCGCAGTGCTCAGCTTCGCCCGCGCGGGCTGCCACCTTGTGAAACACGATTGTCTGTTCGATCATTGCCAGCGTGATGTGTTGTTCGCCAAGGGCGGCCTGCCGGGCCGCCCGCGCTGCCGCGGCCGCTGCCTCGGATGCCACAGCTCGGAGAAGATTCGGGAGTCCTCGAGCGTCGGAGGCCCACTGGGGGCCTGTTCTGGCCGTCTTGTCTCGCGCTTCGGAGCTGTGGACCAAGAGGCGCAAGAATGCGTTCATCGGATGTGGGGCCCGAGGCATATTGTGGCATAGGTGCTCCGACTGCCCCGCTATAGGATTCCGCCGTCGAGAACGTTGTCCGCCCGAGCTGCTTGAGGCAGCCGGAGTGGTTGAGCGCGAGGGGGGGCAATGTGCCGAGCCCCCCGCAAGAGGCCTGCTGCCCCCGCCTACGGCCTCCTTCAGGAGTCTGATATTCCCGAGGAGGACCAGATCCGATTTACGAGACGCATGCCTACATGGCTGTTCGAAGGAGCGGCGTTCGTGGACGGATCTGCTTTTTTAGCCCAGCACGGCAGGTTGCGCCGTGCGGAGTGGTCTGTGATTTGCATCAATGATGACGGTTCGCTTCGTTGTGAGATGCATGGCGCCGTGCCGCTTGCACGGTCCCTCACCCAGTCCTCCAGAGATGTCGAGGATTGATTTTGTTTTCTGTATGCTGGCCAGGTTTTCTGTTGACCCTGCCACCGATGGAGCGCTCGCGCTTTTTCCCTACCTAGGCTCTGCCTAGAAGGGTTCTTACCCTGTTTGCTTAAAGGGCCAGGCAGTGGGAACCGCCCCGGGCTGTTCCCCCAGGATCCGCCCCGCGGTTCCCCCAGCTAAGTCCCCTTAGCTTAGCGTTGCTTAGCTTAGCTTAGCCTAGCTTAACCTAGCCTAGCTGAGCTTAGCTTAGCTCAGCCTAGCCTAGCTTAGCTTAGCTTAGCTTAGCCTACCTTAGCCTAGCTTAGCCTAGCTTAGTTCAGCATAGCATAGCATAACATAGCATAGCATAGCACAGCATAGCATAGCGCGACATAGCATAGCGCGGCATAGCATAGCATAGCATAGCATAGCATAGCATAGCAGTTATATCATAGCGCAGCATAGCATAGCATAGCGTAGCATCTCATAGTTTAGTTTTGCATAGCACAGCGCAGCATAGCATGACATAGCATGGCATAACATAGAGTAGCGCAGCATAGTTCAGCATATCATAACATAGCAAAGCGCAGTATAGCCTAGCATAGCATAGCATAGCGCAGCAGAGCATAGCATAGCATAGCATAGCGCAGTATAGCATATCATAGTATAGCCTAGCGTAGCATAGCACAGCGCAGCATAGCATAGCATAGCATAGCATAGTGCAGCATAGCATAGCCTAGCATAATATAGCACAGCATATCATAGCATAGCCCAGCATACCATAGCGCTGCCCAACATACCCTAGCATAGCATAGTATAGCGCAGCATAGCGCAGCAGAGCATAGCATATCATAGCATAGTATAGCATAGTATAGCGCAGCATAGCATAGCATAGCATAGCATCAAAGCAAAGTCAAAGCAACAGCAGCAACAGCAACGCAAAGCACAAGCAACGCAAAACAAAGCAAAGCAAATGCAATAGCAAAGCAAAGGAAAGGCAAAGCAAAAACAGTGTGCGACAGGTGCGACAATGAGTCTCGCTGTTGATGTTGATGTAGGTGTAGATGCAGGTGTAGATGTTAATGTAGCTGTCGGTGTAGATGTAGATGTTGTTTTCCTAGATGCTCCATCTCCTAGGTAGGGTCGAACTGGGATAATCTTTGATTTCGCAGGTCCGATTGCCTGTGCAAGGAGTGCCTCCAAGCTCTCAGCCACGGTAGCAGTGACTGGGCTTTAGAAAAAAAGTCAAGGCGCATGCTCAATCGTCCAGCGATGCTCCGTTCTACGATACTTGGTGCAGATGTGGCAATGATTTAGCGGATCGTTGGGCTAGAGAAAAGGGCCCAGCTCTAGAACACCCCACCCCAGATGGTCCTCTTCACGGAAGCATGCGAGGATTTGGCATGCAAGCTTGTGCTCTGGATAGGTCAAGTCCATGCCTGGGCAGGACCCAACGAGGCCTGGGACACTGAGGGTGTGCCTCGGATGTTGTCCTAGACCTGGACTTTGCAGTAGATGGCCCCGATGCTGTGCACTTAGAGGCAGCAGTGAGGACTCGCGAGCTTCTAGGATGGAAGTCAGCGCCCCCCGCCCCACCGCCGCTGGAGCCCGAGCCCGTGACTCCGGAGGAAGTGGGGGTGGATCTGGGGGTCGGGCCTGGCAGGCCGTGGCTGTTTCAGGGGCACTCGGTGGTGAAATGCGAGGCGGGGGGCCCTGACGGCTTGTGCTCGTTTTGTTGCAAGTCTTGTGGGGCCTCGCTGGCCCAGGGACTTTCCCCCGGCAAAGGCCTTGCAGGGGCCTGTCTGGGACCTCGGCACCCAGGGCTCAAGACCCAGAGGTCCCGTCGTCGTCGGTTCCTCCACCCCGCGGCCCCCGCTCCTCCTTCTCGGCTGTTTGCGTTGAGAGGCCCAGAGGAGGCTGACATTGAGTGGCTGCAGGGGAAGCTGATGGGGTCCAGCTTGGGTGTTGGGTCCTCGTCGGCCAGGTCTGTCGCGTCGGGGCCCGCTGGCGGGACCCCTGTGGGCCCCGCGGCCGATGGTACCTGGGGCCCCGCCAGCTTCCACCGGTACGGGGTGTCTGTCCCAGTCCTGGACTTGGCCCAAGTTGCGCGCCTGCACGGTTTTGTTTCGCCCGATTTTGCGGTTGAGTGGGCCAGGGAGTGCAGGCGCGCTAAGCAAGAGGCCCAGGCCATGGATTTGTGGCCACTCGTAGGTTATTATGCCTCCGTGCCGCCGCTGTGTCGGCAGGAGGACCTGTCCGCCCTACCCCATTTCCATTTCCACCTCCTCCGTTTCCTTCTCCTTTTCTTCCGCCTCCTCCTCCTCCTCCTCCTCCTCCTCCTCCTCCTCCTCCTCCCCCACGCCTCTAGAAGACCCCCAGGAATCCCGACCTCCAGGAGGTCCCCTACGACAACCGCCATGAGCGAGGGGGCCGTGAGCTTGCCCAACGTAGCCGAAGATAGCTGCGCACGGCAGCTCAATGCTTCAGACAAGTGCGCCCCACCAGGAAACCAGAGGCCCCCCGCCAGAACACTCTCGGCACGATCTGCCGTGGGCCCCCCCCTTCGTTCCTCACGAGCGGGGGCCTGGGCGGGGGGGGGGATGGACAGTCGGGTTCCCCGGGGCTTCGGTGGTCTCCCTCGGATCCCCCTTTTCCCAGGTTTCGCACGATCTGCCTCGCGCGGCGGCGAAGACTCTGCGCTGAGCGACCAGGGAATAGGGGTGGGGGCCCAGATCTCTGACGTCGTGGCCTTGTCGGTGCCAGGGGCGGGTGTTCCTCGACGTCGGCTTCCGCGGGGCCGCCAAAAAAACAGCTCAGGATGCAGAACACGTTCCCGGGGAGGGGGCCTGGGGACCTCGCATCGAAAACAAGGCTGAAATAAGGGCGAAAGGGGGGCTTCGTGGTCTCACGAAGGATGGCTGGCAGAGCGATGCCGATTGGATCCTGGACGAGTGGGAGCAGGAGAAGGAAGAGGGGGAGGAAAGGCAGGCGGAGGAGTAGGATGAGGAAAATGATAACGACGGCGAGGGCGAGGGGGGGGACACTTGTCTGCGCGCTCCCCCACCCCCCCGAGCCTTCGGACACTCGCTGGATATGCTGCAGCGGCTGCCAGGAGCTTAGCAGGTGCAACGACAGCTGCGACGCAGGCTCTCGGTTCGACTCGCGATCGCAGTGCCGCAAGAGCCTATCAGTACAACCACGCTTTCTCGTTTACCAAACGTAGTCGCGGCGTAGACACCCTGCTCGGCGCTGCGCGCGCGAAGATCCCGTGTGGAAGACGTGCTGGACGCCACTCCGGTACTCGTTCGTTTGAGCTTGGCAGACGGAAGAACAGCGTCGTACAATCGGACCGAGCACCCCTGCAGCACAGCAGTCAAACATCGTGGTTGCCTACGCTGCTACTCGCGTGACTCTTACCGTCTGTTTCGGACGCGAAGGCTGTCGCACTGCGGCTGTTCCAACACGTGAGCGAACCATTGAATATGATCTCGTTAATTCCGGTTTTTCCGCGTAAGCACGCATATTGCGAACATGCCCATGAGGAGTGCGGGGGGGGGGTCCAGGGCGAATCCCATGGGCAAAGGTTCCGATAAGGGCATGGGCAAGCGCCAGGGAAAGAGAAGGCGCGGAGAAGGTAAGAGGTAAGCGCCAGGCCACGCATCATGCCAGTCTAGGAGATTGGACCCAGGAGACGAGGGCAGGGTTCATTGGGAGGGCGAGCAGGCGGCGGATGGCGGGGCGATTCGCGAGCAATAGGCGGAACAGGGAAAGCAAGGCCAGGGGGGGGGGGCACGGCAAGAGGCGAGGCAAGAGGGCAGGCAAGACAAGACAAGACAAGAGGCGAGACGCAGGAAAGACAAGACAAGGCAAGGCAAGACGAGACGAGAGGCGAGGCACGGCGGGGGTCAGCGTAGGCAGGGCGGAGAGGAGGGCAGGGCAGGACGCAGAGGGGAAGAGGCAGGAGGCAGGACGCAGAAGGCAGGGCACGGCACGGCGAGGCGGGGCACAGTGGCAGAGAGGAGCAGGAGCAAGCAGTGGCAGCAGCAGAGGAGCACGAGTGCACGCTGCTCCTCTCTAATGTTGCAGAAGTTCTTTGATTTGTTTTGGGGGGGGGCAAGATCCTCTCGTTTCTAAGTGTTCTGTCCTGGGCCTCTTCCTGGCCACGGGGGGGCCAGGAACACTTCGAAGCGAGCACAATTAGAAATGAGCACGATGTGAAATGAACGACGAGTACGTCTAGAGGCAGGAGCCGGAGCAGGGATAGGAGCAGGAGCTATGATTCGGGTGGGGGGAGGACTCGAAGTCGAACTGGCCAGCTCGAGCAGACCAGGGGGGGGCACCCACTCCCACGCTCCCTCCCATGACACTGGGATCAACGTTGGCACGGCCCAAGAAAGTTTAGACTGCACAGGGGCCGCCTGCACGTCATGCTTGCCCACGTGGAGAACGCAGGACTGCCGCCGCATCCCAGACCTTGCACACATGTCGGTGTGCAGATGCCCACGTTGCCGCGTGCGGGAGCTGACTGTGGACAGCGAGGGTGTCGACGCGCCACGGCCCCACTGCCGCCAGTCTTGGCAGGCAGAAGCGAGCCGCGCCCAAGCGGGAGCAAGTCTTCCAGGAAGAAGTCGCGCAGAGCGCAGGCGATGGCGGCATGTTGCTCTTTCGCTCGCGGCCACGCTTCTCATGGCACATTGGCGAGGTGCCTGGGCTGCAGCAGCACTTCGCTCTCCCTCGCGCGGTCCCACTTCCGACGAGCTGGGCAAGCGAACGACGTTTGCGTCGCCTCCGCGAAAAGGGCGATTTTCGCGGCGCTGGGGCGAGAGCGACATTTCGCTCTTTTGTGCTCGACGTGGGCCGTGGTTTGCTTCTGCCACACACAGATCGCAATGTCGACGACAAAACGTCCACGTTGTGTTCCAGAATAGTAGAATCGGGACCACCCGCTTGTGGCCCCTTGTCATGGCAGAAATGAGGGAAGAGGAAGTTAGTAGTCAGAAGGAGTGAGGTTGAAAGTATATATGTTTAGGAGTGTGAGCAGGAAGGATTACGAGCAGGAGGCGGAGCAGGAATACGAGCAGGAGCCAGAGCAGCGGCAGTTGCAGCGGGAGGGGCAGGACGACGACGACGACGACGACGACGACAACCACGACTGCGACGATAGCGACGATGATGACGACGACGGCGGACGATGAAGACGATAACGACAACCACCACGACGTCGGCGGACGACGACGAAATTGGCGGACGATGATGATGTTGAGGCAACGACGACGTGGTCATCATGGTCGTTGCGTCCGCCCAGTCGACGAGAATGGTTGCCACCACCACGACTGCGAGGACGACAATGATTGAAACGACGACGAGACGACGGCGTCCACGACGACTACGACGACCGCGCTGTCGCCTGGCTTCGGCGCAGCCCGCCAGCAGCTCTGTCGTCGTGGTCGTCACGGTCGTCGTCGTCGCGGTCGTCAGGGTCGGAGCGATCGCTCGAGCACGAGCAGGCATGCGAGCAGGACCAGGAGCTACTACGACGACGACGACGACGACGACAACGACGAGCACTACTACTACGACAACGACGACGACGACGACGACGACGACGACGACGACGACGACGACGAGCACGACGACCGCGACGACGAGGCGCTGCGTCCGCTGAGGCACGGTGCCGGCACGGCCGGCCGGACCGCGCTGCTGGCGGAGGTCGGCTGCGGCTTCGGGGCGCACGCCGCGGCGCTCGGCAGGCGCCCCCGCGCGCCGCGGCCGCGGCGGGGCTCTCGCCGCCGCTGCCGCCCTCCTCCTCCTCCTCCTCCTCCTCCTCCTCCTCCTCCTCCTCCTCCTCCTCCTCCTCCTCCTCCTCCTCCTCCTCCTCCGATCGGGCCTCCGCAGCGTTGCGCGTCCGCGCCGCCTCCAGGAAGCAGGCGGCCGCGTCCAGCGAGCACGCAGCCGCGCAGAGCCCGGGCAGAGCGCGATCGAGGTCACACTTCGAGGCCCGCCTCGGGCCTCGCGTGTCCCGGCCCGAGCCAGCCTTCGCCCCGCCCTGTCTCGTCGAGCACCGCCCGCGCCCAGCCCTGGGCCCCGGGCTGGCCGGCGACGGCCTCGTCGGCGCCGCCGTCGGCGTCGTCGGCGCCGTCGGCGTCGTCGGCGTCGTCGGCGTCGGCGTCGGCGTCGTCGGCGCGCTGGCGTCGTCGGCGCGCCGGCGTCGACGTCGCCGTTGCCGTCGCCGCAAGGGTTCTCTCCCCGGCCGGTCGGCCCCCAGGGCGGCGCGGGCGGCGCAGCTGCGGCCGGGGCCGCGGCCCTACACAGCTCGGCCTGCCCAGCGGCCGCGCAGCCACGGCACGGCAACCCACGGCCGCGCCCGCGCCCACGGCGCTGGCGGGCCGCGGTGCTCGCGGCCGCCGCGGGCGGCGCGGCCGTGGCCGTGGCCGCGTTTCCGCAGCAGGCCCAAAAAGATTCCAACGGTTACCTCAAGTGCGGGATCTACGGGGCCAAGCTGCAACGCAATGTGTCGACGTGGTGGCGCGAGGCCTGCATGGAGAGGCCAGCCTCTCTTCGCACAATGTCGATTGCAAGAATTCCGCCTGGGGCTCTACTGGTGCCGAGATTGTGGAGCTACGGGGGCCCAGGGGGAAATGGCAGAAGCATGTCTCACCATGTGAACCCTGGCGGGAAGGGGGTCTGGGGAGCGAGGGTTTTCAATTCGTGCTGATGGAAAATCCCCCTATGCGCCCCAATGCCTGGCCTGACAGCCGTTGAGATTGGAATGTTGCTCATTCCGCTGCGCCTGACCTTGGGGGCCCGCAGTGCCGTTCTGAAAGACAGAAGGAGAGCAGGAGGAGG
Source organism: Prorocentrum cordatum (assembly GCA_963575745.1). NCBI lineage: Eukaryota > Dinophyceae > Prorocentrales > Prorocentraceae > Prorocentrum > Prorocentrum cordatum. The sequence continues at coordinate 358,270 of CAUYUJ010005559.1, forward strand.
AAGAGGAGAAGGGTTCGGGCATCCTTCTCTCCCTCTCTCTCTCTCTCTCTCTCTCTATATATATATATGTAGATCGATCCCTCTTTATCCTTCTGGCCTGCCGCCCTTGCCCGCTTTTCATCCTCACCGTCCTCTCCTCTCCCGCCTTCCCAACCCTCCCTCCTCCTGGCTAAGCGAGCACGGCCCGGCAGAGAGGCACCTGCTCGCCGGAGCAGACCCCGCGCCTTGGCGGTACGTGGCCTTCGAGGACGACCCGTCCCTCGCCGAGGCCCGCCGCCGCCGCTGGACCCCTGCCGCCGACGGCACGGGCGTTGGCGCGCAAGCTGCCCGCGCAAGGTCGCGCGTGAGCGCCCTCGGTTCCCATGTACAGTCCAGACGCTGAAATGAGGAACAGTTTGGGTTCGGAAGGGGCTCGATGTTCCTTGGGTTCCTCCAGTGCTGTTCCTCTTGCCCTCCTGGGGCATGGAGGCGCTGACAGGGCCAAGCAGGGGCCTCGTTCCTCATCTGGCGCTCCTTCTTTCGGCGGCCCGACTGCAGCGTGCCGCGCTCGCGGCCCGCGTAAGCCGCGGCGTCAGGTCCTGCTCCTTCTCGTCGCGCAGCTGTCGCCGCCGCAGTGAGGCAGCTGCGCCTCGGCGCGAGGCCCCGCGGAGGGCACGCTGCGCGCCGCGCGCTGCCGGCCGCAGCTCCCTGGCCGCCGACGGCGGCCTGTCGCCGAAGCCCCGGCGGGAGCCGCACACGGGTTGTGCCGTGCGGGCCGTGCTTCGGAGCGTTCGAACGTTTTCTGTGCTGTCCGTGGCCGCCGGACTCGAGAGCAGCGCTCGAGCAACGGAGGGGCGCTTCTCCGAGGCGAAGTGAGGCACCGCAGCAGGCACGGCGGGAGGCGGAGGGGGCGCGGGGAGCGGTCGAGTCGGGTGCGTGAAGAATTGGTCCGAAGGCCGATTGTGGCTCCTCTTCATCTTGAGGCTGAGGCAGAGGCAGGCTGAGGCAGGCTGAGGCAGGCTGATGCTGAGGCAGGCTGAGGCTGAGGCTGAGGCTGATGCAGGCTGAGGCTGAGGCAGCCTGAGGCTGAGGCAGCCTGAGGCTGAGGCCGAGGCTGAAGGCAGAGTGAGGCTGAGGCTGAAGCAGGCTGAACCGGACTCGCTGTCGGCGCCGCCGCGAACGTTGCCCGTCTGAGATACAGCGTCGCCTGCCCAGCAGCGGCCGCTGTCAGTTGTGGACAATATGTGTTGATGGGCATCGTACCCATTTTTCCCGTACCCGTTTCGGGCGTCCAACGTGATGTCCCCACCTCCTGGTTTACCCCGCCTGCCGGGACCCTTGAGACAGCAAGATCAGCGAAGGGATTCTCACTCGGTTCGGAGCCAAGTACGTTGCGTCGCCGTCGATCTGATTATGTCGATTTGATGATGATGTTGGTGATGATGATGATGATGATGATGATGTTGATGTTGATGATCATGGTGATCATGATGAGTATGATGATGATGATGATGCTGATGCTGATGCTGATGATGATGCTGATGATGATGATGCTGATGCTGATGATGATGATGATCATCACCATGATCATGATGATGATGCTGATGATGGTAATGATGATGATGATGGTGATGATGATGATAAGGATAAGGATAAGGATAAGGATAAGGATGATGATGATGATGATGACGATGACGATGACGATGATGACGATGATGACGATGATGATGATGATGATGATGATGATGATGATGATGATGATGATGATGATGATGATGATGATGATGATGATGATGAGGCGGGGAGCGCCGAGCAAAGGCCGCGCGGGAGAACCTCCGGCGGAACGGCCTGGAGAGCGTCGAGGTCGTCGCGGGCGGCCCGCAGGACCCGGGCCCGCCCCTGCGAGGAGGAGGAAGGAGGAGGAGGAGGAGGAGGAGGAGGAGGAGAAGGATGAGGAGGAGGAGCAACAGGAGGATGTGGAGGTGGAGGGTCGAAGACCGAGGAGGGGTCGAGGAGGAGGCGGGATCGAGGAACGAGGACCGACGGTTGCGCAGCAGGAGGAGGAGGAGGAGGAGGAGGAGGAGGACCTCGAGGCCGGCGCCGGGCGGCCCGCCGAGCCCGGGCCGGCCCTCGCCCGGTCCCTCTCGCCCGAGCGTGTCCCTGCCCGTCTTCGTGCCTGGCATCGCTCGGACGTGTGCATCTAGTTTTTTCTCGGCGAGGGCCCTGGAGGAGCATCCTGGAGTATCGAGCAAGCAAGAACACTCTTGATCCGCGGGTCGAGAGCGCACCTCTTCCGGTCGACGCTAAGCGGGCCGCGCGAATTCTGAATTAGGCAAAAAAGAGGAGGGAGGAAGCGGCGGAGCCTCAGAGCGAGGACGAGAGGAGGCAAAGCCTCGGATACAGGAGGTGCCGAAGCCGAAGTGCTTGCAAAGGGACGCCTTCGGCAGGAGCCCGGTGGCGAAGTACCGGAGAAGAGCAAAATGCTACCGTAGGTGTTGAACAAACAAAAACACTCAGGAGCGACAGAAGGAGGTACACGTACATGAATCCACGCTGGTTTCGAGAGCATGCGTTGCGCAACTGTTCGTATCACGCGGCCAGTCTCGCAGATCGAGGGGCAGCGTTCATGTACATAGCTGGGCGCGTACGTCCTTTGTGGGCTCCCTAAACACGCACGAAGCCGAAAAGTGCACAGGGACGTCCGAGCGATGGCAAGTGTTCGCCCTCGCGCAGAGGGTGGCAGGGGGGCAGAGGGAGGGGGGCGAGGCGCCTTTGAGAAGCACACCTGCTTCTTGCATTGCAAACGGCGCGGGCCCTGTCTACAGAGATGTAATAGTCAAGTCGGGCCTGTCCCTCTTCAGGGGGGAAATTCAAAAGTTGTCAAAAAAATAGTCCTGGGACGATTTGTTTACAATGCTTCGAACATGTTAGGGCATGTTTTATTTATTTGTTCGTCCAACATCGGCCTGTAGGGGGACAGGCCCGACCTAAACGTAAGGCCAGCGCCTCCTCTAAGAAGCAGCTTCCGCTTCCTTCTGAGGAGTCGTCCCCCCCACCCCCACCCACCCTTGGCATCGCTCGGACGTGTGCATTTTCTCTTCGGCGGGGACCATCGAGAAGCATCCTTGATCAGTTGCGAAATAACCACGCACGAGACCGAAAAAAAACACAGGGACTGGACGTCCGAGCGATGGCCAGCCCCGTTTTACCCCCGTGTGCGCGCACAGGCAAGACGCGGATCGGCTCAGGAGCGCCGCCGGCCGCGCAGCGTGGGCACCGCCAGTCACGCCTCCCCGCCGCCCCACCACCGAGCGCGGCCGCCCCGCGCTTGGCATCGTTCGGGTTTGTGCATTTTTTCTTCGGCCGGGACCATCGAAGAGCATCCTTGATCATTTGGCGAAAAAGCCACGCACGAAACCGAAAAAAACACAGGGACTGGACGCCCGAGCGATGGCCAGCGCGGCTCCGCCACTGGAGGCCCATGGCCAGCGCGCCTGCGCCGGCCTGTGGCGACGACCCCCGCGGGCCCTCCGAGTGGCCGTACGAGACGGACGCGGGCGATCACTTCGAGACGTCGGTGGAGGCCCCGGGGCCTGCCAGGGCCTGCCAGGGTCTGGGGGGGCGAGAGTGCCCTCAGGATCTGGGCGCGCTGCCGTCGCTGCTGCTGCGTGGCCTGCCTCTGGGGGGGGGCCGTTGCCCGGCCGCCGGGGCGGGCAGAGGCACGCCATGGGTGTAGTGCCGGCCCCAGGGAGCAGGTGGACATCCCCGGAGCCCCAGGGGGGAGTCGCCTTTATCGCCGAGCGCGCTCCACTACTCGCAAAGTGCCTGTTCGCAAAGGTCCGAAACACACACACACACACATGCTTGCCTCGATGGACTGTATCGCAGGTCCCCCGCGGGGGATCCAGGCCACTTGCGAGTAGTTCCTTTGCGAGTAGTAGAGCGCGTTCGTCGATTCTAGCGACCAGGCAGGTTCGGGATCTCCGAGATCCCTTCCCTGGGTCTGGCTCTTCCGCCCCCGTCGTTGGACGGCCCGGGGGCCCGAGACGGGCCCCCGCGGGCAGAACTGCGAGG
>CAUYUJ010005559.1:364822-404822 GCA_963575745.1 Prorocentrum cordatum
CTCGTTCGCTTCCTCGAGCGAGCAAGCGACAGAGCGACCACGTAAACACCATGTATTTCTGTCCCGCCCGCCCGACCCGACCTGCCCGACTCGCTCGCTCGCTCGCTTGCTCGAGCGAGCGAGCAAGCAAGCGAGCACCATGCATTTATTATCCCGCCCGCTCGAACCGAGCACCATGCATTTAATGTTCCGACCGACCCGCCCCGCCCGGCTCACTCGCTCGCATGTCTGCTCCAGCTAGCGAGCGAGCAGGCGACCACTGTGCATTTATGCCCCGCCCGCCCAACCCGCCCCGCCCCCCTCTTTCGCTTGCTCGAGCGAGCGAGCGAGAGAACCGACTCCATCCTGCCCTCACTCGCTCGCTCGCATGCTTACATTCCAGCAAGCGAGCACCCGTCGTCGTCGCCGTCGCCGTCGTCATCGCCGTCGTCACCGTCGTAGACGCCGTCGTCGTCGTCGTCGTCGTTGCTGCCCGACGGCTCCCGCGCCGGCGCCAGCGCTCGTCGTCGTCGGTTGCAGGGGAGGGGGCCCGGTTCGAATTCCCCCCTCCCCTGCAACTCGTGAGGGGGGGGGCGCTCCGCGTTCGAACCCTCCCCCCCCCTGGACAAGGGGAGGAAGCGGTTCGAACCTCCCCCCTTGAAACTCAGGGGGGCCCCACCCCCCGGTTCGAACCCCCCTTTGATGATGATGAGATGAGACACCAGCAGGAGGCCAGAGTTCTGTCATATAGCCAGGATTAAAGTTGGCCGTGCTGTCGCCGCCTCTTTCGGGCGCGGCGCGCCCCCAGCGGACCCGCCCTCAGGGTGAGGGCGCTTCCGCTGGACGCTCAAATCCAATCAAGCGATCTATCAGCCTGGATGGATGATATGGAAGGGGAGCGGGAGAGGACGAGGGACAGACGAGAAAAGAACAAACACAAACAAAACACACGCACACACGCGCACGCCACGCAGCCGAGGGGACAGAAGGACACAGAGACAAGAAGAGAAATCGAGAAGTCTACTGCATGGCGGCTTGCACTGCCTTGAGTGCAGCAGCCACGTTGCGCACTCCCTTGCCGCGCGGGGGCTTGCCATCATACACAGAGCCACCATCTACTGACTCAAAGTATTCAATCATCACCGCCTTGAGCTGCTGCCCCTTCGGACCGAAGCACATCTCAATGTTGGTGCCCTTCTCAGACTCGTAGCACTCCCGGCAGTTGCACGTCGTGATGACTTCACGGAATGATTTCGGCTCAGTCAGCGCGGCCGCCGTCTCCATCAAGAGTTTGCGAGAAGCATCTTCAGGGTGCAACTTCGCCATTTGCACGAACCCCCCTTTGGACAAGGGGGAGAGGGACCCGTTCGAGCCCCTTTCCCTTGCAGCTCAGGGGGATGAGGGGGGCCCCTGGCCTGATCGACCCCCCCCCCCTGGACAGAGCCCACCCCCCCAGTTCGACCCCCCCACCCGGCTTTCCAGGGGCGCTCAATGTTTTGGGGACCCCCTCCCTGGCTCCAACGTGTCAGGGTGTTTGTGTCCAGGCGAAAGTCGACGAGACGCGTTCTCTCAGAGCTATGGACGGTCCACGGTCCACGTGCTGAGCGCAGCAGGATCGGAGTTGTGGGATGGTTCTCGGCGCAATTCTGCTGCCACGCGCATGCGCCACCGTGCTGCAGTGGGGCTACAGGCTCGGAGGTTGACAGACCTCCTACCCTGACACGTCGATTAGCGAATTTGCCGTTTTCGGTTCGCGAAAGGGCGTCGCGGCCATCACGTTCGCGGGTCCAGGTCCGTCGGTTTCGGTCCTGGGCCGTTTGCACGAAAGGGAGGTGTACTAAAAAGAGGTTTGTCCACCGCCGACAGGCTAGGGGCTTGAGCAAAAAGGGGGCACATGCTGGCCGCACTTTTTGGCGCCACAGCCGCGCCCGCGCAGCGACGCGGCGGAGCCGGGCAAACGGAAGCGGATCCTCGGGCACAGCGCGTGCCCTGCGCTCACATCCAAGCAGCCCCAGCGCGGAGAGCGGGGACCGCCACGCAGCGCGGGAGCTCACGGAGGGGGCATCCGCGAGGGACGGCGAAGTGCGAGCTAGAAACGGCAGGAGCTGGTGAACGAGCCCAGTGGGAGCCAATTGCCTCACGAAGAGAGTAGGCAGGAGGGACAGCAAACGCAGGACGAGACGGCAAGGCAGCAGGTGACGGCACGACACACACACACACACACACACACACACACGCACGTACACTCGCACGTGTTCTTCTGACGCCGTGGAGAGAAGGCATTCGCGCGATGCATGTGACCCCCGCACACACTTGTTTTTATCGGCGGGTCGAGAGCGAGCCTCTTCCAATAGAAGCTAAGCGGGCCGTGCACAGCTTTAATTAGCAGAGGGGAGGCAAAAGAAGGCGGGGTCTCACGTCAAGGTCGAGAGAGGGCAAAGCCCTGGGATCAGGCAGTGCCGAAGACGAAGTGCAGGAAAAGGTACGCCTACAAACACACACACACACACGGACACACACACACACACACACACACACGCACACACACACACACACACACACACACACGAGCCGCGGCACAGCGTGGTGGTGGATACTGCTCGGGCCCGCAGAGGAGCGACTCCGCGTCTACGACCCCTACTTCTGCAGCGGCCGCGCCGTCGAGCTGCTCCGTGGTCTGGGCTACCCGCAAGTCATCAATCGCCGGCGCGACTTCTACCGGGACATCGCGGAGGGGGCGGTGCCTAAGTACGACGTGCTCGTCACAAACCCACCGTACAGCGAGGAGCGCCGACGCCTCCGACGCCCCAGACGCCCAGGTCCCCCAGCTGCGGCAGGCACCCCAGACGCCCAGACACCCCAGGCACCCCAGGAACACCCCAGGTAGGTTGCCCCAGGCACCCTCAGGCACCCCAGAGGCCCCCCAGAGGCCCCATGCAATCCCGTACATCCCGCACGCCCAGGGCAAGCCCCTGGAGGCCCAGATCCGCAGTGCCCATGCTCACGCAGGCGAAAATCAGAACAACACGAATTGCGGAGACCAGTCCGAAGCGAAACGAATCGGCGCCGTCGTCGTCGGAAATCCTCCGCATGGCGAGGACCACAAGGAGCGCCTCTTCGATTTCGTGCTCGGGAGGCAGAGGCGGGCGCGGGACCGTGGCGTGCCCGAGCCGTTCATGTTGCTGCTGCCGTCGTGGACGATGAGCAAGGCCGTCTGCAGGAGGTTCCTCCGCGACCTCGCCAAGCTGCCCGAGGCTCTGAAGAGAAAGCCACACCGACGCCGACGCCGATATCCTCTCCTCTTTCTCGCCTTGCCTTGGGCCTCCCCCAACCGCGCACGGGCGCCCCCGGGCGCTCCCGGGCGCCCCGCAGGCGCCCCGCAGGCGCCCCGCAGGCACTCCCAGGCGCTCCCATAGGTGCTGCCAGACGCTCTGGGAGGCCCAGGGAGCAGCGTCCCCCGTGCAGCCAACCCGTATAGTTAGGATGAGCGACTCTCCAAGGTTACCCTTTGTGTCCTTCCCCGTCGGCCCATCCGTGACCGCTTTCGCTGGCCGCGCCCCGCTCGCAAAGTGTCGACATGGCCTGCCAAGGCCCTTGCATCCTCATCGTGCGTCCTTTTTATACGGGTTGACTGTACCTCGGCACCGTCCTGCCCCCCCAGAGGCGGGCTGATGCTTCGCAGGGCGGAGCCCCCTCGCCCTCAGCGGGGAAGCTGGCAAGTCTCATCATCACTGCGCTGGGGGCGAAGCGACATCCTGTTCCCCGCAGGCGGGCGAGCCGCGGGTTTTCTTCGCGTGCCCCCGCGGCGACGGGGGCCGGCCTGCCAGGTACAGCTTCGACCACGTCCACGGCGCCGGCCGGCCGGTGTGCCCCTTCTTCGCGGTGTGGGTCTGCGGCGGCTTCGGGCCGAGCACCCGGCGAGCCCTGCGCGCGGCGCGGCGCGGCGCCGCGGAGGGGCTGTGGGACGACGGTCGGCGGTCCAAAGGTGGGGTCCTGAGGGACGGGGCGGGGCCCTGGGAGCAGGAACTGCGTCCCAAGCTGAGCCTCTTTGCTGCTGCTTGAGGCCTCTCTCCAGGCCGTCCGAACAGATGGGGTCGGAGGATCGCGCCAGATCGCCGATGTAGCAGCGATGCGACTCGATGTGGAGCCGATTGTCTCCACGCCGACGGCGCCGATGAGTCGCCGACGTCGCCGATGTACCTCCGTTGCGTCGGCGATGCATTGGCGATGCACTGGCGATGCGGCGCGATCCCCTCCGATGTCATCTGCTCGGACCCCACTTGGGCCAGCCTCCACACTCGCCCTCGGGGCCCCCCGTCCCTCGACCACCCACCAAACCAGCCCAACCCAACCCGAAGGCCTCAATTTCCCCTCCATTTTCAGTGGGGGGGGGGTCGGGGAACATTGTGAAAACACATAAGGAACCCGTACCCCCCCCCCCAACCCGAAATTCGGGTCTTCGGGTTGGGTTGGGGTGGCCTGGTAGGCAGTCGTCCCTCAGTGACCCCACCTTCGACGCCGCCGAGGCGTGTGGCACCCCTGCCGCCCAGAGCCGTGCGGTGCGCCCACCGTGACGTCAAGCAGTGGCGAAGCGTCCTGGCTCGCCTATGGCCCTACCAAACAATGTTCTAAGAACCTTCTGTGGTTTCCACGAAATGTTCTTGGAACATGTCTGGCTGAGCCTGTCTTGTTTTACCACATTGAGCCTATGTTTTCTAAGAACATTGTTTTGATATTAGAACATTTTTGGGTTCTACGATGAAGTCGGGCTCGTCCCTCTACAGGAGGAATATATTCGAAAATGGTCAAAAAAATAAGATGGGGACACGACGTTTTGACAATGTTTGACCTTTGGGGCATTTGTTTGCCTATTGTTTTACATTCTTCGCCCAAAATCACCCTGTAGGGGGCCAGGCTCGCCTGAATTCTACGAACAGTTCGCGGTAGGGCTACAGGCCTGCCAGGGCGGTCGGCCCCTGCTCGAGTGACGTGGGGCGACGGCTCCTGGAGCGCCTTGCCGCCCGAGCGCCTGCGGGGCGGGCGCCTCGTCTTCGCCTCCCGCGGGGAGCTGGAGGCCGCCGGCCTGCTGCGCTCCGCCGAGGACGTGCGCCGGCGCCAGGAGCGGCACCGCCGGGGGCCGGCGGCACGCAAGTTTGGACGCCCGAAATTCTAGGCCTCCCAGATGGGGTCGGAGTAGATGGGGTCGGAGGATCGCGCCGCATCGCCGATGCATCGGCGATGCGGCGCGATGCGGAGCCGGATTTTCTCCACGCTGGCGTCGCCGATGCATCGCCCATGTCGACAATGCATCGCCAGAGCATTGCCGATGCATCGCTGATGCATCGCCGATGTATCGGCGATGCGTCGCGATCCTCCGACCTCATCTACTCCGACCCCACCTAGGAGGCTTCTAGAAATGGGTACAGAAAGAATCGACTAGGCGTAAGAGTGACCTGTCGCCGGAGTGACCTTTTGGTGCGGGCACAGGTGGGCCCCCAGATGGCCGAAAGAGAAGCGGCAGCAGCGGCTCGCGCGCCTGTTTTTGGCCCCCCCCCGCGGTCCCAAAAAGCCGCGCACCAAAGGTCACTCTTACCCAGGGTCACTCTTGCGTGTAGCCGAAAGAATGGGCACAATGCCCAACAACATATGTTGTCCCACGCCAACAGCGGCCGCTGTTGGGCAGGCGGCCTTCTGTCTCAAACGGGCACGGGCCGCGGCGCCGCGGACAGCGAGTCCTGTACAAAATGAGCAGGAACTGCTGTTGGGCATCGTACCCGTTCTTTCCGTACCCATTTCGTTCGTGCCGAGCAAGAGCGGCCCCCCGTCGGCTGCACGCACAGTCGAGGTGCTGTGAAGTCAGGCCCGTCCCTCTACAGGAGGAAGATTCCAACAAAAGTCCATCAACAGTCTGGGGACTATTCTTGGGAAGTGCTTTTTGACCATCTTGGAGTATCTTTTGGGGTATGTCTTATTTGTCGTCGGAAATCCCCCTGCAGGGGGACACGCCCGAATCAAAGGTACTGCCAAAAGGAGCGCTGAAGAAGGAACGGGGCCCCTTGGTGGCCCCAGGAGCGCCCAGGTGCACGAGGAGTGCCGGCGGAGCCGCCACGCAGGGGCGCATTGGTAACGGCGAGCCCCCTCCGAGCCCAGAGCGGTCCTTACCTCAGCGCCCTGACTGTTAGAGTGGCCTTTCGCCGGAGTGATCCTCGGCCCGGGCCCGCTGGGGCCCCCATCACCTTCGGGGGCGGAAAAGAGGGGGGTGATGACTAGGGGGGGTGGATATCATGGCGGGGGCCATGATATCTCCCCAGATCTCAGGGCGCCTCTTCTTGATTCATTAACTACGTCCCCAGCCCCCCCGCTGGGCCGCGCACATGCCGCCGGTCATGATTTGCACACCCCCTCTTGGACGCCCCCCCTCTTGGCCGCTCCCGACACCTGAATGCGATGCGAAAGCAGCGGCTTGCGCGCCTGGCGGTGTCCCCAAGGGGCCCCCCCCAGAGGTCGGTCCTGCCCAGGGGTCACTCCTGCGTGCAGCCGCCCCTCTGGTGCGCGGGGCCTGCGAGGTGGCCCGCGCCCGCGGGGGTCCGCCAGCCCCCTCTGCCTGACCCGGGCTTGGGAGCAAGGCGGCTTGGCATCGCTCGGACGTGTGCATTGTTTCTTCGGCGGGGACCATCGAGGAGCATCCTTGATCATTTGGCGAAAAAACCACGCACGAAATCGAAAAAAAGCACAGGGACTGGACGTCCGAGTGATGGCCAGACGGGGCCGAATTCACCCCCCTGTCCGCCCTCCGCTGGCCCGGCGTTGGGAGCCATGGAGCGGTCGGCCAGGCTTCGCGGCAGAGCGCTGACCGACCTGGGTCTTGTGTTGACCCCGGTCAGATACGGGGCGTGAAAACGACCACAACCATTGCTTTTCTTTTGTTGCCGCCTTCCAGCCCGCCCGCAGAAACAAAGCAGTGGTTGTGGTCATGTTCGTTGAGCTTGGCACCAGGGAAATGACCACAACCACTGCTTCTTTTTCGGCCGGCTGGAAGGCGGCGCAAACAAGAAGTAGCGGCTGTGGTCATTTTCCCGTCCCGCAGTTGACCCGGGTCAGAGCGTCCCCGACCGCCCTCGAGGGTCACGGAGGGGCCAAATCCAAGCGCGCAGGCTGCTGTGGTTGGCAAGCCGCGCACCAGAGGTCCGGCGCGCCCACGTCCATTGTTGCGGGAGTCCTGCCATCCCGGATCCTCGGGGGCATCCTCTGCTCTTCGAGAGGCCCTCGAGATCCCAGGGCACGGCTCCGCGGCGGTGGATGTGGGCATAATTGCCCCGGCGGTGGCAGGAGGAGAACCCGGGCCAGAGGGCCCGGCGGGAGAGGCACTTCCGGGAGCTGGACAGGAAGCGGGCCGCGGCCCGCGCCGACGGCCAGGCGCGCAAGCGGCGCGCGGGGGCGCGGCACTACGTGAGGCACGAGGGAGACCTCCCCGCGGCCGCGGCCGCGGCCGCGGCGCCCGCCGAGAGCGGGTCGGTCGCCTCGCCCTGCCGGCACTTCTTCTCCGCGAAGGGCTGCTCTGCGGGCGCCCGCTGCCGGTTCTCCCACGAGGTCTCAGCGTCGTGCAACCCATCTCCATCCCCATCCGGCCATGGTGTCTCAGGCCTACCATTATGTCGGGCGTGTCCCCCTGCAGGGGATTTTCGACGAAAAAATATTCCATAAATATTCCAAAAAGGCAAAACAAAACTCAAAAAATAGTCCCCAGACTATTGTTGGACTATGTTTTTTTATTTTTGGGGTACTTTTTTATTTTTCGTCGAAAATCCCCCTGTAGGGGGACAGGCCCGACTTAAGCCTACCATCACCTCCCCGCGTTAGGGATTGGCCCCTCGAAGCCTGAAGGGAAGAGCCTCTATCCTCATCTCCGGGGGGGGGTACATCGGCAAGCGCCCGGCGCCGGCCTCTGAGTTGAGGCTGCAGAGCGGCGCAGAAAGTGGTGGCGAGGGCAGCCGCGGCGCCGACGCCGACGACGCATAGTCAGAGCGTGAATTACCTACCCCGCTCTCGCTCGCTTCCAGGCAAAACCAAGTCATACCACGCGCCTCCTCGTCAAGCGGCCTGACCAGTGCAGGCCGTAGTTTGGCATCGCTTGGTACCTTTTGGAAGCGAGGGTGGTCAAAAGCGAGGTAGGTTTGTTTGCCCCCTAAGAAAGTGGTGGCGACGGCAGCCGCGGCGCCGGCGCCGACGACCCATAGTTCGGGAGAGGAAGCGGCACCGATGCCGCTACCCGCCCCTCGTCGCCACGGCCAGGTTCGCCCCGAAACTCGAGTCAGAACACACATCCCTGGAGAGGCCCAGAGAGTAGCGTTACGTCGGGCCTGTCCCCGTACAGGGGGATTTTCGACGGAAACAAAAAAAAAAATACCCACAAAAATGCCCCAAAAAGGTAAACAAATATTCAAAAAAAGTCCCCATACTATTTTGGGACTATGTTTTTTTATTATTCCCAACCCTCCTTGGTTGGGTATTCGTTTTGAATAGAGCAGTGTGGTCGCGTCCTTCCTCCTCCCGCCTCCCGCCTGCCTCCTGCCTGCCTCCTGCCTGCCTCCTCCTGTCTTGCCTGCGGGGGGCTGCGATCTGTGAAACTGTCGCCACTTTCGAGGCCTGCTGGGGGGCCCAGCACAGTGAGGGCCACGGGCGGACCCAAATTAGACCTCGCCATCCCTGGGGGGCTGCGATCTGTGAAACTGTCGCCATTTTCGAGGCCTGCTGGGGGGCCCAGCACAGTGAGGGCCACGCGCGGATTCAAATTAGACCTCGCCATCCCTGGGGGGCTGCGATCTGCGAAACTGTCGCCATTTTCGAGGCCTGCTGGGGGGCCCAGCACAGTGAGGGCCACGGGCGGATTCAAATTAGACCTCGCCATCCCTGGGGGGCTGCGATCTGCGAAACTGTCGCCATTTTCGAGGCCTGCTGGGGGGCCCAGCACAGTGAGGGCCACGCGCGGATTCAAATTAGACCTCGCCATCCCTGGGGGGCTGCGATCTGCGAAACTGTCGCCATTTTCGAGGCCTGCTGGGGGGCCCAGCACAGTGAGGGCCACGCGCGGACCCAAATTAGACCTCGCCATCCCTGGGGGGCTGCGATCTGTGAAACTGTCGCCACTTTCGAGGCCTGCTGGGGGGCCCAGCACAGTGAGGGCCACGCGCGGACCCAAATTAGACCTCGCCATCCCTGGGGGGCTGCGATCTGTGAAACTGTCGCCACTTTCGAGGCCTGCTGGGGGGCCCAGCACAGTGACGCCACGCGCGGACCCAAATTAGACCTCGCCATCCCTGGGGGGCTGCGATCTGTGAAACTGTCGCCACTTTCGAGGCCTGCTGGGGGGCCCAGCACAGTGACGCGCTACGCGGATCCACAATAGACCTCCGTATCCTTGGGCCGGAGGGGCTGCGGGTCAGGAGGAGGCGGCGGAGTCGGAGGAGGAGGAGGCGAATGAGGAGCAGGACGTTCGCCGCTTGCTTGGGACATCGTCGGCGTCGTCGCCGCCGTCGTCGATGGCAGCGACGGCGGCGAGGACGCTGCTAGGGGTGCTCAGGGATTGTAACTAATCAACTCTATCTAGTCCTTGTCCTGTAGCCAGTGTCCTGCAAGTCTCCCGAATTCCGTCCGCAGACATATGTAACCCTCGCTCCGTCATCGCCCCCCTTATAAAGTGTCCTAAACTATTTGCGCCCCGCGTTTGCGCAGGGGTTGGGTACGTCTCCAGGGTAATTTGTGGGGTATGTTTTGTTCCCAACCCTCCTGCGTTGGGTACTCGTTTTGAATAGAGCACTGCGGTCTCCACCTTCCTTCCTTCCCGCCTTCTCCTCCTCTCTTCCCTCTTCCTCTCCTCTCTTGCTTCCCTTCTCCGCCTCTCTTCGCTCCTCCTCTTCTCTTCTCTTGCCTTTCACGTCATCCCTGGCGGGCTGCGATCTGCGGAACTGTCACCACTTTCGAGGGCTGCTGGTGGGTCCAGCGGAGTGAGGCACCACGGGGACTCAGATTAGACCTCGCCATCCCTGGGGGGGGGCTGCGATCTGTGAAACTGTCGCCACTTTCGAGGGCTGCTGGTGGGTCCAGCGGAGTGAGGCACCACGGGGACTCAGATTAGACCTCGCCATCTCTGGGGGGGGCTGCGATCTGTGAAACTGTCACCACTTTCGAGGGCTGCTGGTGGGTCCAGCGGAGTGAGGCACCACGGGGACTCAGATTAGACCTCGCCATCTCTGGGGGTTGCGATCTGTGAAACTGTCGCCACTTTCGAGGGCTGTGGTGGGTCGCGAGTGAGTCGCACCGACTGGTGGGTCCAGCGGAGTGAGGCACCACGGGGATTCAGATTAGACCTCGCCATCCTGGGGGGCTGCGATCTGTGAAACTGTCGCCACTTTCGAGGGCTGCTGGTGGGTCCAGCGGAGTGAGGCACCACGGGGACTCAGATTAGACCTCGCCATCTCTGGGGGGGCTGCGATCTGTGAAACTGTCACCACTTTCGAGGGCTGCTGGTGGGTCCAGCGGAGTGAGGCACCACGGGGACTCAGATTAGACCTCGCCATCTCTGGGGGGCTGCGATCTGTGAAACTGTCGCCACTTTCGAGGGCTGCTGGTGGGTCCAGCGGAGTGAGGCACCACGGGGACTCAGATTAGACCTCGCCATCTCTGGGGGGCTGCGATCTGTGAAACTGTCGCCACTTTCGAGGGTTGCTGGTGGGTCCAGCGGAGTGAGGCACCACGGGGACTCAGATTAGACCTCGCCATCCCTGTGTGAAACTGTCGCCACTTTCGAGGCTGCTGGTGGGTCCAGCGGAGTGAGGCACCACGGGGACTCAGATTAGACCTCGCCACCCCTGGGCGGCTGCGATCTGTGAAACTGTCGCCACTTTCGAGGGCTGCTGGTGGGTGGCCAGCGGAGTGAGGCACCACGGGGACTCAGATTCTGACCACGAGCAATGCTCGCGTGCCCTTGCTCTGCGGTTCGTGCCACGTGGCGCTGCGACTCGAGCTGGCGGTCGTCCTTCGGACCCGCAGAAACATCTGCTGAGCTCGATGAGCTAGGGGAACTACAGGAAAGAAGTGCAGGAAACGGAGGCCGGTCATGCACTCGCCGATACCTCGTTGCTCTGTCATCGTCTTTGCTGTTGCATGATCCTTATCTGGCCTGCCGGCGCCGCGGCTCGAGCTGGCGGTCGCCCTTCGGGCCCGCGGGAACATCTTCTGAGACAAGTGGACGCCGCCGCCTTACTTGCAGGCAGCGCATTGCATTCGCGGACAGCAGCATGGCAGACCGCAGTGAGATCCTCAGTCGCGTGGTGTTGCCAAGCCTGGTGGAGACGCGCGTGATCGACCTGAAGTCCCAATCGCGCGTGCACTGTACCTGCGTGGCGTTCAGGCACGCGCGTGATGCTGCTCGCTCCGCGTTCAACCAGTACGTCGCCAGTGCAACTTTGGACGATGGACAACCGATTGATGATACGCGACCCCGGCCTTGAGTTTCTTTCCCGCGGGCCGCCCGCAGACCTGGCGGCGCGCCTGCGAGCGTTCAGCTCCCGCGCTGAAATGCGCGGGAAGGAGGCGGAGAAGCTAGCGGGCGAGCTACGCCTCGCTCGTTCCTTGCACTCTAAACAAGTTTTATCATGTGTAACTCTGCGACGACATGGCGCAGGCAGCGATGCTGGTTTAGTTCGCACTTGAAAAACGCGGCAGTCTTCTGTCTCCCCCCGCCACTTTCATCGTCATCCTATTCCCCGCCTCACCTTCTCCATGCACGCCGCTGCTTCCGCGATGGCCTTTCGCCCCCCCCGCCCTCCATTCCATCCCTCTCCTACCCCTCGTTCCCGTACCCGTTCTTCTTCGATCCTGGGGCCTCCAGCCTCGTTCTTTCGATCGTCGTCCTGTGAATCGTGCAACGCATGCGCATCCCATGTAGCTTGCACAGCAAATCGCCGCGTGTACACTGTCGTTGTTCCTGCTAATGTTGGCATACTCCTCTTGCCATTTGATGCACGTGGGTTGGGTACGTCGCAGGGTAATTTTTCGTCGAAAATCCTCCTGTAGGGGGACACGCCCGACATAGGAGTAGCGGTATCGGTTCCTTTTTGCCGCCCCAAGAGTCTCGGGCACAGACCGAAGACGACGCCCACGGCCTCGACGACGTCCGCCGCCGCAGCCACAGGCACTTTGGCACCCACTCGCAGAAGCAGCCATCAGCGACACATCAGACCATCGCCAAGATCGAGTACGGCGTTACTTTTCCTTCCTCCCCATCGTCGAAGCTTCATTCGTCACCTTGCTAGTTATCCTCCTTCCTCTCACCCCCCAGCGCCGCCGCAGCCAAAGCCACTTTGGCATCCACTCGCAGAAGCAGCCAGTAGCGACAAATCAGACCATCGCCAAGGTCATGTACGGCGTTACTTCTCCTTCCTCCCCATCGTCGAAGCTTCATTCGTCACCTTGCTAGTTTTCCACCTTCCTCTCACTCCCCAGTCCTCCCCGGGGCTGGTTACCAATGTGGATCAAATATAAGCTCGGGCGCGATGTTGACGCACGATAGAAATACACAGTAACATTCAAAGCCAGTTTGTGTTCAGGATTTGGGGGCTATGTGTTTGTCGAAGCGTCAGGGTGGGCGTGGCGAGCGGGTTTCCTGGCTTGGCGTAGGCGTCACATGGAAGGCCGCGATCATGGAAGACACTTCGTATTTCGAACGCTCGAGCATCTTACCGGAGGAAGGGGTAAGATGGAAGGTGAGAAGGTCGAGGAGGTGGAGGAGGAGGCGAAGCCAGAGCACGACCATCAAGGTGGACAGCACTCGCACGCGCCAGCTTCCGGCTGAGGCGGCCGATGCGAAGCAGCTGCCCTTCCACTGATACACGTTCGGAGCTGCTGAAACGCGGGGGCAGTTCTGGCTCGGAACGGACCAGGCTCGAAGCACACAAAGCGAGAAAAGCTCAACATGTCCGGAGATCCCCGAAGCAGCTGCCTTCCACTGGTACACGGTCGGAGTTGCTGAAACGCAGGGGCAGCTCTGGCTCGGAACGGACCAGGCTCGAAGCACACAAGACGAGAGAAGCTCAACATGTCCAGAGATCCCCGTGTCATTCCGGGCTCGGCTTAAGTCGGGCCTGTCCCTCTACAGGGTGCATATTGGAAAAATAGTCAAAAAAACAGTCTGGGAACTAGTTTTTGGGGGAATTCTTGACCATTTTGGAGTTCTTGTTTGTATTTCTTATTTTTCGTCGAAAATCCCCCTGTAGGGGGACACGCCCGACTTGAGGCTCGGCGCTGGGCCCCCGCCGGCGGCGCACCCGGCGCCTCCGCCGGCGCGCCTCGCCGCCCTCGGCGTTGTCGCCACCGTCCTCGTCGTCCTGGCCCCTGGGGCGGGCTGGGGAAGCAGCGACGTGGGCGGGCCGCCCCACGTGCCAGGAGGAGTTCCTCCTCCACCTCTTCCTCCTCCTCCTCCTCCTCCTCTTCCTCCTCCTCCTCTTCCTCCTCCTCTTCCTCCTCCTCGTCCTCCTCCTCCATCATCATCATCATCATCATCATCATCATCATCATCATCATCATCATCATCATCATCATCATCATCATCATCGTCATCGTCATCGTCAGCGTCAGCGTCAGCGTCAGCGTCAGCATCATCATCATCACCATCATCAGCATCACCATCATCATCAGCACCATCATCATTATCATCATCATCATCAGCATCATCATCATCATCATCATTATCATCATCATCATCATCATCATCATCATCATCATCATCATCATCAGAATATCATCCTCGCCCCCGCCCTCCAAAGCCAGCCATCTACCTCCCCCTCATCTTCCTCGTCCGCCCTCAAAAATCAGCCCCCAGGCTTCTCCAGGGGTGCATGCCGGCCAGAATTTCGAAGCAGACCCAGAAAAGTCACAAAAGTGGCCGTGGCGACGAGAAGTCTCCAGAAAAGCAACCCACATGTAAAAACAAGCACCGATTATCTCCCTGCCCCCCTGGCGCCTCAAAGAAGCTCCTGAGTTTCGCCGTGGGCCCCGAGCGACCAGCGACAAGCGATCAGCGAGGACGGCGAACAGCGGCGTGCGACGAGGAGCGACAACAAGCGACGACGACGACGAAAACGCCGACGACGACGACGACGACGACGACGACGACGACGACGACGACGGCAGCAACCGCGGCGGCGTCGACAGCGATGTGGCGGCGACGGCGGCGGCGCCGAGGAGGAGCTCCTGGGCGATGCCGCGGGCCCGCGGGTGCTGCTAGTGCACCCGCGCTGCTCCGGGCTGGACGCGGGGGCCCTGCGATTGCTGCTGCGGGGGAGCTTCTCGAGCGTGCTGTACCTGTCGAGCGGTGCTGACCTCGGCCTTTCATCGAGTTAATGGGGGAGGAGGAGGAGGAGGAGGAGGATGAGGAGGAGGAGGAGGAGGAGGGGGAGGAGGAGGCGGAGAAGGAGGAGGAGGAGGAGGAGGACAACGACGACGACGACGATGAGAAGGGTGGAGGAAGAGGAGGAGTAGGAGGAAGAGGGGGAGGAGGAGGCAAGAGGAGGCAGAAGGAGGGAGCGAGAGGAGAATGGGGAGGAGCAGAAGGATGACGACAACGAAGGGGAACGACCTGTCCCACGTAGAGCGCACCCTTGAAAGACGGGCGACCCATGGGACTGTCATCCAAGCGAGAAAAGAACAAATTGCCTAGCATCTCTCCAGCGACAAAAAAATGAGTGCGAAAAGGTAGCGGTAGCATCAAACAGTTCAGAGAGGCGTCCAGCGAGATCCCCGTTCAGAAACAGGACCGCCCCCATCTGCGCAGGTGTTGCCCAAGGCTACGCGCATGGCCAGGATGAACCCGAGGAAGACGGAATAAGACGAGGGCCCCATTGTGAACAGGAATCGTTGTCCACCCATGCAGATGTCATATGTTTTCGGTTGCCTGGTCTTCCTATGTGCGAAAGTCTCAGGCGAGAGACACGTTTTTGTTTGTTTATTTTTTGTTATATATATATATAAAGCAAGCAAGCTCCATTCAAGTGCTGCCTGATTTTAGAAAGAATGCGCGTGGCGCAAGGGCAAGTCCAGTTTTCAAGGCAACCCCCGCATCCATCTCGGTAGCTGCTGAGATCGAATGCGCGCGGCGCCAAGGCGAGAGTTCCATCAGACGAATGCACGCGGCATGAGGGAGAGATCCGCACTTCGAGAAGGAGCCGCCTCCCATCCCTGAAACGTTCACAACTGTTGAATCCGAATGTGCGCGGCGCTGAGGCGAGAGCCCCATGTTGGAAACGATCCTCGACCCATCCGCGCAATCGTTGCAAACCTGTAAAAGACGAACGGACGCGGCGCTGAGGCGAGAGCCCCAATTTGAAAACGACCTGCGCTCCGTCTTTGAAACTGTTGCAATGTTTCAAGTCGAATGTGCGCGGCGCTGCGGGATCCCCAGTTTGAAAACCATATGTGCTCCGTTGGTTAAGGTGTTGCATACGTTCAAGACGGATGCGTGCGGCATTAAGGCGAGAGCCTCTTTTGAAAAACGAGCCCCCCTCCATCCTTGCAGCTACTGCTAATTTCAATATTCACGATCAGGCGAAGCGCCCGGCCTGTCCTACCAGCACGTTTGGGGTGTGCGACACGGACAAATTATCTATCAGGAACAGGGAAGGGGGGGAGGAAGAGGCAGGAGGAGGCAGGGGAAGCGGGGGGGAAGAGGAGAAAGGGGGATGGGTACTGTAGGTGGCATTTGGCGCCCTGAATTGGGGTGGTGGCGCATGTGCCTTGAGGTGGAGGTACGTGTTACCCCCCCCTACTGCCGTCTTCGTTGGCCGAGGGACAGTAGGGGAGTCCTCGGCCCCCTGTGCCAATTGACGGCGAAGTTGAAGGTTGACTGGTGGGAGCGGGAACCTTCGCAGCCCGATTGATGTAAGCTGTGAGGGGGGTGAGGCCCATTGGCGGTCCTCGCCGGCGATGCCTGTTGGCGGTCCTTGCCGAGGGGATGGGCGAGAGAGAAGATTGGGGTGCACCGCGCGTCCGATGCCGCCTTGAAGATGACAGATCCTGCAGAAGCTTAGGCGGGCAGACGAAACCTGGCGGGGATCGAACACACTTGCGATCACGGAGGTGGGGAGCGGAAGGAGGAGGAGGAGGAGGAGGAGGAGGAAGAAACCCAGGAGGGCACCAGAAGGGAGGGGGGAGGCGGAAAGACAAGGAGGAGGAGCAGCAGCAGCAGCAGCAGCAGCAGACACGCAGGAGGGGCGGGAAGAGCGGGAAGGGGGGGGGGAGAGAGACAGGAGGGAGAGGCGCAAGAGGAGCGAAAAGGGGGGGGGAGCACGGGCGGGGCGGGAGGGGGGGGGGGCAGGGACACGGGCCGGAGAAACAGGCCAGAGGAAGAGGGCGACAGGAGGGGGGGGCAGGAAAGGGGGGACGCCAGCACGGGCCGAAGAGAAGGGGGGAGGGGAGCGCAAAAACATCAACATCGACGAATGCGTGACCCACGGAGAGGCTGGAGGCAGGCCTCCTGGGCAAGGTTGGCGGGGAGCGGGCACGACCGCGCGAGCGCCACGACAGCACGGGGAGGAGGAGGAGGAGGAGGAGGAGGAGGAGGAGGAGGAGGAGGAGGTCGGCGCCGACGGGTGCCTCTCCAATGTTGCAAAAACGAGCTGCGCGCCTGAGCTGTTGCGAGCGTTCGAGGCGAACGCCGAGCGCACCCGTGAACGACGGGTGCCCCGTGGGCCTGCCACGCAGGCGGGAGAGCCCCGCTCCGAGAAGGAGTCGCCCTGCGTCGTTCCAGCCCGAAGCCTGGCATCGCTCGGACGTGTGCATTTTTTTCTCGGCGAGGACCATCGAGGAGCATCCCTGAGAATTTCGCGAAAAAAAGCCACGCACGGAACCGAGAAAAACACAGGGAATGGACGTCCGAGCGATGGCCAGGAAGGGACGCAACCCGTGCAGACACCGCGCGGAGCACTCGTGTCTAGATCCTGGCAGGCGCGGGCGGCCAAAGCAAACGCCACGCCAGAGGTGTGGGGGGAGGAAGTCCGGGACGGCGCCCCGAGGCGTGGATTGCCTCCTCCGCGACCTGCAGCGCTTGGGGCCCCTTGCCGTGGCCGAGGAGGCCGCGACGACGACGACGACGACGACGACGACGACGACGACGACGACGACGACGACGACGACGACGACGACGACGACGGCGACGACGGCGACGACGACGACGACGACGACGACGACGACGACTACCACGGCGGCGGCGACGAAGGTGAGGGTGAAGGCGAAGGCAACGACGACTGCGGCGGCAGCGACTGAGACGTGGACACCACTGCTGTCATGTTGGGGCGTCTTCTCTCGACTTCCTCGTCGCTCCGCGGGCGCCGCCGCCGCATCGGCGGCGCGGCGCCCCCAGGCTGGACGAGCGCAGCCACGGCCGGGTCCGCCGCGGGCGGCACGGCACGGGCGAGGCGCAGGAAGACCTCCCGCTCGAAGAGGGCGCAGGAGAGGAAGCCGCGGAGCGCCCGGCGTCCCCGCCCGGCGTCCGCGCCGGGCGCGGCGCGGCCGCCGAGGGACGGCCTGCCCGCCCGCGCCGCGGCGCACCGCGCGCCCCCTCGCGCGAGGCGGGCGGAGCGGACAGCGAAGCTCGCCGGCATACGCGCGCCTCGGCCGCGGGGCGGGCGCGGCTGCCGGGGGCCGCCAGGGCCCGCGAGAGGGGCGGCCGCCGCGAGGCGCCCGCCCGGAGGCAGCGGCGCGCTCGCCCGGGCCGCCTGGGCCACGCCGCGCCCGCCGCCCCCCGCGGGACCCCCCTGGCGCGGCGCGGAAGTCGGGCCGGACGAGAGGGGGGGATTGGAAAAGGGGGGGGATGCGAAATTTGCTGCATGCAGCTGGTCTCGGCTTCGGCCTCACCGAGGGGCCCATTCCTCGACACGTAGCCGCCTCCGGCGCCGGGAGGCGCCGGGAAAATCAGCTACGCGAGCTGATTCTCAAACCCCCCCTTT
Source organism: Prorocentrum cordatum (assembly GCA_963575745.1). NCBI lineage: Eukaryota > Dinophyceae > Prorocentrales > Prorocentraceae > Prorocentrum > Prorocentrum cordatum. The sequence continues at coordinate 382,801 of CAUYUJ010005559.1, forward strand.
GTTGTCCCCCCCTTTCGCCCGACCCGAGAAAAGGTCCCGGCGGCCCGCGGCTCGGGCGCGCCGTCGCTGGGGGGGAGCAGTGGGGCAGGAAGGGCGGGGCCCCCGACGAGGCGCGCGGCCTGGAAGTGCTCGCCGCGGGGCGCCTGCGGCGCCCCGGGGAGACGCAGAGAGGCGCTCCTGGGGTGATGTCGGGCGTGTCCCCCCTACAGGGGGAGTTTTGACGAAAAATACGACATACCCCAAAAAATGCCCCAAAAAGGTCAAAAAACATTAAAAAATAATCCCCAGACTATTTTTGAATTATTTTTTGGCTATTTTTGTGTTTTTTATTTTTCGTCGAAAATCCCCCTGTAGGGGGACAGGCCCGACTTGATCCTGGGGCCGACGCAGTGCAGCTTGAAAGTGCCTGCCGCGACCCGGGGCGGGGCCCCCCGCCCCTGGAGGGGCAGGTTGGCGCCCCGCTGGCATTGGTGCAGTCGGAACGGGGGCGACCCCCGATCGCTGTCGCGCTCGACGGGTGCCCGCCGCGCTCCAGCGCGGCGCCCCCCAAAAGCGCAGGCGACGCTCTCTCGGGCGTGGCTCAAGGGCATAAGAAGACGCCCCTACCCTTGTTTACGAGGCACTGTGCGCTGAAACTCCAGTGGGCTGACAGGGTAAAGCCTGCGCGGTGTGCCGCGTCCTGGCGGCTCTAGGCTTTGGGGGTTCCCAGGAGGTTTACAGATCACGCACTTGTAACCCAGGGTAGGGCCGTTTTTTCGTCCCTCAATTGGCGGGACGGGAAGAGCGCAGCCCCAGGCACGCCAGCGTCGCTCGGAGAGGCTTGCCCTCGGTCTGGCGCGGGGTCTCCGAGGCGGCTGGGAAGCGGCGCGACCGCGGACGAAGCCGCCGCTTTCGCGGAGCGCCCTCGCCCGCCATGCGAACACGGGGCGCAGTGTGTAGGACGAGAAGGTCAGTGCGAGGACGAGGAGGAGGGAAGGAGGAAGGGCGATGAGGAAGAATGGGAGAAAGAAGGGGGATGAGGAAGAGCAGCATGAGAGGGCGGGGCGAGGGGGAGAGAGGGGGGGAGAGAAGGGGGGAGAGAAGGGGGGGAGGGGGAGGGAATCGATGAGAGAACGGAAGGGGAAGATGGGGATGACGACGGGGGAGGAGCAACAGCAGGAGGAACGGGATGACGAGGACGAGGAGGGAGCGGAAGAGGAAGAGGAGAACGAGGAGGAGGAGGAGGAGAAAACGAGGAGGAGGAGGAGGAGGAGGAGGAAGAGGGAGACGAAGCTCAAGAAGGCGAGGAGGAATGGGAGGGGGAGGAGGAGAACGAGGAGGAGGGGGCGAAGAGGCAGGAGGGGGGCGCAAGCGCAACACGCAGGGGCGGCCCGGCGCCGTCGAAGGCAGAGCCAGGGGAGGGCGGCGGCGGGGCGCGGGGGCGGGCGGCAGCCGTTGGCGGGGCGGCCGCGGTGGACGCGGAAGAAGCTGCGGCCGTGACCCCCCCCCGACGGCCGCGGGCGGGGAGCTCGCCCACAGCGGCGGCAGGGGCGCCCAGGGGCCGACGTCCCCCCCCCCCCCTTCTTCCTTGTCGCTGCGAGCGCTGAAAATCAAGGGCATGGAAGACGCCCCTACCCTGGTTTACGAGGCGCTGTGCGCTGAAACTCCTGTGGGCTGACAGGGTAAAACCTGCGTGATGTGCCGCGTCCTGGCGGCTCTAGGCTCTGGGGGCTCCCAGGAGGTTTACAGACCACGCACTTGTAACCCAGGGTAGGGCCGTTTGTTCATCCCTCTAGAAAACCTTTGAAACGATTGCGCACTGCGCTTAGGCGAGAGCCACATCTTGAGAGGGAGCCGCCCTCCATCCCTGCAGCTGTCGCCGGCGTTCAAGACGAATGCGCTCGGCGCTGGGAGGGGCTCAACTTTGAAAGCGGCCCCCCCTTGCGTGCCTGCGAGCGCAGCAAACGTTGAAGACAGATGTGCTCGGCGCTAAGGCGAGAACCACACGTTGAAAAGGAGCAGCCCTTCATGTTGGAACGCGCGCAAAGGTTAAAGACGAATGCATGCGGCGCCGAGGCGAGAGCCGCACGTTGAAAACCACTTGCGGTCCATCTGTTGTTGCACAGATCACAAACGAATGCGCGCGGCGTTCAGGCGAGCTCCACCTTTTGAAACCGACCCCCTTCCATCCTTGGCGCTGCCACAATCTCAAGCCTCAGCGTCATACTTGGCGAGAGAAGCCCAAGCGAAACACCCGACCCGCCCTACAGATACGCCCAGGGGGCGTGGCAGGGAGGATTTGCTGATAGAAAAAGGGACGGACAATGGAAAGGGAAGGAGCAATCGCATGCGACCCGTTTCATTCCCCAGTCTGCTTGCGGTCACCATCCGTCTGGCCCGCGCCAGGGCGATAGGGCCCCCAGGGCTCACGCCTGCAACCACGGGGAACTCCAGGCAGAAGACCTCGAAGCACGAGAGTAAACTCGCAGAGGACAGGGAATACCAAGCAACGAACGACTTGTGAAGTTCCTCGTGCATCCACGCTGACGTCCACGGCGAAGCCTGGCAGGCGTTCCATCGAGCGGGACGGGAAGTTCGGGGGGCACCGTTACGTCGACAATATGGGCCCGAAACAATTTCAACCAGTTCATGAAGTTCGCAAACAAGCATCGTTGAGCAGGGGGAAACGCGGCGCCATTTGGTTAGTGACCCGCCCCTGGCCCGCCCTTGCGCCGCGCGGACCCCTTGGCCGCTGAACGACTGCAGGTAGCCAAGTGGCGCAACGTTCCTCCGCCCCCAGGAGATCCACGACCCGAAGTTCCTTATCTTCTTCGGTTGGGAAGAGCCCCGCGTGATCCAGACGTTATGGAATCACGCGACTGGGCGCGTCTTCGCCAGGCGCCCCGTCGTCCGCGCGCCCACGTTGAAGGACTTCGAGCCGCGGTTCATCGACGAGGTGCCCGCGAAGACCCTGCCCGCGCCTCGCAACAACGGCGCGCCTTGGATCAGCCAGAGGGCTCGGGGCTGGCTGGGGGAGGGCCTGGGGCTGGCTAGCGAGAGGGAGCGGGCGGGCCGCGTTCGAGGGGGTCGGCGGCGCTTCTCGGCGGCGCGCGAGGGCGACTCGCTGCGGTGGCAGGACGCAGGATCTTAGGAAATCGTGGCGAAGGGGGGAGGCACGACTGCAGATGGAGGGGGGCTGGCGCCCCGCCGTAGGGTCAAAGTGACCGCGGGGCCTGATGGGGGACGGCGGGGCCGACCGGGGGCTGCGGCGCCGCGCCGTGCCGCGCGGGGGGGGGGGAGCTCCAAGGCGGAAAGGGGGCGCGCGGCCTGCAGGCGGAAGAGGCGACACGGGTGGGCGCGGCGGAGGGGCGGCGCAGTGCGCTGCCATGCAACGCAGAGAAGCCGGGGCGGACGAGGCGCGGGGCGGCCTGGCCAAGCGGGGCGGGGCTGTCCGGCCGCGGGCGAAGGGCGGCGCCGCGCCTCGACGCCCCGCGCGGAGCAGAAAAAGGTCGGGGCGGAATGGGCGCGGGCTTGGTCGAAAGGCGGGGGGCAGGAGCTGCTTCGGCGCGGCGGAGGGGCGGCGCCGCGTCCCGCCGCGTCGCACCGTGCCGCGCGGGGCAACAAGGTCGGGGTGGCGGGGGCTTCACTCAGGCGAGGCCCTGGCCCTGGCCCGTCCTGAAGCAACACCGAAACCTTGGCGCGGCTGGGAAGGGACGGGGGCGGAACAGACAAGGCCCTTGCTCACGCCCGCTCTTCGGGGCAGCGCTCCAAGCCCTAGCCCAGCGAGTAAGGACCGGGAACGGCGGCCGCTGTACGCCCTCGCCCCTTGAAACAATACCGAAATCCCAAGCCCGTGCTTGGGCTATGGAGGAGCCAGGGCGGGAAAGAACCGTCTCTCGTCCAACCCACGCCCGTGGAAAAAATACCCAAAACCCAGCTTGGCCGAGGATCAGAGCGGACGGATTCCCCCCCACTCCGCACATCGAGGCAGTGCCCAAACCCCAGCGTGACTGGGGCAGAACGGGAGCGGACCACAAACGCTTCCCGCCCGCGCCCGCCTTCATTCAGGAGGGGAAAAAACACACAGACACAATTATTCATCGATTCCCCAGAAAATATGGGAAAAGATAGGAAGTGTGGGGGAAGACAAACACCCAGAAAATATAAGAAAATATGGGGATCTCGTTATTTGTGTATTCATTTGTGTGTCCTTGGGCCCCTTGATTCATACAACGCCCAAGACGAAGCATGGCCGGGCAGGAGAGGGGACGGGCCAGAGACGGTGTTGGCCCGCGTCTCTTCCCTTCAAAGAATACCAGCACGGCGCGGCACCGACCGTCCGCCTCGGCCAGCCGATCCCGCTCCGGCTTCTTCCCCCGCCCGGCCCCACGCCCCGACGTTTGATTCCGCGCGTCACGGCGCGGTTGTCCCCCCCTCTGCTCTCTCATTGTTGTTCCTTTCCCCCTGGTCCTTTTTGCGGTTTCCTGCCCGTTCTGTCTCCCCATAGGTTTCTTCCTAGTCCTCGTCTGGTTCGCCCTCTTCGTCTTCTTCTTATGATTAGTATTCTTCTTATTATTAACAGTTGTATTATTCATATAAGTATTGTTAATATTATTGGTATTATGCTTTCTATTATCATTTGTATTATTAAGATTACCTCAACTTGTGCCAATGCATGTGCAAGGGCCAGGCCACGCGCCATTTGCATGCCGCATGCAGCACGTATATACGCACACCGATGTGCCGTCATATAGCAGCAAACATACACACACATTTAGCTATTTTCGAAGAGTGTGACATCATGACCCGATGACTACAACGCAAAACTGGTAGGACTCGTGCTGGTCAACGCGGGTGGTGCACTTGCAGTTTTCTTATGAGCCGCCGCGGTGCCGTTATGATTGCACGTCGGTTGCATTTTGGGGGGCCCAAGGCGAACACGCGCTGCAAAAGTTCACGTCTAGATTACAACACCATTGAAGCCGCCAAGGCCTGCACTGAATATGGCGCGAGGTGTACAGGGTGGAGGCAGGTTGGGAGAAGAGGAGGAGGGCGAGTGGGAGAAGAACAAGCGAGGCGCGTTCGCGCCATATCTGACATGACGCATCCCTTCCCGTTGCGGTGATGTTGTCTCTATCCGCGGACTCGTCTCATAGCGGAATTGTAACTCCAGAAAAAAACGAACATGTAAAAAACTAGGACGGCATTCCCGGCCTCAGCCTCGCGGACCTACGTTAAAAGTATGTTGTTTAAATGTTTTGGTTTGTTCCAGTGAGTCCTATTCAAAAGCGTCATCAAAAAATGACGATGTGTATGGCATCGTCGTGGTGTTGGTTGTGCTGCTGGTTGTGTTTGTGGTTGCGCTGGTGGTTGTGCGGGTGGTTGTGCTAGTCGTTGCGATGGTGGTTGTTTTGGTGGTTGTGCGGGTGGTTGTGCTGGTGGTTGTGCTGGTGGTGGTTGTGCGGTTGACCGTGCTGGTGGTTGCGCTGGTGGTTGTGCTGGTGGATTTGCTGGTCATTGTGCTTGTGGTTGTGCTGGTTGTTACGCGGGTGGTTGCGGCGGTGGTTGCGTTGGTGGTTGGGTTGGTGGTTGTGCGGGTGATCGCGGTGGTGGTTGTGTTGTTGTCGATGTTGGCGGTGATTATGTTGGTGGTTGTGCGGGTGGTCGTGCGGGTGGTCGTGTTGGTATGTTGGTGGTTGTGCGGGTGGTTGTGGTGGTGGTTGTGCGAGTGGTTGCGATGGTGGTTGTGCTGGTGGTTGTGCTGGTGGTTGCGTTGGTGGTTGTGCTGGTGGTTGTGCTCGATGAGTTGTTGCTGGTTGTTGCGTCGGAGGTTGTGCTGGTGGTTGTGCTGGTCGTTGTGCTCGATGAGTTGCTGCTGGTGGTCGCGTCGGTGGTTTTGCTGGTGGTTGTGATGGTGGTTGTGCGGGTGGTTGTGCGGGTGGTCGTGTTGGTGTTTGTGTTGGTGGTTGCGATAGTGGTCACGATGGTGGTTGCGATGGTGGTTGTGCGGTGTTTGATTTTGTTGGGGTGTGGTGTTCTTGGCGGCTGTTTTGCTGGTGTTGGTTGTGTTGGAGGGTTGTGCTGGTGGTTGTTCGGCTGGCGGTTGTGATGGCGTGTCGTGTTGGCGGTGATTGCCCGTGCGACCACCAGCGCAGCCACATCTTGGAACACCAGCACAAACACCAGGGCAACCGCCAGCACAATTGCCATCAGCACTACCACCAACACAACCACAGGCACAACCACCAGCAAAACAGCCAGCACAACCACAGGCACAACCACCAGCACAACCACCAGCAGCAAAGCATCGAGCACAACCACCAGCACACCCACCAGCACAACCTCCCGCACAACCACCCGCACAACCCCCCAGCAAAGCACAACCACCAGCACGACAACCCGCACAGCGACCACCAGCACAACCACCAGCACAAATATCCGCACAATCGCCAGCCCAACAAATACCAGCGCAACCACCAGCACAACCTCCGGCACAACCACCACCCGCACGACGACCAGCACAGCACCCAGCACAACCACCAGCACAACCACTCGCACAACCACTAGCACAACCACCAGCGCAACCACCAGCACGGTCACTCGCACAGCCACCACCAGCACAACCACCCGCACAATCGTCAGCAAAACAACCGCAAGCTTTCCAGCACAACCACCAGCACAACCACTAGAAGGACAACCACCTCAAGCACGACCAAGAGCACAACCGCCCGCACAATCACCAGCACAACACCAAGCACAACCACCAGCAAAACAGCCAGCACAACCACCACCACCACCACCACGACCACAAGCACAACCACTCGCACAACCACCCGCACAGCCGCCCGCACAACCACCAGCACAACCACCCGCGCAACTACCACAGGCACAACTAGCCGCAGAGCCACCAGCACAAACACTCACACAACCACCAGCACATCCACCAGCACAACCACCAGCACAACAACCAGCACAACCACCAGCACAACCACAAGCGCAGCCACCCGCACAACCACCAGCACAACCAACCGCACAACCACTCGCACAACCACCAGTACAACCACCCGCGAAACCACCCGCACAACCACCCGCACGACCGCCCGCACAACCGCCCGCACGCCGACCAACACAACCACCAGCGCAACCACCCACGCAACTATCACCAGCACAACCACCCGCACGAACACCAGTTCAACCACTCGCACAAACACCGGCACAACCACCCGCGCAACCACCACCAGCACAACCACCCGCAGAGCCACCAGCACAACCACTCGCACGAACACCAGCATAACCAGCAACACAGCTTCCCGCACAATCGCCAGCCGAACAACCACCAGCACACCCCTCCAGCACAACCACCAGCGCAACCACCACACGCACGACCACCCGCACAGCCACCCGCACAGCCACTTCCTGTGCCGCCACCAGCACAGACACCCGCACGACCGCAAGCATAACCGCTCGCGCGCCGACCAACACAACCACCAGCACAACCACCCGCACAACCACCAGCACAACCACCAGCACGACAACCCGCACAGCGACCACCAGCACAACCAACCGCACGACAACCATCAGCGCAACCACCCGCACAACCACCCGCACGACAACCACCAGCTAGCAAAACCACCCGCACAACCACCACCAGCACAACCACCCGCACGACGAACAGCACAACCACTCGCACATCCACCAGCACAACCACTCGCACAACCACCCGAACAACCAGCACGACCACCCGCGTACAACCACCAGCAAGTCCACCCGCGCAACCACTAGCACAACCGACCGCAGAACCACCCGCACAACCACACCAGCACAACCAACACATCCGCCGACCGGCACAATGACCAGCACAACCACCCGCACAATCACCACCAACCCAACAACCAGCATCACCATCAGCACAACCACCCGCACAACTACCAGCACAATCCGCCGCTCAACCACCAGCAAATTCCTCAGCCAAAGAAGGGCACAGCCACCCGAACAACCGCCACCAGCACAACCACCCGCCCAACCACCAGCATAACCAACAGCACAACCACCCGCACAACCACTCGCACAACCACCAGCACAGCCCCCAGCACGAACACCACCAGCACAACCGCCAGCCCAAACACTAGCACCACCACCCCCGCACAACCACCAGCGTAAGCACAAGCACATCCACCCGCACAACCACCAGCACATCCACCACGAGCACAACCACCAGCACAAGAACCAGCAGAATCACAAGCAGAACCACCAGCACAACCACCCGCACAACCACCATCACGACCACCACCAAGCCACCAGCACAATCATCCGCACAACCACCAGCACAGCTTCCAGCACAACCACCCTTGCAATCACGAACGCCACCTCCAGCACAAACACCCGATGAACCACCAGCAGAACCACCAGCACGACCACCCGCGCAACCTCCAGCACAACCACCAGCACAATCACCAGGACAACCACACGCACAACCACCCGCACAACCACCACGAGCGTTACCACAAGCACAACCACCAGCAGCGCAACCACCAGCACAACCACTCGCACAACCACCGGTTCAACCACCCGCACTACCACCAGCATCACCACCATCACAACCACCAGCACAACCACCAGCTTAACCACCACCAGCGCAACCACCCGCACAACCACCAGCTCAATTGCCTGCACAACCACCACGACAACCACCAGTAGAACCACCAGCACAACCACCCGCACAACCACTCGCACAATCACCACCAGCAGAATCACCAGCACTAGACAAGCACAACCACCAGTACGACCACTAGCACGACCGCCAGCACAACCAACCGCACAACCATCCGCACAATCACCGCATGCACAACCACCCACACAATCACCCGCACCACCACCAGAACAACCACCCGCACAGCCACCAGCACGACCACCCGCACAGCCACCCTCGCAACCACCACGACGATTGCCAGCACAACAACCAGCACCATCATCCGCACTACGACCCGCATGACCACCAGCACAAGAATTAGCACAGCCGCCAGCACAACCAACCGCACAACCACCACTATCAGAACCACAAGCACAACCACAGGCACAGCCACCAGCACAACCACCAGCACAACCACTCGAACAACCACCTGCACAACCACCCGCACGACTGCCCGCACAACCGCCAACACAACCGCCAGCACAACCACCCGCACAACCACTACAGGCACAATCACCAGCGTGACCACCAGCACAACCACCCGCACAGCCACCCGCACAACCACCCGCACGACCACCAGCACAGACACCAGCACAACCACCAGCACAACCACCAGCACAACCACCAGCGCAACCACCAGCCCAACCACCACCAGCGCAACCATAAGCACAACCACCCGCACGACGACCAGCAACCACCAGCAAGATCACCAGCACAACCACTGGCACAACCACCAGCACAATTGCCAGCACAACCACCAGCATAAGCGCCAGCGCAACCACCAACACAATCACCACCAGCGTAGCTAGCAGCGCAACCATCCGCACAACCACCAGCACAACCACCAGCACAACCACCAGCATTACCACTCGCACAACCACCCGCGCAACTACCCGCACAACCAGCAGCACAACCACCAGTAACCACCAGCATGAGCATCAGCGTTACCATTGGCACAACCACCACCAGCGCAGCCACCAGCACAACCACCCGCACAACCACCAGCGTGACCACTAGCACAACCACCACAAGCACAACCAGAAGCACAACCATCAGGACAAACCATCAGCACAACCACCAGCAGCGTAACCACCAGCACAACCACCAGCAAAACCGCGGGCAGAACCACTGGCGGCAATCCCTTGCAAAACCACGAGTGCGATACCGAGCGCACCCACAACAATTCGTGGTGCTTTATCCTGCTAGCAACAACCTTGCTTTGTTTCATGCCGCGTCGCTGCGCCTTTCCTAGTTGTTTAAATTCCGAGTTGTGTGTTCTGCCACGCCTCGGAGCTGGGATATATATATATATATATATAGGCGCGACAACCTAGAGTTTTTAATCCCTTGGTTTGGGAATCCCTTGTTGTTTTTCAAGTTTAGGAGAAAAAACCTACACACCACCAGAAAAGGGGAGTTGCATACATACGACGAGGAGGAGGACGTAGCGGATGAGCAGGAGAAAGAGCAGGAGAACAAGGAGGAGGAGGAAGGATGAGGAGGAGGACGGGGACGAACAGCAACGGCGGGAATCGGAGTGTAAGGAGCGAGAGGAGAAGGAGGACCAGGGGAAGGTGGCGGAGGGGAAAGGAGTGGAGCGACAGCGATGAGAAAGAAGTCGGATATAGAAAAGTGGTCCGTGTTGGGGCGACATTGCCATTCTGAACGACGGGCGCAAAGCGCCGATCCTAAAATGAGGCCAACGCTGCAGCGACAGAACCATCTTGATGTTCCAAAGACGTGCCGAACGAAATAATATTAGAATGACAGAGTAAAAGCAATACGCGGAGCGGACGGGCCACTCCCAAGCCATCTTCGCGGGCGAGGGGAGAGTAGTATTCATATTGAGCGATTGTGGAGGAGGACGATGAGGAGGGGGAAAAACTCGGATGACAAAGACGAAGATGATGTGGAGCAGGGGGTGAAAAGGAAGAGGAGGACGAGGAAGAACAAAGGGTAGATCCAGCCGAGCCGGAGGAGGAGGAGGAGGAGGGGAAGGAGGAAGAAAGGAACGCCCCTGCAGGTCCTCGTCCTAGACCCCCTGCCGCTGACCGACCACGTGGAGGCACCGACCCTGGGCGTGGCCCGATCAGACCTGCGATCCCGGCCGATCGCACGTCGTTAGGCGCCCGCCCCCGACTGCGCGCGCCCGTCTTTCCGCAGGCTGCAGCTGCAATTCCAGACGGGGTGCACCTATGAATCCAGGAGGGTTGCACGACAAAAAACATAGTCTTTGGGGCGGCTTGTGCGCAGACACAGACGCCGCTCATAAAACTTGCCCCCGTTGGTTGTCCTTCGCTGGACCCTAGACGCTTCGCTGGGCTCCGCTCCACCGCAGCTCTGATCATGCAGATCCGCGTCGCCTCGGTTAGCACAGACTCATTATTGTTATTGTCGCTTCTCCTCCTTCTCCTCCTTCTCCTCCTACTCCTACTACTCCTACTCCTCCCACTCCTCCTTCCATATTTCTTTGAACTAATGCATTCCTGTCGCACCCCGAGATGGGTCGGTAGGACGGACTGGGCGTTTCGCCTGAGATTTCTTCACCGCTTCTGACCCTGAAGCTTGACATTTGCAAAATGTTCATTGATAGAGGGCGGGCCGTTTTCAGACTAGGGTTTTCGCTTTAGCACAACGTGCAGTCGTTTTAAAAGTTTGCACGCGCTTCACGGATGGAAGGCGGGTGGTTTTCGAACAATGCCGTTCTCGCTTGAGCACCGCGCGCATTCGTTTGAAGCAATGCAAGGGTGTCACGGATGGAGGGCGGGTCGTTTTCAACATGTGGTTCTCGCCTTAGCGCCCCGCACATCCGCTTTAGAAGTTCGCAAGGGCTTCACGGATGGAGAATTGATTGTTTTGCAAAATGTGGTGATCGCCTTAGCGCCACGCACATTCGTTTTAAAAGGTCGCAAGAGTTTCAAGGATCGAGGGCGGTTGTTGTTCCACATGTGGTTATCGCTCTAGCGTTGCGCAGATTCGTTTTAACAGTTTACAGCAGTTTGAGGGATTCGCATGGTGATTTTCCCAGAGATGGGTGTTCTGACACGCTTTAGGGTTGTTAGGTAGCGACAGTCACGTTGATTCGCGGTACTGACGCCCCAGAAACGGTGTCCTGGCACGATTAAGGTCGTCAGGTCGAAACAGTCATTTTGATTCGAAATATTGGAGTCCCAGGAACGATGCTTTGACACACTTCCAGATTTCCAACGGTTGTCTCCCAACGGGCTCTTCCCGAAGTGAAAAATAAATCTTTCCAGGGTCCCATGGACAGGGAATTTAGGCAGGGTCCATTGCAACATCGTTGATGAGTCTTCGATTTACACGTGTTCTCCTCCTCCTCCTCCTCATCCTCCTCCTCCTCCTCCTCCTCCTCCTCCTCCTCCTCCTCCTCTTTCTCCTCCTCCTCCTCCGCTCCTCCTCCTCCTCCTTCTCCTCCTCCTCCTCCTCCTCCTCCTCCTCCTCCTCTTGCTCCTCCTCCTCCTCTTTCTCCTCATCCGCTCCTCCTCCTCCTCCTCCTCCTCTTGCCCATCATCATCCTATTCATCGTGCATGGCTGCTGATGCTCAAAAGACCTCTCCACTTTGAGGAAGTTGGCGCTTCCTGTACCAGGCACGCGCGCCTCGAACCAGGAGGCTCCTGCAGGTCTCCGCTCCGTCCTCCCGTGGCTCGCCCACCTGCAGAGGCACGGGACTCTCAGCTTCACGAATGCTTTCGCGAACACAGCTCGGACTGGGCTTCCAGCCGGCGCCGCCAGTGGCTTTTCCAAAAAAGCGTGAATGATCAGATTGTCATCCGATTTGCGAGGGGCAATCCGGAGGGCTGTAGAAATTACCAAACCATGGATTCCCTCTCCCTCCGCCACGTGTCTCAGTTTGATGGCAGATCTAAGGTGACTGCACACTAAGCGCTCAGTCTTTCCAGTCAGCTCATGGATCCACTTTGGGGAGTGCCTCTCTCACTTGCTCACTCACTCACTCACCATAATCATGACCATGATCATGATGATGACCAGCATCCTCACCATCTGCATCATCATCATCATCATCATCATCATCATCATCATCATCATCATCATCATCATCATCATCATCGTCATCATCATCATCATCATCATCAGCATCATCATTACCGTCATCGGCATCATCGTTCATCACCGCCATCATCAGAATCGGCATCATCATCAGAATCAGCACCATCATCATCAGCAGCATCATCTGCATCATCAGCATCATCAGCATCATCGTCATCAGCAGCCGCAGCATCATCTCCATCCCATTACCACCTCCATCTCCGTTTCCATCTCCATCATCATCATCATCATCATCATCACCATCATCATCATCATCTTCATCATCATCATCATCATCATCATCATCATCATCATCATCATCATCATTATCAGCATCATCATCATCCTCTTCCTCCTCTTCCCCCTCCTCCTCATCCGCCTCTTCCTCGCCTCTATCTCCTTCTCGTCCTGCATACCTGACCTGGATCAGGGAGGGCCAGTCGCCCCGCGAGCAGCCTCGACAAAAACGCGGCGCCACCTAGACCTCCGACGACTCGGTTTTTGTCGCAGCGTTGGCCCCAGGCCGTCTCGACCCAGGAGCGAAAGAAGGATGTAGACGGACATGAATCTATGTTGTGTTCGAGAGTACGCTTTGCGCAAACGTTCGTATCACGAGGCTGGTCACGCAGATTTGGGGGGCCGCGCTCATGTCCGTGGTTAGGCGCGTACGTCCTGTGTGGGTTCCCTATCGACCCCTTCCCAGGACCGGTTTTACATCACATGTCAGCTGTTCGACGTCCCTTGAGGGGCCCGAAGTGGGCCCCTCAGAGGTCCGAGTTTAGGGTGACACATTGTCGTTCCGAGTTTGCTACAGTCGGGGCCCTGAAGAAGGAACCCTTTTTGTTGGGGAGGGGCTCCGTGTTCTTTAGTTGCTTTACAGTGCTCCTTGGGTTTTCCTGAGGTTTTCCATGGAAAATCGGAGTTTACTATTTGGGAAAAAGGGGCCTCGTTCCTTATTTATCGTTCCTTAGGTCAACGCCCCGACTGTATGACGCCAGAGGCCAGGGCCCACCTCAGGATCGACCCCCCGGGGTCTACCCAGGAGTGTGCTGTGTCCAGACTTGCGTGGCAGATCCAGCGCCATGGCGAAGAGGGCGCCCTAGGGGTCCTCGGGCGCCCCTAGGGGGTCCTCGGGCGCCCCAGGGCCCAAGACTCCGGCAAGAGTCCGCATCCTTCCGCGGCGAGCCCGAACCCTTTCCGAGACGGAACAGCACGACAGCACGTTACCAGCCTCGAACGTATCCCTATCCCTCAGCTTGACACGCCAAAAGGCGATGACAATCTTAGGGATCCGCCCTCAAAAAATAAGGGAATCCCCAAGATTTGCATCGTGATGAGGAGGTGCCCATCATAGGGATGGGGATATGTTCCAGGCAGGTAAGCACGAGGTGGAGCAGATTAGAAGCAGCGCCTCTGCAGCACGCACAGCTCACAGCGCCACGCGTCGAGAACATCCACCGCGCCGGCCCTTCGGGCCCCGCCGCCCGGCGGACGGTGGCGCGCCCGGCTCTGCTCTGCTCTCGGACGGGAGAGCCGCCCGTCTCGAATTCTCCCGCCACGGAGGAGGCCTGGCGTCGCGACGCTGCCCTCCCGCGTCTGCCCCCTTCCCTGCCCTGGGGGTGGCGCAGGGCGAGGGGAGGAGCGCCTCTCTGGGGCGGGTCTCAGAAACCCTCCTGCCTTCCGAGAGGCCCGTCTTTCGAAGCCACCGATCCCTTCTGAAGCCCTTTTCCCCCTGCCTTCTGGGGAGGAGGTCTGGGCTTGCGACGCCTGGAGTCCTGAAGGCCGGGGGGCAGGGGGGCCATCTCAAGAGAGCAGGTGGGCCTCTTAGAAGCCCTCCTTCGCAGAGGCCCGTCCCTCGAAGCCTCCGCAAGCGAGCAAGCAAGGTCCGATATCGCACGCGGAGGATCGCGCGCGGAGGCCGCGCGCCCCACAGGTGGAGACGGCGCAGGTAGATATTCGGTATAGCACACCCCTCTGAGAAACGAGAGCTGCAGGCGTGGGGGAACGAACAATGATATAAACATAAAAACTCGGAGGTCCGCGCGGACCTCCGAGTTTTTATGTTTATGTCATTTTTCGTTCCCCTAAGGCGAGCCACCACGAGGTCGTCAGGTCGACGAAGCTGTTTCGAGACCAGCGAAGTCTAACGCTCGAGCTCCACCGTGAGATCCTCTCTGCCTTCCGAGAGGGAGCTCTGGGCCCGCGGCGCTCAGAGGCCTGGGGCGTGCCGCTGCCCGCGCGGCCGGAGCCTGACCCCCGCCCTCGGCCCAGGCGGCGCGCAGGCCCCCAGAGATCCGCAGAGATCGACGCTGAGCCAAGGGCGCCCTCGAGGGCGCGAGGTTGTTCGCGCTTCGCGGTTCGGCTCCGAGTCCTCAGCCTCCTCTTCTCCCTTGGCTTGGCATCGCTCGGACGTGTGCATTTTTCCTTCGGCGAGGACCATTGAGGAACATCCTTTATCATTTGGCGGAAAAACCACGCACGAAACCGGAAAAAGCACAGGGAATGGACGTCCGAGCGATGGCCTGTTGGGGGGCGGCGCCAGAGCGCGAAGTCATTCGCGCCTCGCGCAGCGCGAAGCGCGAAGTTAGGTGCCCTTACTCATCGCACCAGAGAAGTAGGCACCACCACCACCAGCTAGGGTGGGTGGCCATTGGGACCGGAGTTCTATGGAGTTCTAATGGTGGTGGCCCTTTCCAGCGCCGATCCAATACATCCGCGCGGAGCTCCGAAAGTTTCTGTTACTGGAGCACTGCTGCTCTTCGATCTCAGGAGTTCGCCGTCTCTGTTGTCTGGAGTCCGATTTTCGGGGTACGGCGACCTTCCAACAGTCACCCGAAAGGTGCACATGACATGCCTCACTGGGTCGAGGGTTCCGGGGTCCCGGGGCCCGCAAAAATCGAGTGGTTGCAGGGCTGGGCTCTCAGTGTGCGGAAGGCCTCTCAGGGCCCCCTCCCTCCGAGCAGCTCTCCGAGCAGCCCCCGCTCCACCCCGAGAAGACCACGCCCTCTTGGAAGGCCGCCCCCCTGGCGCCTCGGGCGGACGCTGGCCAGAAGCCCTCGAGGTGCGCCTGCGCCGGGCCGCGGCCGCGCGGGCGCCCCAGGAGGGCCCACAGAGCGCCACGGAGTCAGCAATGACCTCGATCGTCGACCCCGGCTTCCCTCCTTCATCTCTCCTCCGTGCATCATCTGTCGCTGGGGTGTCCGCTCTCCGCTTCCCCCTCCCCCGCCCCCCCCCCCCGAACAACGAGGGCCTCGATCGTCGGCGCCCCTTCGCAGCTGGCGCCCCTGCCACCTGCCCGCGCCCGAGGTGCTGGCCCGTCTCTCGCTGGCCCCAGCCGCGACGGCCCCCGCGGAGCCCCTCGAGGTCCTGCCGACGCCGGGCCGTGCGGCCGGCGCCAGCTTGGCGCGCGCGGAGACCCAAGGACTCCGCGGGAAGGGGAGGAGGAGGAGGAGGAGGAGGAGGAGGAGGAGGAGGAGGAGAGCCTCTGGGGGCCCGCACTGGGCCCCGAGACCATCAAAAAGCACAATCCAGTATGAATTGCCGGTGCCGGGGAAGGGGTCCCGACCAGACCTCTGGGGGGCAGGTTGCGCAGAAGACACGACGTCGGGGGTCCGTGGGGGGGGGGGATGCTGGGTCCTCCAGCCGATCCCCATCCCCACCGGGCCATGGCATCTCAGCCCCCCCATCCCACCCCGCCAGTGGAGAAGGGCCCCGCGAAACTCGAAGGGAGCAGCATGGATCCCCCCCTGGGGAGGTCAGTCGGCCAGTGGGGCCAGGGCCACGCGAGCGGGGGTGGGGCTGACCGTGCGCCCGCGGGCGCACCGGACGACGTCGTCCTGCACTGCGCACGCGCCAGCTCGAGGACTTGGCATCGCTCGGACGTGTGCAGTTTTCCTTCGGCGAGGACAATCGAGGAGCATCCTTGATCATTTGGGGAAAAAAAGCTACGCGCGAAACCGGACAAAGCACAGGGAATGGACGTCCGAGCGATGGCGAGAGGAGGGTGCGCCCAGGGCCGACCCGGGTGCAGTCCGCGCGTGCCCGATGGAGGAACGCACGCCCCCAGACGTCGCCCCGTTCGAGGACGCGCAGCAGGAGCGACCGATCGTAGGTGGGAATCTGGGTCGAGGGAAGGATACCACGAGCATCACGATCGGCGAGTTAAGGAAAGGAAGCGAGCACTGCAGCTGCAGTGATGATGCCGAGATTCTCCTTCGACTTAGAGAATACCGCAAAGTCGTCGTAGAGAGAAAGGCGTACACGCATTGGGGAAGAAATTCGCTCCCTGACATCGCCCCCAGGCATGCCCCTTGGGCATGCCCCTTGACACGCACGCCCCAGATGGTTTCCCAGGCACGTTGCGACGACGAAGGCGGAGACTACGATAGCAACGACGGCGGCGGCGGCGGACGGCGGCGAACAAGAGCGATGGATGAGGGAGCCGACGACGCTGCGTCGACGGCCGAAACCGCGACAACGAGCAGCGACGACAGGCGCGACGGCGACGGACACGAGCGAGTGCGGCGGACGATTGCGATGATGACGACGACGCAGCGAGGACGACGACAACGACGACGACGACGACGACGACGACGACGACGACTACGACGACGGTGACTGCGACGGCGACGAATGAGTGCGACGGACGAGGGAGACGGCGACGCGACTGCGACGGCCGCGATGGTGACGACGACCACGACGACGACGGCGGCGGCTGTGACGTCGCCACCGCGAGCGTTGGCCTCCCGGCGCGACGGAGGAGGACGACCTCCGCGCCCGGAGGACTGGCTCTGCGGAAACTGCGGCGGCCCCAGACGGGCCTCGGGGTTCAGGAGGGGAAAAACACACAGACACAATTAATCGTCGACTCGCAGGAAAATATGCGAAAATATGGGAAGTGGGGGGGGAGACAAAAACCCAGAAAATAGAAGAAAATATGGGGAATCATGTTATCTGCGTGTATTTATTTGTGTGCCCCAGGGCCCCTTCAGGGGTGGCCGCGGCCACGGGCGCAGACGGCCGCCGGTCGAGAGCGGCTCCGCCTCTCAGACCCCCTCATCGGGAGCCTCGAGATAAGGGTCCGTGCAGACGGGGGTCAGCCAGGGCGCCGGATCCTGCCGGATCCTGCGAAGACCCCCTCTGGCCGAGCCGGGCTGGCGAGCCGCTCGTGGCCGCGCGAGGCGGCCGCGCCGATTGGCTGACCCGGGTTTGCGAAGACCTGCGTTGCAGCTTTGTTTTCCTGCACTGCAGTTTTTGGTTTTCTGTTGACCTGGGTCTGGATTGACCCGGGTCAGAAGATCCCCGACCCTCGCGCCGCGACAAAACAGCGAGATGGGTGCTGGTAAAGTTCCGCCTCGGGGAGCCCGCATGAAACCTCGGGACCATCAAATGACCGACTCGGGATGAAAAACCGTTCCCAACGGATCAGATCGAGAGGTCCAGCGCCCCCAGATTCGAAAATGTGGAGTCGTCGAAGGTCTTGCTGCTGCTTCTCCCATCATCATCATCATCATCATCATCATCATCATCATCATCATCATCATCATCATCATCATCATCATCATCATTCCTCCCTCGTCCCTGATCCCTCGTCCCTCCGCCTCCTCCTCTTGCAGAGGAGGGCGGAGGGATGAGCAGGATATGAACATCCACCTCCTCTTCTTCGTCCTCCTCCTACCCCTCCATCCCTCCCCCCCCTCACCCTGTTTGTTCATTGATACATCCTCATCCTCATCCGCCCCATCCTCCTACCCCCTACCTCCATCATCCCTCTTCCCCCTTTCAGCAGCTCGAGAAGGGAATGCGGCCAGGGCACTCCAAGGCGGCAAAGCGGCGGTGGCAACATGCGGTCGAAGAACGAGAAGTGCGAGGAGGAGGAGGATGGACACAGGGTGAGGAAGAAGCGGGAGGGAAGGGAAGGGAAGGAGGAAGGCTTTACCAGCAGAGTTGGTTCCACTGTGTCTGAGTGGGTGCCCAGAGGGAAGAGAAGGAGAAGGAGGAGGAGGAGGAGGAGGAGTAAAGGCAGACCAAGCCCGAGATGCATTAGCGATGTTACAATACACCCTCCCGCCCCAAGTCCCATCCGCACACGTCCTTACCAGCTCTCATGCTCACATCAAGAACCGTTCTCCTTGAAAGACCAGCACAGTTGGAGCTGCCAGCTTGGCGAGGGCCTCATGTTGAAAAGGTGCTGTGGGAATGCGAAAACGATGACCATACAGGAACGAGGTGTCCAGCGAGGTCCCCCTGTCGAACAAAGGACCACACCCCGCCCGTGTAACTGTGACAAAATGTCGCTTGCGTTTGTCAACTTCGAGGGAAGTTTCGAGCGAGAGCTACATTTTCAAAAAAGAGCCGCCCTGAACCAGTGCAGTGATACATGCGTTGAAGCCCCGAGTCTTCAAAGCGAACGAAGTCTCGAGCGAGAACCCCATCTTGGAAAAGGGCGGTCACCGACATGTTTAATTGTTGAGTGCAAAACCGTGTGCGAGGCTCTGAGGCGAGAGCCACATGTTGAAAGCATCGTGTGCTCAATCCTTGACGCTGGCGCAAACTGTTAAGAAGAATGTAAGCGGCGCTACAGCGAGAGCCGTACCTGGAAAAGGAACCACCCTCCATCCTTGAAGTTGCTACAACAGTTCAGAAAGAATGCGCACGCTCTTCAAACGAGGAACCTGAAAACCGCCCTCCATATCTGACGCTGCTGCAGCTTGGTAAGACGAGTGTGCGCGGTGCTAAGGCGTGAACCACATGTTGAGACCTCAGACTAGAAACTGCTGCAAACTTGTAAGAAAAATGCGCATGGCGCTCAAACGATAACCGCATGTTGAAAACGGAGCGACCCTCCAGACTTGAAGTTGGTACGGCATGTTGAAAGGAATTCGCAGGGTGCTAAAAGCGAGAGCCACATTTTGAATCGAAGCTGGCCTTCACATGTGAAGCTTATGCATAGTCTTAGGATGAGTGTGCGCAGTGCTATGGCGAGAGCCACACGGCGCAAACACACACACACACACACACACACACACACACACTCTTCACGTTTTAAGAACGCGTGCGGCGCTCAAGCGAGAGCCACATTTTGAAAAGGAGCCACCATCCATCCTTGAAGCTACTACTGTATGTGAGAAGGAACGCACGGAGTGCTACAAGTGGGAGCCACAGCTTGAATTGAAACAGACCTCCAGATGATGAGTTTCTGTACAGTGTTAAGATGAGCATGCGAGGTGCGATGGTGAGAGTCACATGTCGAAAAAGTACACATGTTCCACGTTTGAAGGTGCTTTAATCTTTGACTAGAATGCACGCGGCACTCAAGCGAGAGCCACATTTTGAAAAGGAGCCACCCTCCATCCTTGAAGCTACTACTGTATGTGAGAAGGAATGACGTAGTGCTACAAGTGGGAGCCACAGCTTGAATTTAAACAGACCTCCAGATGTTGAGTTGTTGCACAGTGTTAAGGTGAGCATGCGAGGTGCGATGGTGAGAGTCACATGTCGAAAAAGTACACATGCTCCACGTTTGAAGGTGCTTTAAATTTTTGACTAGAATGCACGCGGCACTCAAGCGAGAGCCACATTTTGAAAAGGAGCCACCCTCCATCCTTGAAGCTGCTACGGTATATCGGCGCCTGCGGCGGGCTCGTTGTATAACTTGTGAGACTTTGGCGCCTGCGGCGGGTTTCTCCAGAGTCTCGCAAACTGCCGACGTCCCCACCGCCATCTCACTCTTATCCGCATCGGCGGGATGCTACGTATATAGTCGTCCTTGGAGCGATAGTCGACAGTGTGAGATTTCTACGCGTGGGTAGCAATATTGAGCAGCCCTGGTCGCTTTTCAGGACTGTCCCTCCCCCCATCACTCCATTCGCGGCTGAGGCGGCAACCTCGTCTTCCGCCGGCATGCGGAGCGGTGCCCGCGCTGCGGCTCCGAGAAGCAGGCGCGTTCCGAGGACAGCGGGGCGCCGCGCGACGCGGCGCTGGGCCCACCTCCTTCGGTGGACGACGGAGGAGTAGGAGTAGCAGCAGGAGTACCAATAGCAGTAACAACGGCAGTAGCAGTAGCACTAGTAGCAGTCGCAGCAGTAAGAATAGGAGTAGGAGTGGCAGTAGCAGCAGCAGCAGCAGCAGCAGCAGCAGCAGCAGCAGCAGCAGCAGCAGCAGTAGTAGTAGTAGTAGTAGTAGTAGGAGTAGGCGTAGTAGTAGTAGTAGTAGTCGTCGTCGTCGTCGTCGTCGTCGTCGTCGTCGTCGTCGTCGTCGTCGTCGTCGTCGTCGTCGTCGTCGTAGTAGTAGTAGTAGTAGTAGTAGTAGTAGTAGTAGTAGTAGCCGCTGTCGTTGTCGTAGTAGTAGTAGTCGTCGTCGTCGTCGCCGTAGTCGTAGTCGCAGTCGCAGTCGTAGTCGTAGTCATAGTCGTACCGTAGTCGTTGTCGTAGTAGTAGTAGTAGTAGTAGCAGCAGTGGTAACAGCAGTAGTAGCAGTCGTCGTAGTCGCAGGTGGTAAGGCGTAAGTACTAGTAGTAGCAGTAGTAGCCGTGTTAATAGTAGCAGTAGTCCTAGTCGTAGCAGTAGTAGTAGTAGTAGTAGTAGTAGTAGAAGTAGTAGTAGTAGTAGTAGTAGTAGTAGTAATAATAGCAGTAGCAGTAGTAGTAGTAGTAGTAGTAGTAGTAGTAGTAGTAGTAGTAGTAGTAGTAGCACGAGGAGTAGCTGCAGTAGTAGTAGTAGTAGTAGTAGTAGTAGTAGTAGTAGTAATATTAGTAGATCGTAGTAGTAGATAGTCGTGTGTAGTAGTAGGAAGTAGTAGGTAGGTAGGTAAGTCAGTAGGTCTGTCTGTGGTTAGGTATGTAGGTGGTATAAAAGCAGTAGCAGCAGCAGCAGCTGATGCAGTAGAAGTAGCGGTAGTAGTAGTAGTAGTAGTAGTAGTAGTAGTAGCCGCAGTACTAGTAGTAATGGTAGTGGTAGTGGTGGTGGTGGTAGTAGTCGTGGGTAGTAGTAGGTAGTAGTACGTAGTAGCAGTAGTAGTAGTAGTAGTTGTTGTTGTTGTAGCAGTAGTAGTTGTAGCAGTAGTAGTAGAAGCAGTAGTAGTAGCAGCATTCGTAGTAGTAGTGGTAGTGGTGGTAGTAGTAGTAGCTGTAGTAGTAGTAGTAGTAGTAGTAGTAGTAGTAGTAGTAGTAGTAGTGGTGGTGGTGGTGGTAGTTGTAGTAGCTGTAGCAGCAGTATGTGTAGCAGCAGTCGTCGTAGTCGTAGTAGTAGTACTAGTAGTCGCAGTGGTGGTGGTAGTAGTAGTATT
>CAUYUJ010005559.1:409822-417322 GCA_963575745.1 Prorocentrum cordatum
GCCTCCCTCCCGGCGCTCCTCCCCCCGATCCTCCAGGTAACCCCTCCCACGAGCCCGGGCAGCCCGACGGCAAGCATACGGCATGCCAGTAGTCGGCGGCCAGCGAGGGGGGGAAGTGAGAAAGAGAAGGCCTTCTCAGAAGGTTCGGAAGTCCCCCGGCCTTCTGAGAGAAGTTTTAGAAGCCTCCCCGAAGACAAAAAATATTCTCAGAAGGCGCGAGGGCTTCTGAGACGTCCTGTTCGATGCTCGTCGGTGTAGATGCATGCGTCGGCGGCACGGCAGAATGCTCGCCCATGGTGTCCAAAGATGCACCACGGTATTTGGCTTGGCTCCTGCAATCCTCGCTCCAGCGAGGCGAGCGGGGACACATATGTTTGTGTAGGATACGCATAGATACGCATAGCTACGGATGCCTGCGACGGCGGCACGGCCAACTGCTCGTTCATGGTGGCCAAAGGTGCACTACGATCGTTTGGCCTGGCCTGTCTAGCTCTCGCTCCAGCGAGGTGGGCATGGACACACAGGTGGGTAGGAGGCTCAGTTCCACGGCGAGGGAGAACGTCTAGCAGTAGGGATTCGTCGCTTCTCCGCAATCCTGGCCAAGGCATTGCTAGTACGGGCGCTCGTTCGGGATCGCAAGGTGCATACCACCAGCTCGCCCAACGCACCGCAAGCATTCCCGCCTTTCCGTCCCCCTTTCGGGGACGTGGATGTGCACGGGGTGCAGACCGCAAGCTCGCCTGCTCCTGCGCGCCGCTCCTGCTGCAAGGGCCGATGCTGGCGTCGAGCCCCCGCAGATGCCGATGCTGCCGACGGTACTGTCGACGCCGCTGCCGTTGCCGCTGCCGCTGCCGCCGGCGCAGCCCGAGGAGCTCCTGCGCACCAAGTCGGCCCTCGCTGCGGCGGCGGGCTCGGCGCGTCCCGGGCCGCCGCCGAGGCTGCCAGTTGGAAGCGGGTGGTGGCCAGCGGACGCGTTGTTCGGGCGGGGGGTCGTTTTGGGGCCCTGTGGGGTGCACGACAGGTGCGCCTTTCTTGACCCCCCACTTCGCCCCCCGTCGCGCCACGCCCGATGCTGTCGGCTTTCGGCACCTCCGGGGGGCCGCGCCGGGGCCGACAGGAGGAACAGTCGGGGGCGAGAGAAGGACGGCCCCCGGTGAGGAGAAGGGTAGGGGGAGGATGGATAGGGGCACAAAAAGTGGCATAAGCATAAAAACTCGGAGCTCCGCGCGGAGTTCTCGGATCGGCGCTGGGGCCCCCCGGCGGCGCCTCCGGCGCCGTCCCTGGCGCGCTCCGCGCGCCAGGGAGGGGGGTCCAGCGCCGATCCGAGAAATCCGCGCGGACCTCCGAGTTTTTATGTTTATGTTACTCTTTGTTCCCCTAATTGAACGGGGGGAGGGGGAGGGGGCGAAGGAGAAGGGTAGGAGAGACGGAAGGGGGGGAGGAGAGCAAGGGGATTGGGGCAAGCAAGCTAGGTGCGCTCGCGCCACAGCCGACATCCCGCCCTTCCCACCCAGCCTTTCCCACTGCGTTGGACACCCTGCTCTGTCCGCCGACTGGGGTGCTGGAGAACCTTGATCCCCGAATAGCAGTCGTAGCAGTGGATCCATTCTTTCCTGCGTGATCCCGTGGGGGACGCTGATACATTGGAGGAGGAGGAGGAAGAGAAGAGAAGAGAAGAGAAGAGAAGAGAAGAGAAGAGAAGAGAAGAGAAGAGAAGAGAAGAGAAGAGAAGAGAAGAGAAGGCGGATGAGCAGGAAGAAGAGGAGGACGAGGAAGGGGTAGGAGATAATATGTTTGAGCTCGATTATCTTGCTGCACAACGGTTACAGCAGACATGCCCTGAACTCCACATGAAACACGCCGTTAAACCACTGTAGAAACATGAGAGTTCAACAATGACAAACGTGTCAAGGTCGGCGGTGGCCCCTGCCTTTTTTCAGCATTGGGATGAAGCCCCGACCACCGATTGTTGTGCGAGACAATTGTGTGGGGATTACATGGCAGATGCTGACAAGAAGAGCCAGGCTCGCGAGCTCAAGGAAGCTGGCTCAAAGATGGCTCAAGTGGCGCAAGGCCACAGACCATAGACCCAGGCGGTCACCGCTCGCTGCTCCTGGTCCGCCCCAGGCGTCGACCTGCCTCCTGGTATGCCCCAGGCGAGCAGAGCTTTATTTTCTCAGTGCACCTGGTCCGCCCTAGGTTGCACTCTGCCTCCTGGTCCGCCCCAGGGGTGGAGCTTTTTCCAATGCCAGGAATCATGGCCGGCATGGGCAAGAAGGACAGCTACGTGGGCGACGAGGCCCACAGCAAGCGCGTTGTCCTGAACCTGAAACCCCATCCAGCATGGTATCGTGACCATCTGGCACCGTACCTTCTACAACGAGGTCCGCGTAGCTCCAGAGGAATATCCCCTGCTCCTCACGGAGGCGCCCCTGGAGCCGAAGGCGAATCGCGAGCGCATGACGCAGATCATGCTCGAGACGTTCAACTTGCCGGCGATGTACGTCGCGATCCAGGCAGTGATTTCGCTGTACGCTTCTGACTGGCGATGGCGCGTCGCACACCGTACCCATATCTATATATATATATATGTACAAGGGCTACGCGCTACCGCATGCGATCTTGTACCTGGATATGGCGGGGTGGGACCCTACGGAGCTTTCGATGGAAAGAGCGTGGCTACTCCTTGATCACCACGGCTGCTCGGAAGATCGTGCGGACGTCAAGGAACACCTTGTTGCATCCCGCTCAACGTCGATGCTGAGAGGAAGGCCGCCACTGAGATAAGGAGAACGCACGAGCTCTCCGACGGGAACAGCATAGCCATGGGCAGCGAGCGGGCAGCGAGCGCTCCCGCTGCCCAGAGGTGCTCTGTCATCCCAGGTTCGTGGGCAAGAAGGTCAGCGAAATCCACGACACCACGTTCCAGTCGACCATCGATCATGACATGCAATGTCGATATCCGCAAGGACCTGGGCGCCAACGTGGTGCTGCCCGGCGGCACCACAACGTTCCCAGGCATCGGCGAACGCATGACCAAGAGATTGACGGCACTGGTTCTTTCCGCATTGAAGACCAAGGTCGTGGCTCCGCCCCGGCGCAAGATAAAGTTCAAGATCAAGATGGCACTGGTTCTTTCCGCATTGAAGATCAAGATCAAGATCAAGTACTCAATGTGGATCGGTGCATTTATGTTTCCTTCGAAGAGCACCTTCCTGCAGATGTGGAGTTCCAAAGGGGGATACGATAAGTCGCGGCCCACCATTGTGCACAGGCAGTGTTTCTGAGGACTTTCCCACGGCAGAGTTCGGGAGCCAGGCAAGCTAGAGTCACCCGACGCGTTGGATGTAGGTTGCGAACTTGCCTCACGCCCCAATGTTCACAAGCGGCGCTGGCAGTGATAACTCGCAGTGGCGCGTTGGCGTTCTGAAGTGCGTCATGACAGCTGTTTATGCCTCTGGCATGTGAAGCTGATTTCCGAGATGCGCATGCGCAGGCCGTATTCTGGGTTCGCAGCCCCGCTTTGTTGCAGTCTGCCAGGGGTGGCCTCCACCTGGACGGCTCCTCAATGGCATGCCATTGGCGGCTTCTGCAATACAGTTTGCATATGCCTTATCAGACTTCACTTGCTCCGCCCCTACCGCTTCGCCCGCTTCCTGCTTCCTCCCCTCTTCCCTTAAGTCGGGCCTGTCCACCTACAGGAGGAATACTCAAGAGTAGTCGAAAAAAATAGGCTGGGGACGATCTGTTGGGGGCATTCTCTGGCAAATGTTGGAGCATCTTTCGACGACTCCATATCTGTCGTCCAAAATCCCCCCGCAGGAGGACAGGCCCTTCTTTGGCAATGTCCGAGCATCTTTCGACGACTCCATATATCTGTCGTCCAAGAATCCCCCCGCAGGAGGACAGGCCCGACTCGACTCTTCCCCCCTCTCTGCCCCGCTCCTCCCCGCTCCTCCCCGCTCTTCCCCGCTCTTCCCCTCTCTGCTCCCCTCCCCCCCTCCCTGCCCGCACGTGCTCTGCCGGCGCCCCCGCGGGGCCGCCGCCGCGCCCGCTCGCGCAGAGGAGCCCGCGTCTGCCCAGGCCTGCCCCGGCCCGCGGCGCGCCTGCGGCGTCGCGGGGGGCTCTCGTCCTTGCCTCCCCCCTCTGCCCCCCTCCCCCTCCCTTGCCTCCCCCTCGTCCTCTCCCCCCCCCCTCCCCATCCTCCCCCTCCTCCCTCTCCCCCTCCTCCTCCCTTGCCTCCCCTCTCCTCCCTCTCCCCCCCCTCCCCCCCCCTCCGCTCCAAACAATTACTCAATATGAATACTACTCTCCCTCTTCCCCTGATGGCGTCCTGGGAATATTCGACCTCCCCCCGCGTACTGCTTTTTTACACACAGGATTCCCGGGAGTTGGGTTTTCGCCTGCGTTTTTTTTCAAAATGCTGCTCTCGCTGAGGCGCCGGCCTCATTTCTGCTCCCGAATCGTCCCGAATTGTGCTCCCGCTGCAGCGTGGGCCTCATTTTCGGATCGGTGTTTTGCCTCCGTCGTTCAGGATGGCGTTCTCGCCCCAGCGCGGGCCTCTTTCTCGCGCGCCCATCCGCCCGCCACCACCGCGCCGCACCACGCCCCGCCCCGCCGCACGCACACCCACCGCCACTTCCACCCACCAACGCACGCACGCACGCACGAGCACCACCACCGCGCACCGCCACCACCACCGCACTACCCCACCCACCACCACCACGCTACACCGCGTCACACCACATCACACGCGCGCACACACAGACACACACGCACGCACGCACGCACGCACGCACGCACACATACACACGCACACACACACACACACGCACACACACACACACACACACACACACACCACCACCGCCACCACCACCACCACCACCGCCATCACGCACGTACGCACCTGGCCCACCACCAAACCACCAAGACGCCACACCACGTCACACCACAGCACACGCGCACATACGCACACACACACACACACACACACACACACACATACACACACCATCACCACAACAACCACAACCACGCACACACGCACGCACGCACGCGCACCACCACCCACTACGCACACGCGCGCGGAGCCACAGGTCCGCTACGACACGCGTCCGAGGATAGAGAAAATCAGCGCCATGGTGAGGGATGGGAGGGGGGGGTAGGATGTCAGATGTAGACGCGAGCGCACCTAGCTTGCCCCCCCCCCGCTCCCCCTCTCCCCCTCCTCCCTCCTCCCCCCCCTCCCTCTCCCCTCCCCCTCTCCCCCTCTCCCCCTCTCCCCCTCCTCCCTCTCCCCCCCCCCCCCCCCCCCTCCCTCCTCCCCTCCTCCCTCCTCCCCCCATCCTCCCCTCCCTCCTCCCCTCTCCCCCCCCCTCCCTCCCTCTCCCCTCCTCCCTCTCCCTTGCCCTCCCCTCCTCCCTCCCCCCCCCCTCCCCATCCTCCCTTCTCCTCCTCGTGGCTGCGGGGCGAGGCGTTCGGCCTCCGGGGGCGGCCGCCGCGCCAGAGCGTTGGCGCCGCACCGTCCGCGCAGGTCGTGCGTGGAGGCCTGTAGGTCGCGCCAGCTTCGGAGCGGCCGGCCACCCTCTCCCACAGCGTCCTTAAGGCTCACTGCATTGATCCGATGGGCTACATGCCCATTTGCAGCCTCACTCTGTCGCGCAGGGTCTAGGCTCTTGACCGTGCACCGTCACCCGGAAGACCTCCAGAATGTGTCCTGGCGCCCTGGTCTCCTCCTCCCTCTCCTCTCCTTCCTCCTCCCTGCTTCTCTCCCTTCGCAAAAATCGTTCGCTGCGCCCCACCGTGTGGCCGTGGTGCGTGGACGTGGCGGGCCTCGGCTCCCGCCCGCCCTGCCCTTCCTGCCCGAGCGGCTTGGGGATGTTGTGTTGTTTCCCTCTTCGTGCGCGCGTGGCTGTGCTTGTGCAGCTTGTGGTCGACGCAAGCCGCCGCTCGGCCGCATCAGGCATCTCGTTTCTTTCTCGCTGTCTTCCGCCCCATTGCGCTCCTTCCTTCTCGCTGTCTCCCCTCGTTCCGCATGCGGCACGCGCGCTCATCCCTCAGGCCACGGTCCATCGCACGTGCTTGCCCATCGCAGGTCGGATCGCGTGGTGCTCCCAGTTTGCCTAGCGACCTTTTGATTCGCACAGCGGCCGAGGCCGAGTCGGGGGAAGCGTAGTGCTCGCGCCCCCTCCTCCTTTTCGACAAAATGCGGATGAAAGAGCCATCGAGCACGACGCGGCGATGGCCGAGGCCACGGAGAGAGCCGTGGGCTGGACGCGCAGGACAGCAGAGCGCGGCCCTCCCTGCGGCTCCTCCGAAGGGCGTTCGGTCCTGCCCCTGAGACACGGCGAGCACTGCCAGCAGTGCCCTGGCGCAGCAAGGGGAAGGCGGAGGAGGGGAGATCAGAGGGACGAGACGCGGACGAGGGCGGAACCGGATCCAGAAGCGTGCCCCGCCCCGCGCTGGAGCGAGAGCCCCCGGCCTGAAGCACGGGAGCCAAGCCCGGGTCCTGGGATGTGGCCAGCGCTGCCGCGGGAGCACCGCGTGTGGAGGGGCCGAAGATGAGCCGAGTGAGCAGGCATACGCACGATGCCAATGTCTGAAGCCTCGCGTGTGAAGCATGCGCGGGAGAGGCGTCAGCGCCGCTGCACACCGTCAGGGTGGAGAGGCCGCGTGGCATCTGGTTGCCTTCTGCCCATCACGCCACCGTGCCTGGGTCATGGGCAAGGGCCCTCTTACAGGCTTCTTGGGGTCTCTCTAGGAAGCCTCTCGGGAACAGGCTTGAGGCCTCGGGGGCCGGAGGATGAGGAGAACGACGACGGCGGCGGCGGCGACCGAGGTCGTGAAGGGTGGCCAGCGGGACTGCCAGCAGCTACGCGACGAGTGGCTCACGCGCTGCGCCGTCGCCGCGGGCGAGGGCCGCCTGCCGTCGCGCGACCCGATGCGCCACTCCCTCGAGGATCCTTTGCCCCCCCTCCTGCTCCTCCTCCTTCTTCTCCTCCTCCTTGTCCTCCTCCTTCTCCTTGTCATTCGACATCTCTGAACAGTGGTGCCCTCGACCAACGCAAACAATTATCCCGGCAGAGCAACCTAACAGCGATGTGTAGGAGCATATTTGGAAGCATTCCCCTTCAGATTCAGATGAGAATCCAGTTGTAGAATTCTGCTGTTCTCGCAGTCGTAGTCGCATTCGCGATGGCAGTCGCAGTGGCAACGGCAGTCACAGTCACAGCCTCAGCCTCAGCCTGCCTCAGCCTCAGCCTCAGCCTGCCTCAGCCTCAGCCTGCCTCAGCCTCAGCCTCAGCCTGCCTCAGCCTCAGCCTGCCTCAGCCTCAGCCTCTGCCTGCTTCAGCCTCAGCCTCAGTCTGCCTTCAGCCTCGGCCTCAGCCTCAGCCTGCCTCAGCCTCAGCCTGCATCAGCCTCAGCCTCAGCCTCAGCCTGCCTCAGCATCAGCCTGCTTCAGCCTCAGCCTCAGCCTGCCTCAGCCTCAGCCTCAGT